>OY804600.1:56082839-56682839 GCA_963680895.1 Fragum sueziense | reverse complement strand
TGCCACATAACTCATATAAATGATACATTTGCTTTCTGCCATAGATGAACGAAAGGAAAAAGCACATGATTCCATCATTGCTTATTTACATATAGTATATAAACGTGTAGCGAACATTACAGAAAAATTCAGCCATGGCCGGGTCTGTATTTGTTCTTTGTGTTTTTAAAAACTAAATCATAAGGTCGAACTGTAGACTTTGTACTAATTTTTCATATCTATAACATGAGACAAATTCAAGTGAATTCTATGTATATGTTCGATTTAACTTCGGAAAACGGACAGTCTTAATTATGACATCGCGGACATTACAAAGAAGTAGAAAAACGGCGACATCGATTCAAGTCTTTTCACTTTTTCACATTACTATGCTAATGCGATATAATCTTGAAATAGTTCAAAATATGGTGTTAATACCTTCAGAAAGCTATGAAATTTGTTGTTAAATCTGCTAAAAGTATTCTCTTGTGATGTGTGAAGTTGAATTATTTGAATGGCGACAGTCTCGAACATTACATTTTCAGGACAAATCATGCTGCATTTTTATTCTTACTGACTTTAAGGTAATGATCTTGCCTTGAAAACTTGGCAGATGTTTCTACCTGTATGTTATTTGTTAAAAATAGGTGTTTAGTAAGTGGATAACAAATTTATGATATGGAACATCAAAATCACAATTAATTTGAGAATGAGTGTACTATATTTCAATGGCTATATTCAGTTTGAAATTATCTTGTTTTGAAAAAATTATGTCAATTGATGAGTATGGGATCAGATTTGAACTTCGACTTAAGTGAAAATTCGACTTATCCGTTGTCGACAGAACGAATGTCAACTGTACACAGAGTTTTCCAAAATCAACATTTTCTTGGCAAAATCCGGACAATCTGGTTACCATCAATACTTGACATAGATCCAATCAAACAAAATATTTTTTTACTTTTTTTTTTACTTTTTTTTTTACTGAAATTCTACTTTCATTTTTAAGGATAAACTAGCTGATTTCTTGAATTACAAACAGACTCACAAGAAATATCAAGTCTTTGAAAATCTGGATCGCATTTTGAGAAAATGACTTGCATTTTCTGAGTTTGCAAATATAAATTTTGAACCCTGATTTCCAACATTTAAATGATGTATAAAAAGTATGGATTTTATATAAGACAAAAGAATGTTTGTTTAACCCTTTCCCGAACAACAAAATCCTAGGATGGTCAAATCTGAAATCTGCTACAAACGACAAAATATGTGTTGATAAAGACGAGATTTCTGTAAAATATTGCAGAGAAAACATTGAGACAAAAGGAGAAACTGCTGGCTATCAGCAGTTTCTTCTTTTGTCTCAACGTTTTCTCAAACCTTTTCTATTAGGGACGTCAAAACGTACATTCGAAATGTGTTATTTTGTCTTGTTTGGGAAAGGGTTAACGTATATGCCTTCTTAGTGGCCAACCTTTGAAATAGCCATCTAACAATTGAGGCAAAAGGAGTTTCCGAATTTTGTCTCAATGGTTTCCCAAGCCCTTTCTAATAGGGACATCAAAATTGGGTCTTTTTGGGGAAAGAATTAATTCAACTTGCCTGGTCCATTTACTCTTGAATAGTTAGTTACTGAACCATCCCACCACGATACATTACCATTATCGTAAGCTTTCAGACCAAACCAGAATCGGTACGGCTCAGACTGGGGCAGAAGACTTGCTGCGTTTTCTGGAACATAGGAATAATATCAACATAGTGGAAATATTGCCTCATAATTCATTCCTAGGACTCAACCCTTTCCCAAACGGCAAAATATTAGGTTGATCCACTCCAAAAAATGTAACAAATGACAAAATGGAAATTATTAAAGATAGAATTTGTGTAAAATATGGGATAGAAAATATTGAGACAAAGGAGAAACTGCTGGTTATCAGCAGTTTCTTCTTTTGTTTCAATGTTTTCCCAAGCCTTTTCTATAAGGGACATCAAAAGCAAGTCTTGTTTGGGAAAGGGTTAACCCATTACCAGAAGGTAAAACTTTAGATTTGTCCCATTCCTAAGGAGTTGCAGACGACAATATCAAGAGCATGAAATTTTACATGATTTGGTGTGTTTTGTGTAGAAAACATTGTGGGAAATAAAGAAATTGCTTGTCACACAAGATAAATGAAGAGTGAAGGCCACAGTGCTTTACTCTTATTACTTTGTTAAACTGGCTATGTTCAATGGGTAGATGACTACTGTCTCCCTAATTAATAGAGATCAGCAACATCTTGATCATATCAAGAAGTCATTATGTGCATAAACCTGCTCACAGATTTAAAAACTCAAAAAATACAAACATATCCTGATCAGATGATGAAATCACAGCCAAGTCAGATTCCGGATCCTTGGTTTTACATTGAGACCTGGCCATTGCCCAGCTTACTTTGGTTTTACTAATATGGGTATATAACAAAGATAAAATGTAAATAATCTAGCATGAATACTTACCAAAAATAGACATATCCTGATCAGATGATGAGATTACAGCCAAGTCTGATTCTGGGTCCTTTGTTTTACACTGAGACCTAGCCATGGCCCAGCTGACCTTGTTTGTACCAATATACATACAAGTCTGACTATCATAGCTCAACCAGCCAGACTCACAGTGGGTAGCATCTGTATCTGAAGTTACAGAGATGATAAACCGAAATGTTGACAATATTAAAATGGGACCTTATCCAAACTCCAAAAATCCAAATTTTGACAAAATTGTCAGACCCAGCACAGGTCAACCAGATCCTGTATGCGAAAAGTGAACATATTGTAAGATAAGGACAACATTCCAAATTTAGAAAATTACATAAAAGTGAAAAGTGTCGGCCCTAGTCTGGCTGCGCGAACTGCGCAGACACGCTAGGGTCGATATTTTTCACACACCCGATAAGGTCCCTTTTAGCGTGACGGGTCACAAATGGACAGTATAATACATTATCAGCATTTACTTTTTTGCCTCAATATTTTCAACGCTCTTTCCATTACGAATGTCAAATCTAGGGCCTCCTTTTACTTATGACTTTACAAACCTTTTTTACATAAATTATGTAACAACACATTTGATTGAACATTGTAATATGCCTCTGTCTATTCAGAGCCAATCAGATTAATTGCATTCAAATACACAAAATATGTTCGTTTAGTAAAACAGGACCAATGTCTTTTTGAAGAGTTAAAACAAGTGTTATTTCTACATACCTTTATAAATTTCTATTTCACAGAACTCAAGATCTCCTTCACCTGGTAGCTCTATCAACACAAACCTGGAATACAAACATGGTAGAGTTAAACATGGTCAAGAAGTAGAGTATTTGCAAATCAATTGAAAGTGGTAGGTCCTTAATTTGATCAAAGACAAACTTATCCCCATAATACAGCAAAGCAAAGAAAAAGTCCCAAACTCAATTAACTCTTTCCCAAAAGACAAACATTTAGGGTGGGCCAATTGAAAAGCTGCTGTCGAGGACAAAATTGATGTTGATAAAGATTGGATTTGTGTACAATACGGTACAGAAAATATTGAGACAAAAGGAGAAAATGCTGGTTATCAGCATTTTCTTCTTTTGACTCAATATTCTTTCATAGGGGATGTCAAAACCAGGTGTTGTTAGCGCAAGGGTTATGAGCATGGTCAAGAAGTAGTGTATTTGCAAATCAATTGATAGTGGAAGGTCCTCAATTTGATCTAAGCCAAAGAGTGATAGTGGTCTTATCATTCGCCTGCCAATTCTTTGTTGGGGCAATTCTTAGGGTGCTAATTTTCTAACCTTGCTCTCTAAATTTCCTTGAATAAGGCATTCTGTTCCTCATTTAAGGCAGAATACCCATAATGTGGCCATTTTGAGATTCTTTACATATTGTTACATATCCAAACCTATTCTGACGCTGCCGTAAAATTCAGCAGTGGAAATTTCCACCACCAAATATTATAGGCTTCATCTGAATAATTCCAATGTCGCGCAAATCTAATTAGGGGTGGACTACCTTAACATATTTAGTAGCTATGAAAGTCCTATTAAGCCATGACAATAATATACCTTCCCCTAGCACCTGGAGTCTTCAGTGTAACAACTGGCAGGGCATCTCTGTCACTTCTACTGTATGAGATTGTATCATCTCCAATCTGTGCTGCGGATATCTTCGTATTGTTGATGTGTACATAAAACTTGTTCATTCCAGGTCTACAGACCTCACCTGAAAAAATACATAGCAACAGATAGGAGGGGATAAAGAAATTCTTGATTTGTTATTTCAAATTCAAACCCAATGTTGTGAATACTCTATAAAATTGTCACGATGAGACAATTTCAATGAATAACCACAACTTGGAGTTTGGTGAGTAATTCAGTAAGTATTGCATTTTGAAAAACCATTTACCTCTATTATGTAGCTCTATGAAATATAGGAAAACATTACAAGTCAATCTTTCAGTAAGTAATTTTATCAAAGTCTATTCCTTGTCCTGCTAAACTTAATTTTGTTTCAAAAGAATTGCCAATTTAACCCTTTGCAAACAACAAAATTAAGGGGAGGGGGGGGGGGGGGGTTCCATTTTAAAGCTACTATAAACAGCCAAATATTCTGGGGAAGTTAAAAAAGACTTGTGACCCGTCGCGCTAAAAGGGACCTTATCGGGTGTGTGAAAAGTATCGACCCTAGTCAGTCTGCGCAGTCCGCGCAGCCAGACTAGGGCCGACACTTTTCACTTTTATGTAATTTTCTAAACCCGGAATGTTTTCCCTATCTTACTATATGTTCATTTTTCGCATATGTGATTCGATTGACCTGTGATGAGTCTGGCAAGTTTGTCAAAATTTGGATTTTGGGTATTCGGATAAGGTCCCTTTTAGCGTGACGGGTCACACTTACAATCCCATCTCTTGGTCATGACGATTTCTCGTATGTTATATATCGCTCCCAAGTCCACCTCCCACCACGGCCTGTTTTCTCTCGTCGTACGAATACAGCATTCACTGTCATATCTATTTTTAGAACAGCCATCCACAGCTTTATCAGATGATGCAATATCGGCGTATGTTGAACTCTGCCATGTTTTCTGCTTCAAAGCAAGATTCCTCTCTCCAGATGCTTGGTATCCTTCTAAAATACAGTAAGCAGAGCTACAGATAATTAAACAACTCGCCTCATATATTTCCATTGGTAGATTACTCCTGTATTATAACTGCCAGTAAATCTGCAGTGGTCATTATTGCGATATTATTTCATCTATTGCTTGTTACATCCCTATACCATCTGTACTTTGTTGATTACTAAATGAGTCCCTTAACCCTGTCCCAAACATGACCTGGTTTTGACGTCCCTAATAGAAAAGGCTTGGGAAAACATTGAAACAAAAGAAGAAACTGCTGATAACCAGCAGTTTCTCCTTTTGTCTCAATATTTTCTGTGCCATATTTTACACAAATTCTATCTTTTATGACTTCCATTTTGTCATTTGTGGCAGTTTTTGAAGTGGATAGCCCTAAAAACTTGCCGTTTGGGAAAGGGTTAAATTGGTCCTTGACAACATGTACATGTACACTATGCTTGGTATCCTTCTAAAATACAATAAGCAGAGCTACAGATAATTGAACAACTCGCCTCACATTGCCATTGATAGATTACTCCTATTTCTTTAATGCTTTTCGGTGGATTATTGGGAAATAACGGTAGATTATCATTTTGATAAACTCACCTCCTATCCAGTGAAATTATCAAAAACTTGCGCCCTGCTTTCATTCGTTTTACCCTATCTGACGTTTTGTAAGTTGGGCAAAATAAGTGACGTCATCATAAGCGTTGCATAGCAGTCATGTGCAAAATGACACGCTTGAAGAAAATCTGTCATAAATTTTTTGCATTTTGTCTAATTTTTGCATTAAAGGAATAGAATAATCGTTTGTTTTTCGAGTTAGATCGATATATATTTCATTTCGTGAACAACGAAAGCTACATTTTCACTCGTGGCAAAGCTTTTGTTGCTCATTCAATGAAATATATAAATCGATCTTACACTGAAACAAACGATTATCCTCTGTATTTTTAACTGCCAGTTGCATATTGCAATTGTACATCTGCAGTGGTCACTTTTACGATATTTTTTCATCTATTGCTTGTTACATCCCTATACAATCTGTACTTTGTGAATTACTAAATGAGTCCCTTAACCCATTACCAAACGATAAAATTTTAAGGTGATCCAAATTCAAAGATCCTGCAGACGTCAAATTCAAGTGAATGAAATTTCACATTTTTCGATCTTTTTACATAGAAAACATTGTGGGAAATGAAGAAATTGCTTGTCACAAGCAATTTCTTCATTTTCCACGATGTTTTCCAAAGCCTTTATATCTTTGGGAGTCAAAAAGAGTCACTGTGTGGTAATGGGTTAAATTGGTCCTTGACAACATGTACATGTACACAATTTTCATGACAGTTAACATGAAGAATAATGCATGTACACTTACAATAATTTTTCATCTAGCCATGAACTTACCTCTCGGGAACTTCCAGTACCCCTCATCGTTCCCGGTGACAGACACGGACATGTAATCAAACCCCACAAATCCCGACAACTTTCCCTCCAGAAACACAGACTCTCCGACAATATCACCCTCTCCAACTTTTCAAAATTAAATAATTTACTTAATGTTCATCAAACCCCATGTTGTGGGTACTCATTTGAATTGTCTCTCCCAGACAATTCAAATGAGTACCCACAACATAAGGTTTGTATTTGAAATAAAAAATCAGAATGCCTTCACCCTGTCTTATTTGGAGCTCTGTTAGCCATCAACATACCTCTAGGGAACTTCCAGTACCCCTCATCGTTCCCCGTCACAGAGAGGGACATGTAATCAAACCCCACAAATCCGGACAACTTTCCCTCCAGAAACACAGACTCTCCGACAATATTACCCTCACCCAGCCTTTCAAAATTAAATATTTTACTTAAAGTATATGACCCATCATTAAAAGCACCACTTTCTAGCCATACGAAATGCATCAAATCACACACACTTGTAAATATACTTCACATAAGTTGATTCACCGTGCCGGATTTCAAGATTATGCTTCAAGAAGAAAATAATCTACAAATATTATTTTACTCTATATTCATATGCAAGGGAGGTAATCTTGAACATTTTTGTCAAATATTTCCAGAAGTATGCATTAATTAAAAATTCTAAACCGTTCAAAATGCTTATATTTGTATTTGGAATGGAAATGTAACACAGTTTAAGAATTACTGGCACTTTTCAAATTTCGCATCTGGCTCTTTAGTGCTAATGAAGGGTCATATACCTTAATGTTCATCAAACCCCATGTTGTGGGTACTCATTTGAATTGTCTCTCCGAGACAATTCAAATGAGTACCCACAACATAAGGTTTGTATTTGAAATAAAAAATTAGAATGCCTTCACCCTCTCTTATTTGGAGCTCTGTTAGCCATCAACTTACCTCTCGGGAACTTCCAGTACCCCTCATCGTTCCCGGTGACAGACACGGACATGTAATCAAACCCCACAAATCCCGACAACTTTCCCTCTAGAAACACCGAATCTCCGACTATATCACCCTCTCCAACTTGAATATTTCCCTCCATCCAGCTCACCCAGAATTTATGATAATGAACTTTACTAATGGGCGCGCTGAATCCATTCACAGCTCGAAACTTGATCATCAATGTACTCTGAATGTTGTTATCACTCCCGATCTCTATGACAACAGGCTTCTGTGAGGGGACTGCTGTATTCTTGAGGATTATTCTTGCACCAGATTCTCCTTGGAATTCAAAGACTACCGATGATTTTTGCGATATTTTGAAGTCTGGATCATTTGTTACTTGCACTTCCTTAGAATTGGGTGTGAAATATAGAAAATTCTTTGCTGAAAAAGACAAAAAGAAGTGAAATAATTTTTTCCCTAACAAGACCTGGTTTTCATGTCCATTATAGAAAAGGCTTGAGGAAACATTAAGGCAAAAGAAAACAATATGTGTTTGTGAAACACAAATGCCCCCCGAAATGGCCATTTTTCTAAAAAGTTAAGTTTTCCTGTAAAGGGTTGATATGGGTTAAAGTATGACCTTGAGGAAGGTCATGTTGCATGGAACAGATAGATATTATTAAAAGAAACCTGCATACCAAATTTGAGCTTGGTATGTCAAATACTTTTGAAGAAAAGGCAAATGTTAAGTTTTCAGACAGACAGACAGACGCACAGACAGATGGAAGGACACGAGGAAAACAATATGCCCCAATCTCTTGATACGGGCATAAAAATGTTGATAACTAACACTATGTCCTTTTGTCTCTATGATTTCTTCACTTTAATTATTGTACACCAATACTATCTTTAACAATATCAAGTTGATGTCTTCAACATCTTTCAAAATCAGTCATCTGTTAAGTTGAACCAGTAATAATTTTCACTGTTTGAGAAAGGGTATAAATAAATTGCAGTTGCATTCTGTCTCATATTTTTCAAAATTCATTTCCTAAATTCAACTTGTTGACATCCCGTACCTAGAAAGATTTTAAGACTTTAACAGGGTTTTCCATGACGCACTGTTGCAATTTTAAAACAAATGACCCCTTAGAAATTCACCTGAGGGTCATTAACCCTTTCCCAAACAGCCAGAATTGTGACTGGTTTAATTTGAAATATGCTGCAGACGACAAACGGATGTTGTTTAAGATAGAATTTGTGTATAAGATAGCACTGATATGAAAATATTAAGACAAAAGGAGAAACTGCTGGTTATCAGCAATTTCTTCTTTTGTCTCAATGTTTTCTCAAGCCCTTTTAATAGGGACATCAAATCCAGGTTTTGTTTGAGAAAGGGTTAATGACACAAGTTATAAAATGTAGATTTTCATATGATACTCTATCTAGTCTTCAGTCTACCAGTATAGTTTGAATAAAATCTTTAGTATTAGTTAGCAAGAAAAAGGTGCAAACATTTCTTCCTACCAAGAACAAAAGATATCTTGGTTATTAATACGAAGAACGTTCAATTAATTTTGGAACTGGGGTTGTATAAGCCATAGTTATGTCGCAATTCAATTTTAAGTTTCTTCAATCCTTCAAAGTAATCCTCTTTGACAACCACACAATTCTGAAGTTTTGAGATCCATTACTTATATGCCAATAAATTGGCCTCTTTTGGAACACCGCGCAGACACTGGTAAATTGCACTGCATATGGAACATGAAGGCCTATACCGACGACCAGAGGCTTTTTTCGTCATCATGGGGAACCCAAAAAAGCCACACAGGCTTAAGCCCGGCTATAAGGGTGGATGAAGACGATGTGCAGCATGTGTCTCTTTCAGGAAGCCTTGAACAAGATGACACCTGTGGACAGCTCCATTGTCATGGATTTGCTACATGCCTCTTTAGCCGGTCCTAGACCTGCTCTTTTCGTGACATTAATTTACTTTCGCCGACATACTTTTCTTGTATGAATGACCGGTGATAATGGTACTATTTGAAACAGTTATTTGAACAATACATCCGTTACATTTGAAAATTACCGCGTACAAAACTTTTGCCGCGCTTTTAATATTTTGGCTATTACGGACCTTGCCTGATCTTTTCGCAACCATTGCTTGCTAATGACACGCCATTGGTGCTCATAATAGTAGATTATTGTTCAATCATATGAATAAAGCTCAGAAAGCCCACATTTGTTACATCTATTGCATTATTTCAAAATATATTTTGCATGGGTGGCTCTCTGTCCTTTAGGCAGCAGGTGGGGTCCCAATGGACATAAACCTTTCTGTATTTCAACCCTTTAGTCAAAATAGTATAGCATGTCCCCGATGAAAAACCAACTTTATTTGCTATTTTTCACACATTGAACCATGTGTCTTGTTCGGTCATGTCGGAATCTACAGCAATATTTGCTTTGGTACTAGCTCTACCCGGGTTGCCTGAGAGGGGGCATCATTCAGGCCAGTTTTACCAATTTTAATTTTTATTATCTTCCTAAAAACTGACGTATATTCAACGTTCGAATGTTCACGAATCTGAAATAGTTCATTATATACATGTGATGCAGATATTTCAAAGCCTATGCGACCTTTAATGTAGACCCGTACATCCTACTTCAGTTTGTTTCCCTTTTTGCGCACAGCGAAATAGCCAGTGTATATGACTGAACCAACTTAAAAGTTCAATAACTTTTGAAAGAGTCAACGAATTTGTCTCAAATTTTGACCAAGTATAGACAGTAATTTTCCCGTCTTATAGCCGGAAGCACCACTACTTCTATAGAATCGTGAGGTATGGTGGACCATTAGTACCACTTTTAATTGAACGCCCCTCGTACTTTAACAGCATTTTACCTTTTTCATCAATGATTTCTATACATACTTTTTCATCAATGATTTCTCTACATATTATATCACATAAAGAAAATTCTTAGCAGAAACACCAATTTTGTCATCTGTTAAAGCAAGAAAGAAGAAGAAAGAAGATTTCCAAACAGAAAACCATTAGACTGGTCCAAATTCAAAGAAGTTGCAGACAACAAGTGATTTTTTTACACTTTTTGGTCATTCCTGGTAGTGAAACATTGTGGAAAATGCCAAAATTGCTTGTCACAAGCAATTTCTGCATTTTCCACAATGTTTTCCAAAGGCTTTATCTTGAAGGACATCAAAATGTGTCACTGTTTGGGAATAGGTAAACAAGAGGACCATGATGGTCCTATATCGCTCACCTGAACCAAAATGATATGAGCAACACTTTTGTTCAATTCAATTAATATTTATTACTTTAAGACTGAAAAAGAACTTATGGTTATTAAGGTTGTTAAAATCTAACTCATCCGTGATCTAAATTATGGTGCCAAACATTGTATCCAAGTTTTGTCTTGATTGATAAATAATTGTAGATTCTAGAGTATAAACAAGGTCGAAAACAGACAAAAACAGCAATCTTATCAAATTCAAGGGCACATAACTCTCGACTTTCTAATCAGATAAGACTGAAAATCAAACTAATCCCAGATCTTACGGTCCCTAATATTGTGTCCAAGTTTTGTCTTGATTGATCCATAATTGTAGATTCCAGAGTGTAAACAAGGTCGCAAACAGCAAAAAACAGCAATTTTGTCAAATTCAAGGGCACATAACTCTCGACATTCTCATCAGATCAGACTGAAAATCCAACTCATCCAGGATCTTATGGTAACCAACATTGTGTCCAAGTTTTGTCTTGATTGATAAATAATTGTAGATTCTAGAGTACACTTACCACATAAAGTAACGCAACATTTTCAAATTTCAATATTTTTGTTTTTAACAAACCAGGATCAAAAATTGTACTTTCTATAGTTCACAAGGAAGGATTATGATAGAAATTTTAAATGAAATATTTCAATTTCCAACGAACAAGCCAGAATTACGTCCCTTTACTTTTTTAAGTTAAACACGTCCTTACGTCTTGCAAGTTAAGAAACAATCCTAAAAGATAGTTTTACCAATAGTGTGTTGTCAGTTTCACAGTAAAAACACAAAAAAATGTCACTGTGCGCACTAAGCGTCATGTCATAACTTCCGGAAAACATCCGTCGACATACCACTTGAAATTGAGTTCTGAAAAATTCAATTGGCAGGGACTCAAAAGCTTGGCATCCAAATTTTCTTCAATTTCAAGGTGTGGTACCATTTTATAGCAAACGCCAAAGTGCAGGATCGATCCAGATCATCGACTGGGCCAGTTACAATCAGTTGGTAGGGTATTAGCCAAAGAGCTCTGAACATTGGAACAAATTCCTAATAGCAGCAGATTCCACATAAATGAACATTGGCAGACATGGATAAGCCAACGCAAATGAATTATTCAACTAGAAGCAAACCGTTTTATATCTGTTATTGATTAAATTTTGGGATAATTTTCGCCATTTAAGACAACTTATCCATCCAAAGATGGTCTGATTCAGTTTAAGAGTAGCAGGTATGTGCTTCGGATGTTTGCATAAAGTCATGGAATTCACCCAAACGCCCAGGCAGGCGGGCTGGGACAAACAAATGAAATGCCAAAGGCGATACTCGTAAGTATGTTGACAATGTGTTGCGCCCTGTTGTCCCTGATATTATGTAGGAAGAGTCAATGGCATGTTGCAAAAGGATGGTGCCCGGCACAAACTGTTGCTTTCACACGACGGTTGTGCAGCAAAACAAGGTTACTGCCCTTATTCGAGAACACGTCTGCTATCGAACACTTTTGGGATTGTCTGAAAAGGTGCGTTCGTGGTAGTCTTAATCCTCCAACAAACCTGTTTTGCGAACGAAAAAAATCGTTCAAGATGAGTGAACTAAGTTTCTTTAACATCAAACCGCTCCAAAAATGGTGTCGATGTGACAAACATGTCAGTTTTTTATGAAAACAAGGGATGATTATAACAATGAAATTGTTTGTGACTTTTGAATTTACACCGGGTGTCTTTGGGTTGAAATTTCTGTCTGTAAATGTCTTAGCATACTTATGATGTTTCATTTACTGTTTGATGAAATGTTACATATGATGTCAAAACAAAAATAACCTTAAATTCATTAACAAGTTTTCAGATATTTGTTATTGAATGAGTGTTGCGTTACTTTATGTGGTCAGTGTATAAACAAGGTGGAAAACAGCCAAAAACAGCAATTTTATCGAATTCAAGGGCACATAACTCTTGACTTTCTAATCAGATCAAACTGAAAATCAAACTTATTCAAAATCTTATAGTCTCCAACATTGTGTCCAAGATTTGTCTTGATTGGTCGATAATTGTAGATTCTAGTGTGTAAACGAAGTCAAAAACAGTAAAAGACGGCAATTTTGTCAAATTCAAGGGCACATAATTCTTGACTTTCTGATCAGATCAGACTGAAAATCAAACTAATCCCAGATCTTATGGTCCAAAACATTGTGTCCAAGTTTTGTCTTGATTGATTGATAATTGTAAATTCAAGAGTGTAAACAAGGTTGAAAACAGCCGAAAATGGCAATTTTGTCAAATTCAAGGGCAAGTAACTCTTGACTTTCTGGTCAGATCAGACTGAAAATCTAACTCATTTGAGATCTTATGATCCAAAATATTGTGTCCAAGTTTGGCTTGATTAATTGATAATTGTAGATTCTAGAGTGTAAACAAGGTTGAAAACAGCCGAAAATGGCAATTTTGTTCAATTCAAGGGCATGTAACTCTTGACTTTCTGATCAGATCAGACTGAAAATCTAACTCATCTGAGATCTTATAGTCCCCAACATTGTGTCCAAGTTTTGTCTTGATTGATTAACCCTTTCCCAAACGACAAAAGTTAAAGGTGATCCACTTTAAAAACTGCCACAAATAACAGAATGGATGTTTATAAAGATATTATTTGTGAAAAATATGGCACAGAAAACATTGAGACAAAATGAGAAACAGCTGGTTATCAGCAGTTTCTTCTTTTGTTTCAATGTTTTCCCAAGCCTATTCTATTAGGGACGTCAAAACCAGGACATGTTTAGGAAAGGATTAACTAGAACTGTCACAGGATGTGACTTGATACCCCCGCACAAGCTTTCATTACAAAAAGGGCAATAAGAGTATCTTTAGCTTAAAGTTGCTAGCACTTACGGTTTAGAAGATCTGGTCTAGACAAAAATGCAATGGTACAAACAACAAAGGGCAATAATTCTTAAAGTTGGCATGACAGAGTAACATTTCTTTTACATGACACTTCCTGACGATGAGATCTATAGGTGAACCAAGTTTGAAGTTGCTAACACAAATGGTTTAGAAGATATGTTCCGGACACAAATCCAAGGGTAAAAACAACAAAGGACAACCACTTAAATGGTAGGCTTGCCAGAGTAACGATTCTTGTACAAGACACTGTCCCACAATAAGATGTGTAAGTGTACCAAATTTAAAATTGCTAGCAGTTATGCTTTAGAAGATATGGTCCAGACCAAAATGCAAGGGTACAAACAACAAAGGCTAATAACTCAAAAAGTGGGCATGACAGAGTAATGGTTATTGTACATGGCACATCCCCAGAATGAGATGGATAAGCGTACCAAGTTTGAAGTTGCTAGCACTTGTGGTTTAGAAGACATGGTCCACACAAAATGTAAGGGTACAAACAACAAAGGGCAATAACTCAAAAAGTTGGCGTGGCTGAGTAAAAGTTATTGTACATGACACTTCCACACAATGAGATGTATAGAAGTACCAAGTTTGAAATTGCTAGCACTTATGGTTTAGAACATATGGTCCGGACAAAAATGCAAGGGTACAAACAACAAAGGGCAATAACTCTAAAAGTGGGCGTGGCAAAGTAACGATTTTTACACAGGACACTTTGCCACAATGAGATCTATAAGTGTAGCAAGTTTTAAGTTGCTAGCACCTATTGTTTAGAAGATATGCTCTGGAGAAGTATTTTGTCCACAGACAGACAGACATACAAACATACAGACAGACATACATACAGACAGACAGGTTGATTCCAGTATACCCCCTAAAACATTCGTTTTGCGGGGGTATAATAAAACATTCGTTTTGCGGGGGTATAATAATTGTGTAAATCTATTGATATCCTCTATCAAACAAGATAACTCTACTTATACTAAAGGAAAGTAGTGTCAAGTGTTACTTCCCTTAGATTAACTTGGAGTGTAAAAGCAGCTGAAAATGGCAAATTTGTCAAGTTCAAGGGCACGTAACTCTAGACTTTCTGATTGGATCAGACTGAAAATCGAGCTCATCCGAGATCTTATGGTCTCTAATGTTATGTCTCAGTTTTGTCTTGATTGATCAATAATTGTAGATGCTAGGGTGTAAACAAACTTCAAAACAGCATTTTTAGACATTCAAGGGCAGATAACTCAGCACATTCTGGTCCGATCAGGCCCATAATCGAACTTGTCCGAGAACTTATGGTCCTACTTGTTTTGGCCAAGTTTGATCAAGATTGCTTAACTTTTGTGGATGCTAGAGAGTAAACACCCCAAATGTTGACGGACAGATGGACGGACGGACGGACGCCGGACAAAAAGTGACCACAATAACTCACCTCAAGCACTTTGTGCTCAGGTGAGCTAATAATGAGGGTAAATATGGATGAACTTACAATTTTTTCTACATATAAAGTGGTGTCTGTTGAGACAGTTGTCCGTCCTCCATTTGTTTTTTGTCACATCATGAGAGGTGAGGTCCAGCCCTATACAGGCTGTACTCTGTGTGGCCGGCATCAAAATATCTGAAAGAAATTACCAAAGCTACAGATAACACATCTTCGCAAGCCAAGGGTGACATCTACGACATAACATCATTTCTGTATTCACCCTTGGTGAATCTAGTCAGATTTTATTGGTGTCCTGGAAAGCGTTTTCATTGGTTCAAGCGAGGTCTTGCTGGAACCAATCAGATTGTAGACTGATACATTTGTTATGAGTAACCAATTCATGACAACGGGTGGGAAAAAGCATTGTATTTGCAACTCAAAAACGCGAAGATGGGCGATTTTTCCTAAGAATTTCACTACAATAGACAGGAATTTCCTATCTTTAATCGATGAATTATTATACTTTCGACAACTCAACTACAGAAGCAGCTAACTTTTACCTAATCTGCATGACGTATGACGCAAAAGATAATGCGTGTTAATGATGTCATCAATAAGGGACGAAATAAGGTAAACAATCAGCATGACAACCGCTAGGCGGCGCTTCGCAATTTCAAGAAAATCGGACTAAATCCGCCAAGGGTAGGTGGGTTCAACCTTGGCTGGCGTAGATGCAGATAAAAGGGAGTGATGGCTTTTCAAAATGAAATATTTCATTTAATGTTTATCAAACCCTATGTTGTGGGTACTCATAAGGATCATCTCATCTCATCAAATGAGTACCCACAACATAGGGTTTGATTTGAATTAAATATTCTAGAATGTCTTCACCCTCCCTTATCTTTTGCTCTGAATTTCATGAAAATGAAATCCTTGCCAGTCGATCATTGCCACATTTTGACACGTTTTGATGTCCCATAATTTATGAGATATGGGCTTTAAAACATCATTGTTGAAAAAGAAGAAATTACTTGTGACAAGCAATTACTTCATTTCCCTCTATGTTTTCTACCCAGAAAGACAAACATAAAATTTTATTCCCTTGAAATTGTCGTCTGCAACATATTTGAATTGGGACAAGTTTAAAATTTAACCTTCAGCACTAGATCTACCTGTTCAGGTGAGCTAAAAATGATAGCTACAGATCTTTTGCATACTCCTTTCCCTGACAGAAAATCATTATGTTAATGACATCAGAAGAGTAGATCTACATAGAAAAACAATGTTGTTTACACAAAATGCAATTCTATTACGTCATACAACTTCCGGTCTCAAATGAGATGTGCGGTGAAACTGTGTATTGATTCGTCAGTGCGATTTTACTACTCGGTGGATACGGACGTGTCCACGCCGAGCTTCAGCACTGTAAAAATCTTGTCAGTCTGTTACTATTCGTAGTAACCGAGAAAAGTTATTATTCGTAATAACAATTATTCTGGCCGATATTATTATTCGTAATAATATCTTTTTTTGACAATTTTGTGATTTATTTCACTTTTTACGACTTTCCGCATTTTGTCTTTTACGACATTACGTATCCACGTGTTTGGAAAAAATGGCGGAGGTGCAAGTACAGGCCAGTAAACCGGTCGCTTCTAAGGCGGCCTCTTCGTCTAAGACGGTAAAAAATGATGAAACTAGGGTTTCAAACAACAGTTCCAATGTCTCTTTGACCGATTCGTTGGCTCAAAGACCAGTCAGGCCCCAAACCACGACTGGAGCGAAGGAAACTCAGGCCATCTCCAAGGAGGTGCTGCAAATTTTGCGTGAAATGAACTCTCACGTTACCACACAAGGTACACGCTTAGAAAGACAGGAAGAAAAACTGGAAATGTTATTCACACAGTTCAATGAATACTTCGCTGAACCCGAGGGGTATGACGAGTCAAACTCGTGCGAAGAAGTCCAATCTTATGACGACGGTGAATCCGTTCCATTGACAGAAAAGGACAAGTCTGGGGTTTTTAAGAGTTTAGTAGATAAATTCCAACAGTGTGATACGGTTGATGCAGAAGTCAACACTGACCTAGCACATTTCGTTAATACCTCTTTTAGGAGTGGTTTACCGGACGACAAACTTTGTGAAATGTTGAAAGACATTCACCGGCCCCAGAATTGTGACTCCTTGGTGAAAACTAGAGTTAATCAGGGTATATGGAGACTGCTAAAAATTAACTCCCAAACTGATGACCTCAGAATACAGTCCATTCAGGAACTCTTAGTCAAGGCAACCAGCTGTGTCGTTAAAGTAGCTGACAAATGTGCCGAAAAGTTCGACGCAGAAGATGTTGATTGGATTTCTCACGCTATAGCCCTTCTTGGTCACATGAACAAGATGATCAATATAAAGCGGAAAGAGACTCATAAGCCTGATTTGGATTCAAAGTATCATTACCTCGCCTCGTCTTCTCTTCCTTATACGGAATTCCTCTATGGAGATGATAATGACGTAAACAAAAATGTCAAGGAAATTAATGATCTTAACAAGCTCGGAAAATCATCAGGCCGCGGGGGATACTCTCGTAGAGGGTATCAAAGAGGATCTTTCCGTGGTCGTTTCCAGCCTTATCAAAGAGGAGCCTTCAGGGGTAGAGGCTTCGGTCAGAGCAATCGTGGTCGTCAAGAGACGCAGACTTCAAAAAACCAGAAAATGGTTCCCAAAAAGTAGATAAGGTGAGTGCAGACCAATTTGAAGCTGGTTGGCTAAGGTATTTTTTAGAAAATTGGCAAAAATTGACTTCCGATCATTCAGTTTTAGATATAGTTCAAAACTGTCATATTGAGTTCCAGAAGGGTGCTAATCCCATTAAATCTCATCATTCAGAACGTAAATTTCCACAGACCGAAAATGAAATTATAGATACAGTACAGCTCGCGCGTTTTTTGCCTAAAACGCTCGCCCACCGCGGTCAAAAAAAAATTCGGGTGGAAAATCGCGGCGATTTGCCATCGCGGCCAGAGCGTTTTTCCACTCGAAATTTTCTTGCATCACCGCGATTCGCCGCGATGGGGGGAATCGCGGCGATCGCCGCGTTCGGGTGGAAATGCCAGGTACGGCCAATATTATCCTACAGCGCTCAGTATTAAATGCGTTTTTGTTAAGTTTATATTATTTCATCCTGAGTGTGTTTTTAAATTGATTTACATAACTATTTCAGAAATAAAGAGAATGGTATATTAAATACAAACATTTTCTATAAAGTTCTATGAAGTCCGGTAATAACACATCGTTTTTGTAAATTAAAATATATAGTTATAGGTTATTATATAATATAGAACAGGTTATTTCCGCTTCTTTGTACATTGTATTATGCTTTGTTATGCTTGATTTAATTCAATTAACTGTTTATATAATATTCTGTTTTTTTTCAGATACATGTACGTGAAATCGTAAACTACATGTTGGCTTCCCGGTCATAAATACGAAGAGTTTCTCTGTTTGAATTACATTTCAAAGTAATGCGTATAATTTGACTACTTTTCAGTTTACAAAATAAACCAGTAAACCTGCGACTGGCATTTAAGGTTTATTTTTACCATGTTGGAACTTGCATGCATGTTAAAAGAAACACCGATGTTTTATGCATGACGCTACATTCTTAGTTACGCCATTTCCAAAATTGCTACGATTTGGCACGTCCTATTAAAAATCTACTCATACGATAAGTCGGATGTTGCTGAAAACAGCATTGTGAAGGATATATTACAACAATAGGAACTAGATAATGAGACACAAGAAGACCAGGGTAGTAATCAGTATGTTCTTCTTTTATCTTAATATTCTCAAATCATTTCTACGACAGCCCTTCACTCTCTTTCGAGGGGAAGAATATCCGGGGATCCAATAACAAAGCTGAGCACTGCAGAAAACAGATCAGAAAATATCGATAAAAATTGTCTACAATATACAGGTAGCATAGAAAATATTGCGGTAGCAGGGAAAATGCTGATCATCAGTATTTCTTCTTTTGTCTCAATTTGTTCTCAAGCCTTGTGTATGTGTTATTCTATAATTACATGCGCTTCCAAAAAAACTAATTTTGTGCAATCATCACTGCACAAAGTATCTGCAATTATTTTGTAATCTATATGCATGAAGGCCGTGTAGCAAAGATAAAAGAAAAATAACTTCGAATACTTTGAAAAGAAGGCAAAAGGGTCATTTTTCTGTTGAAGTAGAAGACGAATCCACAAACCCATTCAAAATTAACAAAAATCAAATCTGCAAAGGCATTCTTATCTTATCAAAACCTAATATATAATTATATAAAACCCAATAATTACGATAAATCAGCCAGAAAATACAGGCTTACCTGTCCGCGCAAATCGCGGCGAAAAAATCGCGGCGATCCCCGCGATTTCGGGTGGTAAAACACGCTCGCCGCAGCCACCGCGTTTTCCCACCCGAAACCACCCGAAATTCAATCGCGGCGATGCGCGGAAATAGGCAAAAAACGCGCGAGCTGTACTGTAATGAGATTCAAAAGCTTTTATCAATGAAGGTTATCAAGGAAGTTGATCATAATCCAAATGAATTTATATCTCCAATTTTTGTTGTTCCTAAAAAAGATGGCGAATATAGGATGATACTCAATCTGAAAGAATTGAATGAATTTATTGAGTATCACCATTTTAAAATGGATCATTTTGAAACTGTTTTAAAATTGGTGAAACCTGGTATGTTCTTTGCCTCAATTGATATTCGCCAGGCTTACTATTCCGTTTTTATAGCCCCGGAACATCAAATTAAATTGAGATTTATGAAAAATGGTAAGATCTATCAGTACCAAGCTTTACCAAATGGGATCTCGTGTGCGCCTAAACAATTTACTCGTCTCATGAAACCGGTATATGCATCTCTACGCATGCTAGGTCATACTTTGTCTGGCTATATTGATGATTCAATTTTGATGGGTGATACGTTTGCAGAATGTGAAAACAATGTTTCTGACACAGTCAGTTTAATGACAGATGTAGGGTTTATTCTTCATGAAAAGAAATCTGTTTTTATACCAACACAAAGAATCACCTTTCTTGGCAATGATATTGATTCAGTTGCTATGATTGTAACCTTGCCAGCTGAAAAAGTAGCGAAATTGACCAAAGCATGCTTAGATTTGTATATTAAGGAGATTGAGGTCATTCGAGAGGTTGCACAAGTTTTAGGTCTCATGGTTTCTTCTTTTTCTGCAGTGCAATTTGGTCCATTACATTACAGAAGCATAGAAAGAGCAAAAATTTTAGCATTACAGGAACATCGTGGTGATTATGACTCTAAAATGACAGTTTCTTCACAAATGAGAGAAGATCTCATTTGGTGGATTGACTACCTTCCATCTCAAAAAAGAGATATTTGTCATGGAAATGCTGAAAAAATCATCACCTGTGATGCATCAGGATCAGGCTGGGGTGCAGTATGTGAAAACATTGAAGTTGGAGGTCGTTGGTCTTCTATTGAAGCAAATCATCACATTAATTACCTAGAACTGCTTGCCATTAGCCATGCTGTACAAGCATTTTGCAAGTTCAACACCAACATGCATATTCAAATAAAATCTGACAACACGTGTGCTGTCTCCTATATACAGAATATGGGTGGTAGAATAGAGAGCTTGAATTCCATTACCAAAATTATTTGGGAATGGTGTATTTCAAGGCAGTTATGGCTATCGGCAACATACATACCTGGGGTAATTAATGAAGCTGATTTGGCTTCAAGAGAATTTGATGACAGTACTGAATGGATGCTCAACAATTGTATATTCAGTTCAGTTGTAAATGAATTTGGCCTACCAAGTATTGATATATTTGCATCCAGATTGAATAAACAAGTTGAAAAATTTGTGTCATGGAAGCCTGATCCGGACGCATTTGCAGTTGATGCTTTTTCTATGCGGTGGACAGATAAATTAATTTATGCCTTTCCACCTTTCAGCCTTATTGGTCGAGTTGTACAGAAAGTTCATTTAGACAAAGCAGAGTTGGTCCTGGTGGCGCCTGTTTGGATAACACAGAATTGGTATACAGCAGTTCTTCAGATGCTGATAATGGATCCGTTGATCTTGAAAGTAACGAACGATACACTGAGAATCCCACAATCGAACAAGGTACACTCCTTAGCGAACAAACTACACTTGATGGTATGTCGCATATCAGGCGATCCTTTGAAAACAGACATTTATCGAGCAAATCTGTTGAAATCATCATGGCATCGTGGCGACCTTCCACTCAGAAGCAATATGCCTCATATATTAACAGATGGGTTCAGTTCTGTTCTGAAAGGCAAGCAGATAAATTTCAAACCTCTATTGACTTAGTAATTGAATTTCTTACTCGACTTTTTGATGATGGACTCTCCTATGAAACTCTAAATTCTGCACGAAGTGCTTTATCTAATTTATGTGAAGTTATAGATGGCTACAGTGTTGGGTCACACCCATTGGTAGTTCGTTATATGTCTGGAGTTTTTAATCTACGTCCTTCCAGACCAAGATACTCTGAGACATGGGATGTCTCAAAAGTTCTGTGTTATTTAAAGACGTTGCCACCAGTGAACAAGTTAGGTTTAAAATTGTTATGTTACAAGCTAGTAACTTTAATTGCGTTGACTCAAGCAAGTCGATCTCATTCAATCAGTTTGTTGACTTTAAAAGACATTCAAAAAGATGATACATTTTATACATTGCATTATAGTGGGTTGTTAAAGCAAATTCGTAAAGGGAAAAGGAACCCTATATTGACATTAAAGAAGTACACTCCAGACAGGAGAATTTGTGTATATAGTGCTTTACAAGAGTACATTGCAAGAACAAGCGTTCTAAGAGGGAATGAAACTTTGTTATTCTTAAGTTACATAAAACCATATAAACCAGTAGTTACAGCAACAATCAGCAGGTGGATTCGTACTGTTTTATCACTTTCTGGTATAGACATTAGTAAATTTAAGACACACAGTACAAGATGCGCATCTACATCTAAAGCAAAGCAGTTAGGCGTGTCTACAACAGAAATACTCAAGGTTGCAGGATGGGGAACAGATAGAACATTCGCTCAATTCTATGAGAAACCTATCGAAGATGGAAAAGCCTTTCAGGAGGCCATTCTTCAATAAACAGATTACATGTAAGTTATATTGATTAATTCTCTTCCTCGATTTCCACCTCGTAGTACAAAAAGTTGTGTCTTAAGTGTTAAAATCTCATTTGAGACCGGAAGTTGTATGACGTAATAGAATCCCCCCAAACAAACTAGACTTACCTGGAAGTTGACGTTTGGTTGGGATTCTATGTAGTCATAAAACAACTGGAGGGATCAAATGCCCTCCCTTTTTCCCTCCCTGTTATTTCTCACTATGATAAAGGGTTGTTTAGCTAAATTCCATATCCAGGTTCAAGTGATCTCACATTTGATCTTTGATCGACAAAACTTTTTGTTGATCGTTTCGAAGACTGACGAATCAATACACAGTTTCACCGCACATCTCATTTGATCCCTCCAGTTGTTTTATGACTACATAGAATCCCACCAAACGTCAACTTCCAGGTAAGTCTAGTTTGTTTGGGGGGATTATACAAGATGTCTTAACATTATCTTTCTTTCACTTCAAGAAAAATTCAGTTCATTTCCACTGGAATATATGGAAAAGTGATTAGATGACATTTACTTTAACCCTTTCCCAAACAACAAAATTTTAGGGTGATCCAATTTGAAAGCTGCTGCAGACGACAAAATGAATGTTGATAAAGATAAGATTTGTGTAAGATATAGTTCAGAAAATATTGAGAAAAAGGAGAAACTGCTGATTATCAGCAGTTTCTTCTTTATTCTCAATGTTTTCCAAAGTCTTTTTCTATTTGGGACGTCAAAACCAGGTCTTATTTGGAAGCAGGTTAAGAACGAAAAGAATGTAAGTAATATACAGGTTATTACACGGAAGATATGGGCCGGACACTGACATAACGGCCCTTACCTCGATATTGGTCCTCTGGCTAAAGCCCTCGGGTAGATATTACGTTGATTGGTAGATATCGTCGGTGTAAATGTATAACCTCGTATGTCGATTGGTGCGATTTTTAAAGTATAAACTTGTGTGCCCTGTGTAGACGATTCCCACAGGTTTTGAGATATTTTGCTGATCAGTATTATTGACACTTTATTTATGAACAATATGTCCAAATTTCAAGTAAAACCTTTCAGTTTGGGAAAAGTTACTACACTTTTTTCCGTCCCCTTTAAAATTTTCCAAAAACGAGATACGAGGTTTTGCATTTACAACGACGATATAACATTTGTCCCTCATCAGCAATGTAATAATCTCTAAATACATGTATATACAGAGAAAGCACTTACTGTTTTTGTTAATCATGGTACTGGCAAATGTCTCATTTATATACAAGTTGTCTACAGTTTGCCATGACCCATCTGTGGTATAGGTCACACCCATCCATACAAAATTGTCCAAAGTGGCATTATAGTGGACGAAATCTGAAATAATGACAAAATATCAATACTTCTTTAATGCTTTTCGGTGTATTACTGGGAAATAACGGTAGATTATCATTTTAATTAACTCACCACCTATCCAGTGAAATTATCAAAAACTTGTGCCCCGCTTTCGTTCATTTCAACCTATCTTACGTTATATAAGCCGGGCCAAATAAGTGACGACATCATAAGCGTTGCATAGCAGTCACAAGCAAAATGACACGCTTTAAGAAAATCTGTCATAAATTTGTTGCATTTTGTCTAATTTTTGCATTAAAGAAATAGAATAATCGTTTGTTTTTCGTGTAAGATTGATTGATATTTCATTTCGTGAACAACGAAAGCTACATTTCACTTGTGGCTTCGCCACTCATGAAAATAAAGCTTTTGTTGTTCACTCAATGAAATATAAATCGATCTTACACTGAAACAAACGATTATCCTCTATATCTTTTAACCCTTCCCCAAATATCATAATTCTAGAAGTCTCATATTTGAAAGCAATTGCAAAGATATAATTTCTGTACAATTTAGCATAGAGCAAATTGTGGCAAAAGGAGAAAATGCTGGTTATCAACATTTTTATTTTTGGCTCTATTGGTTTCAAAAGCCTTTTTAATGAGGTTGAGGGACGTCAAAACCAGGTACCATATCATCAATGATCATACAATTATTTTCTGTGTAATTACTTGTAACAACAAACCTGATTGGCCCAATCAGATTTCTTGTGCAATCAGATGTCTTTTTACTCAGTTTATACAAAAACATTATCGTAAAATAGTTGATAATACAGGCCCCAGTTCTTGTTGGCTGGTCCCAATGAAAATGTCTTGGTAGGAGATATCCATGTGTAAAATATCGAGGCTATATATGTTAAAGTTAATTAAACATAAAATCTGAATTCTGACTAGATTTTCTGTATGTGACAATGCCACATTGAAGTAAATTTCAAATGTCCAAAGTGTGTGTACATATTTTGTCTAACAAATTATTTGTAAAACACGAACACAAGGTTTGCCAAGTTTCTAAAGCTTTTATACCCATTACATACACAGACAAGAGCCGTCATAGACGGATTATGCTCCCCGAATCAGTGTTTGTCAAACATACATTAAGCCCCCTTTTCCCATGACAGCTTTTTTTTGTACACACATTATTTATAGAATATGGTTTAGAATAAACCTATTTATTACATAAGTACAAAACTTCATCAAATTCTGCCCATTAGATGAAGAGAAATTAGAGAAAATTAATTTTTACACTAAGGCCCCTTTTTCCATGACGCAGGCTCAAATTAAGAAATGGAGAAAAAGTCCCTAGGTATTATGCCAGGGAGTTCACATGTGAAGTTTCATTGAATTTGGTCCAAGGGTTGCTGAGATCTGGCTGTGGATGGACGGACACACGGACGGACGGACAGCATGGCGACTATATGCTCCCCCCAAATTTTTTCGGGAGCATAAAAAAGACTAGTCCAAGATTCTTTTTTTTTTTTAACTTTCCCTGTTATGGATGTCTATGGCATGACTTATTTGGAGACTGGTTCACTGGTGGTGAACTCGGCCAAAGCAAGGAACGTTTTTATCTACAACACGGTATAGATATTTTGTGTTTAAATGTGAGGTTAAAGATCTGATTGGATAGTTTTTCTAAAGACAATGAATTTGTTCTAAAAATAATCCGGGTTTACCGTTATGTATTGACAAACCGTCAGTGTTGTTATAAAATCTCGTAACTACGGCTTCAATAAAGCTGTAGTTACGAGATTTTATAACAACATCGACGGAATACATTGTTCCCGAAAAAATGTCCCACACTTTGGCCAAGTTCACCATCAGTGTGATTGAAGAAGCTCTAAAGCAAGCAATAACTATCTTACCAAACTACCATACCACCAAAATCTGTGGCAGTTAATAATTCCATTTTACGAGACTATTCTAAAGTAAAAGCAGGGATTATTTTTGAAAGGGTGAAACCAGCTCTAAAGCAAGCTTTCACAATCTTTCACAGCATACAACTGTAATGCTAAAGACAATGCCATACAAGCATACAGCAAAACAAGCATAAGGCTATCCCTAACAAGACCTGGTTATGAAGTCTCTAAGACAGAAAACTTTGGAAAACATTGAGACAAAAGAAGAAAATGCTGATAACCGACATTTACCCTATAGTTTGTCTCAATTATTTTTTAGCTTTATTCTAGAAACAACATATCTTTAACAATATCTGTCTTGTCGTAGCAAATTAAAGCTTTCAAATTGAATCATTCTAAAACATTCACTTTTTGGAAAGGGTTTAGCTTATTCTGCAGCAAGCCCAAACAATCCTTTCTTATTGTAGAACTACACACTCTAAATCAAGCCAGTCAGATCTTTTACCCATTCCCAAACAAGACCTGGGCTGCGTTCAATAGACAAAACGTTAGCTAACGTTTGCAACAGTCGCAACTTCTTTGACACATATCGTCAGTGCTATGACAAAATTGCGTAATAGAAATTCTGCTCGAAAACCATTTTTTTCAGGAGAGCCAAAAACGTTTTTGCTGCTTTAAAAAATGTTAAAAAATATACCGGCAAAATTGCGTAACTCAATAACTACAAAAAACAATACAGCTTCTTAAAGGTAAAATAGGGTGATTGAACTTAACTTACGGTTCATTTATTGGTCAAAGTATAAGAAATACAGAGGAGAATGCCATTTCTAAGCCTTTTATTACTCTCGTGTAAATAATTTGTCTACGTATAACGCATTTTTGTCAGCTAAATCGAGTTACGCAATTTTGTCACCTGATAATTGAAAGGGTTCTAATAGGTGTAGAAAAACGCCGTTTTGACAGGATATACGCTCCTACATACTCAGTAGATAGCATTTATAAAAAAAAAATTGACAAAATTGCGTAACTAATTTGTTTTTGAAGTGGATCACCCTAAAATTTTGACGTTTGGGAAAGGCTTAACTAATGCATTATACTACCCAAGCCCTAGCCATGTAGCACAATCACATTTTCATACTGTACACACCAGGCGCGTATCCAGGCATACTCCCATACTCCCTGGAGTACCTCGAATTTGAAAAATGATTTTTTTCTGTGGCCTAAAAACCTATGCTCACATGAATGCTGATAGAACATGGGAAAATGTTTAAAGTCTTACTTTAAAACGCTCCCTGATGTGGTCTATGATTCTCTTATATTACAAATTTCGCCGGTGGCGAACCCCTATAGGGACTTAGCCCCTTCACCCCGCTGCGGGTCTGCGCCCCCAGGCCCCCTGCTTCTTTTTTTATAAGGGAGTACTTCAATTTTGGCCCCAGGTACGCCCCTGGTACACACTAACCTGTTCTAAAACAAGTCCAAATGTTGCAATATTTCTACTCCGTCATACTACCCATATGCTAGCTCTGTAGCATGAACATACAATCCTGTCTTACTCCAGAGATCATAATCAGTGCTCCCCAACCTTCTATAGGTGCTTTTCTTCGAAAACCTTGTAACTGCAGCTTGTTTTAACCCTTTCCCAGACGCCAAATTTTTAGGGTGATCCAATTCAAAAACTGTCACAAATGACAAAATGGAAGTTATTAAAGATAGAATTTGTGTGAAATATGGCATAGAAAATATTGAGACAAAAGGAGAAACTGCTGGTTATCAGCAGTTTCTTCTTTTGTTTCAATATTTTCCCAATCCTTTTCTATTAGGGACGTCAAAACCAGGTCTTGTTTGGGAAAGGAAAGGGTTAAGCTGCAGTTATGAGGTTTTCCATGAAAAGCAGTGAGATGCAATCTTTCTACTCCGTCATACTACCCATATGCTAGCTCTGTAGCATGAACATACAATCCTGCCTTACTCCAGAGGTCATAATAAGTGCTCCCCAACCCTCTATAGTTGCTTTTCTTCGAAAACCTTGTAACTGCAGCTTGTTTTAAGCTGCAGTTAAGTGGTTTTCAATGAAAAGCAGTGACATGCAATCTTTCTACTCTGTCAAACTGCTCATATGCTAGCTGTGTAGCTTGAACAATTGAACATACAATCCTTTCTTACTCCAGAGATCATAATAAGTGCTCTACCAACACTCTATAGTGTTCTAAAACAAGTCCATGCTATGTTTCTACTCTGGTAATACTACTGCTAGTTATGTAGCATTAGTGCCAGCTCTGTAGCATTAACACACAATCCTGTCTTACTCCAGAGTTCATAATAAGTTTTCCACCAACCCTGTAAAGTCTTCAGCACGTCCATGTTTTGTGGTATAGCCAGATCTCCGCCCCATGCACGACAATATGTCTGTCCGTCCACCGCCGAGTATTGTCCCTTTATAATGTAACAAACACCCGTACTGTCCTCCATCCAACCAGAACCCCCACAGTCTGAAACTATAATATATAGAGGGATTAACCCTTTCCCAAATGGCAAACTTTAAGATTGATCCTAATCGAAAGCTGCTGAAGGTGACAAAATGAACACCAATAAAGACGAAATTTGTGGACAATTTATCACAGAAAATATTGAGGCAAAAGGAGAAAGTGCTTATTAGAAGCACTTTCTTCTTTTGCCTCAAGGTTTTCCCAAGCATATTCTCTTAGGGATGTCAAAACCAGGTCTTGTTTAGGAAAGGGTTAATTCAAACTTTTTGTTAGAACAAATTTTAAATGAATGAGCTGCCATCTAGAAAGTCAGGTCCATTTTCGCATTCAAAATTTGTCATTTTGGTTACCAAAGTATTACAGTAAAAAACATTAAGAAATTTACATCCTGAGTTAAATTTGACAATCTCCCTTGCAGTCATCGCAGGATGAGTATTCTGTCAACATGATTGTTGATAACGAACTGTAGTTAAAAATGGTTTTACATCATGAGTTATGTGCCCTTGAAATTAACAAAATTGCCATTTTGGGCTTTATTTTTACTGTTTTCACTCTAGCAACTACAAATATTGACCAATCAAAACAAAACTTAGACAGAATGATGTTGACTATAAGATCTTGTTTGGGTATAATTTTCAGCTTGATCTTAATTTTACATTATGAATTATGTGCCCTTGAAATTGACAAAATTGCCATTTTGGGCTTTATTTTCACTCTTACAACCATAAATATTAGGGATGGGAACGAATATCCGAATATTCGAATATTCGTTTTTGCGGCGAATATTCGAATGCAAATTCGGTATTCGAATATTCATTTTTAATAAGGAGAAATAAGCAACTTTGAGCTTTTAGATTTAAAGAAACAGGACACGATAGAAAAGGTAGCAATTTGTTGAAAAGAGATATGACTGAAGTCTTAACACTTCGTTTTGACACCTGTCAAGACGATGCATGCGCCAGGCATATACCATTGTGACAGATATACACCAATCTTAATCCGAAAATTCTAGCACCTTCAAATTAAATAAGCTTTACTAGGTGCATATGTGAAACTAACCATTTCATTGACAAATCATTAGTGAATTTGTATGGTCCAGTCAGAAGTTCTATTCCTCGTACTTTTACTTTTTATTTTTACAATTGCTCTTTTCCATAAAAAATAAACAAAAGCATGAGCTTCCGTCCGGCAAAAAAAAAAAAAAAAAAAAAAAAACTGCTTATTTTTTTCTTTGAAATATGGTTTTGATAATCAATAAGTAGGATAATGATGACGCAGACTTTCATGTTAGCCACGAAAAGAAAAAGTCCGTTTGTAAAAAGTGATTAAGAATTAAGAAAAAAGGGAGAAAAATTCCGTACTGGCAAAACGTTCTTTACAAATAAGACAAACTTGTGTGAAAAAGAAATTTTCATCTTGCGTTGTTCTCATATCAAACAAATTTGTATAAGATTAGGATTGACAGACATGCTACACATAGACATTTTTATCAAGTCCCGAAAACGAATATTCGAATATATTCGAATATTCAAAACGAATATTCGAATATATTCGAATATTTAAAACGAATATTCGAATATGTATTTTGGTATTCGTTCCCATCCCTAATAAATATGGACCAATCAATACAGAACTTTAACAGAATCTTACTGACATTAAGATTTTACATGCTTGTAATTTTCAGCTTGACCTGAATGTTAAATCCAGAGTTATGCGCCCTTGAATTTTACAAAATAGCTGTTTTCCACTTTTTCCACATAACTCATGATGAGAATTCTGTCAACATGATTTTTGATAACGAACTGTACTTAAAAATGATTTTAGAAACAAATATTATAAAAAAAAAAATTTTTAATAATGCACCCATTCAGCATAACTTGGCTGATTCTGAGAACCAGGCCCCGGTTTCTCGAAAAAACTTAAGGGGGAATGCTCCAGATTCATTAGACGAGTATATTTGTAATTGGTCACCGGCTAATGTTTATCGTACGGACACTTTTGTAAACGTCATTTTTGGCGGATATTTCGTCTGAATCAATGCTAATTATACGAATATGAAGCGAAATAAAGGCCAATTCGTGCGGAAAAAGAAAGCAGAACGATCAACTAATTCATCTGATCGTCTGAGGGTATGGCATGATAAACATAAAGAACAAACAACGGGGAAACGCGACATACTAAACGCAAACACAGCTTCGGACAATACTAATAGTTCGGACGAAATTTTCCACGTCGAGGATAGCGCGTTAAACACTGAAAACTTGCCTTCTGGTCGACGAATTGTTGAGCTAAAATTTATCATTGAACAACTGAAGTCGTGTGTTTGTTGTCGATCTCAACTAAGTTTATGTAATACCTTGAAAGAAGACCGATTTGGATTTGGATCAGTTTTGACGGTGCTTTGTGGACATTGTGGAAAACGAAATAAGATTGACACCAATAAAAGACACAGGCACGAAGGTTGCGACAGAGGGCCAAAATCTTTTGTCATTAATACAAAAGTAGCCATAGGTATGTATAAGACTATATGGGGGGAACCATTGATTCAGATGTTTTGGTGGATATGTAATAAATACAAAAAAATCTATGAATAGATCTACCCGCCAGTGAAAGGAAAGTTAACTTCTACTTCCACTGTTGTGCAAACAACCAAGCAATTAACATTAAAAGTCTTTAATTCTTTCCCAAATGACAAATTGTTGGGCAGGTCCAAATTTAAAGCTGCTGCAGACGACGAATGGATGCTGATAAAGGATGGATTTGTGTACAAAATAGTGCAGAAAATATTGAGGCAAAAGGAGAAACTGCAGTTTCTTCTTTTGTCTCAATATTTTCCCAAGCTATTTCTACAAGGGACATCAAAACCAGGTCTTGTTTTGGAAAGGGATAAAGAAAAAAATATTGAAAAGGTAAATAACATATTGAGGGATAAGGAGAAACAAATGAATCATCAACATTTTCTTTTCCTTCAATGCTTTCCCAAACTCTTTAGTTTCTACATGGGACATCAAATTCAGGTCATGTTTAGGACAGGGTAAAGCCTAATGAGAATCCTAATGAGAATCAAAAAGGTGATACTGACTCACTGTTTATGGATTATGTCATTTTAACCCTTAACCACACATGGACACATTTTGTTGCTATACAATGTGATTGGTTTGGAAAACAATGTGGTAAGAATTTTTTTTATTTCCCACATTGTTTTCTGCCCAGAAAGACCACAAAATGTAAAATTTGTCTGAATATTGGCTCAATAGTGAACGTCTGAACGATTTTATCCAGTTAATCATGAGATACTTGTAATTTCGGACAAACCTCCTTGTCATTTTGCTGAATGCATATTTATGCATGATACTAATTTAGCCTACCTGTATTTCTTTTTCATCTTTGTTAATTGTTATACATACTGTAAGTAGTGTAAGATATTTTTTTTTAATTCCAGCGTTTACAGCAATTTTGAAAAATATGCAGGTAATTACCTTGGTGAAGGAAATATTGCATGCTTATCACTAAAATAGACATAGATTTAATTTTAGCATATAGATAGTATGTGTTTGTGGTTGTTAGTACTGCGCTAGATCCAGGATTTTTGTTAGGGGGTGGGGGATAAATCAAGCATATCAATAGGGGTTTCGTTTTACAAAATTTTGACCAAATTTTTATATGAAAATGAAATATAGAGCAACAGAGAATGGTAAATTTTTGAACCCACATCCCCCTTCTGGATCTGCCACTTTGGTATATGTCACTGTGTATCTACTTTTATAAACAAACTACATCAACTAGCCTTTTTCAACAAAGCATACACTTGTTATCAGCTTATTTACTAATACTAACCTTTTTTTTTTAACATTTTTCCAGTAGAAATGGTTGAAAACAGCATATTTTCCTGAGGCTGTTTTGATTTTTCTGCACCCTTCCTTTCAAATTGGATTTTAAACAGAAATTGTCTTGTTAGCTCAACCCAGACAAATGTGTCAGAGGAGCTATTGTCATACCAGTAACCCTCAGATGTCAGTCCGCAAAAAATTTAACCTGGTCCATGATATCATATGTTCTCTTTTAACCCGGTCCCAAACAAGACCTGGTTTTGACGACACAAATAAAAAAGAATTTTGCAACTATTGAAACTATTGAAACAATGCTGATAATCAGCATTTTCTTCTTTTGTCTCAATATTTTCTTTGCTATATTGCTGAGAACTCTTGATTTAAAACTCTTGACAAAATTGCTGTCTTCTGTTACGGCTTTCAAATTCCGCAACCCTAAAATGTTGTCGTTTGGGAAAGGGTGAAACATAGCCTTGATATTTCACACATTGATACTTGTAACCGAGACCTTTCATTTTAGACCATGATATATGATTTTGATTTTCTATGTGACAAGCTGTTGTTAGGGTGCAAGTCAGAGCTTTGTTGTCCATGGACAAATCATGTAAAAATGAAAAGTCTGGCCAATCTTTTGCCGATAAAGTGATGTTTCAAGAAATTTTATATTGTAAAACAGTTTAAAGTTTATTAAATAGAAGAAATACAAGCATAATTATTTGTTTTTTATTATGTCACAGTTATTTATTGTGTGTTTAAATGTTTTTCAGGGATGCTACATTCTGGTATAGGATTAGCTGAAATCAACAAGTTCATGAGTACTATTGAAGTGCCAAGTATCCACCACAGGGTTTTTAAGATAATAGAAAGAAGGGTAAATATTCTAATAGTTGAACCTCACGATAAATGACCTGGCAGAGCAGCCCATACTAATCAAATGGAATGCTCTGCCAGGTCAATTCTTGTCCACTATAAAACATTTATATATTAAATTATGATTTTATAATAATATAAGACATTTTATGATAGATCTACCATCACATCTTCTATAAAACTTTTATAAATCCAATGCCTTTTATTACTTGTCTGACCTAGCTATTTCTTGGCACTTTGTCTAGAGACAAGTAATTATCTTAAAATTTGCCCAAACAAAGTCTGGTTTTGGTATTCTATTTGAAGAAGGCTTGGGAAAACATCCAGGCAAAAGAAGCAATACTGATAATCAGCATTTTCTCATTTTATCTCAATATTTTCTATGCTCTATTGTAGACACTTTTTGTTATCACCAACAATTTTGTCCTCTTCAGAAGCTTTCAACTAGTAATCCTTGAATTTGGTTGGTTGGAAAAGGGTTGAATAATGGTGTATGATTTACATCATTCTGTACAAGTAAATATGTGTTTGACAAGTAATTTTTGCCCCCTAAAGGTTTATGCCAAATATATTTATCAATTTTCTTGTTTCAAATCCTGTAAAAATAGATGGCTGTCACATAGCCATGACTAGATAAGTGCTGATGGGACATAGTAAAGTAAAGTAAAAAACTTTACTTTACCTTTATACTCCGTAAATATTGACCTGAACCTATTGAATATATAATGAGTAACTGCGATACGAAATAATCACTCTTCGACGTATATTGACACGAGGAGCACGTGCAGAATACAAAGTCCCAATGCTTATGGAAACTATCGACTCTGCTCGACAGTGAGGAGTGCTGGCGAGTATTTATTATTTCGCATCACAGTTACTCATTACATATTCAACAGGTTCAGGTCAATATTTACGGAGTATACTAAGGGGGTTATATTTTATGCATATTCATGTATGTACATTTATATTTTATCAGATTGGTGAGCATGTAGTTTCTGTGGCAAAGGCATCATGTAAGAGTGCATTACACAAAGAGGAAGAAGAAACGGCTAAAACCTTGTTGAGGTACCGTAATTACCTTATCATTTCTTTTATACATGTATAGCTTATCTTGGTACCAATGAGCTCATGGAGAGTTTTTGTGATTCCACTGTGCCCATCATTTGTCAATTGCCTTTCTAAATTTCATTGACAAACTTATAAGTGCCTCACAGGGAAACACTTCACTACATTTTATTCTGTTAATGATGAATAAATCAGAGACAAATCCCCAAGCATATATCTGTTTAGCCATGATACTTTCAACTTCTTTAATAATTACCAAATTAAAATTGTCTTTTGATTAAAATTGTTCTTTTGGGGAAAACTGTACAATAGTAGACACTGATATTTTTCTCTGATGTCGTTGTAAATATTGTTTTATGTACATCTAAATCATAATTTTCTACACAAATGAAATACACTATGATTCTTGATACATATCTCTATTTGTCATGCTTAACCCATTCCCACACATTGATTCTTTTTGACTCTACTAAAGAAAAAGGTTTTTGAAAGTATTGTGGAAAATGAAGACATTGCTTGTGACAAGCAATTTTTTCATTTCCCACAATGCTTTCTAAACAGAAATACAAAAAAATGATAAAATTTCAGTTACTTGAAATTGTTGTCTGCAACATCTTTGAATTTAGACCAGTGTAAAATTTTGTTGTTCGGGAATGAAATGGGTTAATGGAAGATCTACTGCAAAGGTTGAGTTTCATATTTTGGTACATACAACATTTTGACAGTGTGAAAAAGTGTTTCCTAATATTTCATACACATGTGTATCTAAAGAAAGAATGAAAAAGTAATTTGTGATCTTTTAGATACAACCATTTTGTTCCGGCATTGCGACTTGTTCAAATACTCAAATATATTTTCTGTGACAAACAATTATAATTAGAGATGATAACCTGTCTATTATTTTGTCTTTATACAAGAATCACTCGCAGACGATTTATTTTATTTCTAATTACATTTCAGTTCCAAATCTGTAGATGTCACAGCCAGAGAAAAAGCAGATGTCACCCCAGTAACTTTGACAGATGTCACCACCAACACATCTACAGATGTCAGCCGAGAAATATCTACAAATGCCCACCCTGAAAGTTCTCCCGTTAACATCCCAGAGACATGTACAGTTTTCACCCCTGAAAGATCTACCGTTGACGTCCCTGAGACATCTACAGTTTTCACCCCTGAAAGATCTACGGTTGACATCCCTGAGACATCTACCGTTTTCACCCCTGAAAGATCTACCGTTGACGTCCCTGAGACATCTACAGCTGAAACTCCAACTCTACGAGGTGAGCTTTTCTCCTGTCAAAAATCAAAAAATATAAATGTAAATTGACAAACTAAGGTACACATAAATTACAAGAAAAATATTATAGTTTGATTTTTTCATGAAACAAAATGTCATTTATCACAGTGTATAATCACATGACTTAGAATTTCCAATAATCATCAATAACTTTGTCAATACTTGACCAATTTGAATTCGGTTTGAAGCAGAGAAGGTGGAAACATGTCAGGAATAACATGGTTGTGGTAAATTCTAAAAAAAAAATCAACTGATAAAAAAGTTATTGAAGATAAACCAAAATTTTGGTTTATCTTCAATAACTTTTTAATCAGTTCATTTTTTAAAAATCAACCACGTCCATCTTATGTGTGACGTCTGTCCAAATTCTCTGCTTCAAACCGATTTCAAATCGGTCCCGTATTAACAAAGTTATTGAAGATATTCAGTAATTATTGCATCACATGATTATCCACCGTGTTTATGTATCCCTGGACCAGAGGCATATAGTTTCTGCCATGTTTGTTTGTCCCAAAAACTAATTTGGCGATAACCTTTTGATAGTTGATCATAGAATTCACATACATATTCCTTGATAACCCTTTCCCAAACAGCAACAATCTAGACTGTTCAAGTTTGAAAGCTGTGACAGACAAGAAAGTTGATGTTGACAAGATAGGATTTGCATACAATGTAGCTCAGAAAATATTATAGAGGCAAAAGGAGAAAATTCTGATTATCAGCATTTTCTTCTTTCGCCTCAATATTTTCCCAAGCTTATTTTCTCAGGTACGTCAAAACCAGGTCTTGTTTGGGAAAGGGATAACTCTTTCCCAAAAAATACCTGGTTTTGACTTCCAAGAAAGAAAAAGCTTGGGGAAACAATGAGGTAAAAGAAGAAAGTAATAAACATTTTCTCCTTTTGTCTAAAAGTGTAGCTAAAATATCACTCTTCTAAAGAAAACATGATTTATTTGCAATTTACAGATGGCAGCAACACCATGATGTCAATCCCATTGGACCATGACTATACTACAGCACGTAAACGCCTCTCTGGTCAATTCAAATACGACATGGGCTGGCAGAAAAGGGGTTCTGGCAGATGCTACGACAGTCGTTCAGGTGTTGGTACTATGATAGGGAATTTGAATGGAAAAATCTGTGCCTATGGCGTTCGATCAAAAAGCTGCAAGAAATGTGATTATCACAAAGCCAGAGGTACTGAGATCCCAGAACATACATGCAGCAGAAACTGGACTGGTAGCTCAAAAGCCATGGAACCGGATGTTGCAGGAGAATTAGTGAAAGAAATTGAAGAAGACAACATTGATGTGGGTGTCCTTATTATGGATGATGACTGTACTACTATTGCAAGAGTAAGGAAAGACTTGAAACATGATGTGGAGAAATGGAGTGATCATAATCACACAGTGAAGCACATTGGAAACAGCTTGTATGCCCTACAGAAAAAGCATAAAGTTCTTTCAACTATGGTTGTCAAACACATACAAAAATGCTTCAACTATGCTTTAGCCCAAAACAAAGGGGATGTTGAGCGATTTACGGTGGCTTTGAAACAGATCGTTCCTCATCTGTTCGGAGAACATGACCATTGTGGAGCATGGTGTGGCTACAAGAAGAATCCAGAAACCTACAAGCACAAGGGATTGCCATATGGGAGACCTCTGACTGGGACAGAGTTAAGAGATGATATAGATGCTGTCTTTCAAGTAATAATCAAGAACGCTGCTAGCATTTCACAAGGCGCTTCAACAAGGGATGTTGAATCATTTAATAATATGGTGGCTGAAAAAGCTCCCAAAAAACGTCATTACGCTGGATCAGAGAGCCTTTACATTCGAACTAGCTGTGCTGTGGCACAGAAGAATATTGGAGCAACCTATGTGAATGAAGTATACAAGAGTATAGGAATATCACCAGGAAAATTTTACGGAGAACATGCTATCAAACAAAACAAAAAAAGACAGCGCGCACTTGAAAAAACTAACAGTGTTGAATTCAAGAGAAGAAGAATTGAGCTGAAATCAAAGATGAGGGTTGACAATTTTAGTAAGGAAATACATGAAGGACCAACATATCAAAGTGGAATAGCATCTTCAGGAAGAGATACTGACGTCTCGGAAATTCCACCTCCAAAATTTGAACCTACAAGAAATAAAATTACGACAGTTGACTTCCATGATTCGTACAAAGTGTTCTGTGACATCGAAACAACTTCTTTGCATAATGATGCAGATATCACACAGTTGGCCGCAATTTGTGGAGAAGACATTTTTAATTGTTACGTTCTTCCAACTAAACCTATATCTCCAGCAGCATCTAAAGTGACTGGTTTAGTTGTCTCTGGTAATTCCATGTTTTACCATGGCAAAGAAGTTGAAACTCATAATCTTGAAGAGGGCCTAAAATTGTTTGTAACATTTTTAGAGCATCACCAGCCTTGTGTTCTTGTTGGTCATAACTTTATGAGATTTGACTTTCCACGCATCATTAGAGCATTTGATCTGTCACTTACTTTAGAGCCTCTTTCTAAGTACGTTTTAGGGATAGCAGACACCCTAACATTGTTTAAGGCACATTTCAAAGACCTTGAGAAATATTCTCAAGAACACCTTGTAAGTCACTTTCTAAAGGAGCAGTATACTGCTCATAATGCTTTAGGAGATGTGAGAGGATTGCAAAAGCTGTGTACTGCTGTCGCTGTTACAGATTCTCAATTTTCAGAACACAGTTGTTCCGTCCACTCAGCGATAGACACGTTCAAATTTCGGTGTGAAAGTATCAAAAACTGCCAAACATTCAATGAAATGTATTCTAACAAAGCAATTTCAAAAGGTATCATGGAGAAGTTGTCTAATAGTGGACTGTGTCTGGCTCATTTACGGTTAGCAATCAACAGAGCTGGTCTAGATGGACTTAAACATCTTTTATCAACCATTACGTCTTATGGCAAGCCAAGAGTGACAAAGAACAGCAAAATCATTGAAAAAATTTTTCAATACTTGCAGGGAAGCACAGAATGAATTGAGTTATGTAAAAAGCAGCTTATAAAAAGGTTAATGATGACCAAAAAATTTGATAAAAGATGTTTAAGCCCATCTCTATCTAGATCTGCCATATTCATCTTGTTCATAAGTCAAAAAAGAAGCCAGACACAGTTATGATTATTATGCACTGCACCTTTTCTTGATGAGATCTATCCACCCATGAAGTTTCATGGTCCTAGCTATTTTACTTTTAGAGGTATACTATGGACAATCAAAGTGTGAAAAACAACAAACGGCAATAACTCAAAACATAAGCCAGACACAGTTATGGTTCTTATGCACTGCACTTCACCTTGATAAGATCTATTCATGATCCTAACTATCATACTTTAACCCATTACCACACATTGACTCCTTTTGACTCCCCACATGATAATGACTATGGAAAATATTGTGGAAAATGAAGAAATTGCTTGTGACAAGCAATTTCTTCATTTACCACAATGTTTTCTACGTAAAAAGACCTAAAAATTCAAAATTTCATTCACTTAAAATTGTCGTCTGCATCATCTTTGAATTTGGACTAGTCTAAAAATTTGCCATTTGGTAATGGGTTAAGAGATATACTCCAGAAATACTCAAGTATGAAAAAAACAAAAGGGCAATAACTAAAAAAAGAAGGCAGGTAGAGTTATGGTACCTGTGCACTGCACTCCCTAATCATGAGAAGAATATAACTGCCAAGTTTCAAGTCAATCAGAATTAATGTGACATAGTTATGCTCCGGACAAAGAATTGGACGCCGCCCGGATGTCAAAGGTGATCCCATAATTGTCTTGGATAGGCGTTTAAAAATTCCTGAGAAAACAATTAGGGAAAAGAAGAAAATACTGATAATCAGCCAAATCAAGTCAAATCTCATAAAGTTATGACCACTTGTTTTAATGCCGTAATAAAAGTCTTGTGATAACATTGAGGTAAAAGAAGAAAATGCTGAATATCAGTTGTGTCACATGATTCCTCTCTGTGGAATGGGTGTTTTAGCGTCACAAAATGCAATATTCCACTTAATGTATATATATCCTATGGTGTGGGTACTCATTGGAATCTTCTCAACAAGAAGATTTCAATGAGTACCCAAAAGATAGGATCTGGATTTTAAATATTGAACAAATTTAGAATGTCTACACCCCTCATCATCACAGTGGTTAATCATGTGACTCAGAATTTCAGAAAAACATCAATAGGTTTGTTAATACCGGCACTTGACCAATTTGAATTGGGTTTGAAGCAGAGAATATGGGATATTGCCAGGAATAAGCTTAACATTAAAACAGAGTTGATTTTTGAAAAATAAACTGATAAAAAAGTTATTGAAAATCAACCAAAATTTTGGTTGATCTTCAATAACCTTTTTATCAGCTGATGTTTTAAAGATATTTTACGTCCATCTAATGCAGAATGTCTGTCCACTTCCTGTGCTTCAAACAGAATTCAAATTCGTCCAGTATTAACAAAATTATTGAAGATTTTCTGAAATTGTTATATCACTTGATTATCCACCATGATTATCTGTTGTTCTGATAGTGTGAGAACTTTCAAGTTTTTGTTTGAAAATATTGACAAGGCCAAACTATTTAAGCAGTAAAATATTTTTAGAAAACATATTAGTTATTTGAAATTGGGGATTCAGTGTGCAAAACAGTTGTAAGTGTATAAAAACCTCACCACTGTTTTGCAATAAGTGCCATTTTTTCATTAAAATGCTAAAATACCCGTAGACGATATTATTGCTGTAACTCAGAAAAAAGCGCGCTGACCTATACTTTTTTTTATTTGATTATTATCAGGATATATTGTAGAATACATTTAGGGAGTTTTGTCAAATTCTATTATGTAGAATATGAAATATTGTCAAAATCATGCAAATTTTTACATAAAATGCTTTGGCCTCATGGACCTAATTGAATATGTAAATATGCTGTTTTACACATTATAACATTTATAACTACACATGTTTTGGATTTTCTGGTCTTATAAATAGTATATCAATACTTTAAAGCCATTTCGGAAAAAAAACAATGGTTACACAGCATTTTCTGAGCATTTAATTGATCTTCGACAGGTGGACGAAATTGGGCGTTTTTTACCTGTAGGGGTATGTCGTACGAATGCCTATAAAATTCAAACAAGATCGCTGACCATCCATTTTTATTTCATTTTTCAATTGGTAATAACATCTAATTTCAAAATACAAAATATGAATAAATTCTATTATTGGGAAAAAAAATAGGAAACTGGAGCATTCCCCCTTAAGTATCTTCTCATGCTCAAATCTGAGCATCGTGCTCAAATCGCACGAAATCCACGTGAACTTCAATTGAATACCAATCAAGGTTGATTGGTATTGAATAGAAGTTGAGCATGAACTCATGAGAATATACTTAAGTTTTTTCGAGAAACCGGGGCCAGGTTTTGTTTGAGAAAGGGTTAAACTATCATGCATTTTTTTCTTCAGATTATGTTAGTTATAATGATACAAATGGAGGTAATTGTCAATTTACTTACAAAATTTTAATGAAAACCAAGAAATTCATCAATTGATAAAAAGTCTACTTTACCTATTTCTTGTTTAGATATCTGTGCAAAAATCTCTGAAAAATATTTATAACAAGATATAGTTATGAAACACTTAAGTTAAAAAAAAAGGCTATATTTCTTCTTTAAAATATGTCAATATATTGCATGTGGCATTGTTGCCTCTTTACAACACAGTGACTCTTTTTGACTCCAAACAAAAAATGGCTTAGGAAAACATTGTGGAAAACAAAGAAATTGCTTGTGAAAAGCAATTTCTTCATTTCCCACAATATTTTCTATACAAATAGACAAACAACTGGAAAATTTCATTCCCTTTAAATTGTCGTCTGAAAGATTTTTGAATTTAGACCAGTCCAAAATTTTGCTGTTTGGTAATGGGTTAAAGATTACAATTTCACATACCAAATTTTCTGCGATGCAGCCTAATATGGTAAATTCTCACAAGCACGCTAAAGGTCAGTTGACTACCAATATTCTGTGAACATTTTATCCATATATTTAATGTAGAGGGAATCATGCATTCACTAGATGTGGATAGATTCAAGTTTCAAGTTTCTTTATTGTATGAGACAACTGTCCATAATACATGCTAGTACAATAGTTTTACAATTATCTAATATCAACATAAACTAATTTGTTCCGGTGATGATGGTATAAATACAGAATGAAATATGACAATAATTATGTAAAAGTGAGGTACAACAAGTACCAGTTATTCAAAAGTTTGGAGAAAAGCGGGAGATAATCATTTATGTTTATGTCTTTTTTTCTCATATTTTATAATGGACCTTGTTGTTTCTGCATTTTTTCATATTTGCTTTGTTTATTTTTTGCTCTTATGATATCGCTCCAGGAACGCTGCATCCACTTCTTGAACAAGTCATGGATACAGCATTCCTGGACTTAGCTGACGACTCTAAGATGAAAAGAGAATTACTTGTAGTATATGTGATTAGTGGTGAAGAGGAGTATCGTATATCATCGGTGTAAATGCAAAACCTAGTATATCGATTTTTGCGATTTTCAAAGTACAAACTTTTGTGCCCAGTTAAAGACAATTCTTGCAGGTTTTGAGACATTTTTACTGATCAGTATTGATGACAAATCATAATTTTGTGAACAATATGTCCAATGTGAAATTGTCGTCTGCAACATCTTTGAATTTGGATCAGTCTAAATTTATCGTTTGGGAAAGGAATAATTACAGAATGCATACCTTTGATATGCTCATCTTCACCATTTTCCTCTATTTTGGCTGAAAATGACAATGAAAATGAGAATTTAGGGCAACAGATGAGAACCATTTTCCTCTATTTTGGCTGAAAATGACAATGAAAATGAGAATTTAGGGCAACAGATGAGAACCATTTTCCTCTATTTTGGATGAAAAAAACAATGAAAATGAGAATTTAGGGCAACAGATGAGAACCATTTTCCTCTATTTTGGCTGAAAATGACAATGAAAATGAGAATTTAGGGCAACAGATGAGAAGGGATAAAGACAATCTAAATTCATTGTTCCAATGCAAACCCTATGTTGCTTGTACACATTTGAATGGCAATGAATTTTGTGCTAAAAATAGACATGGTTTTCTGTTATGTTTTACTAAACAGTCGGTGTTGTTATAAAATCTCGTAACTACGGCTTGGATCAAGCCGTAGTTACGACATTTTATAACAACACTTACGAAATGTCATTGTTTGTCCGAAACTACGTCACTGTTTACTTGTTACTAGAAAGACCTGAAGGTCTTGAGTCGCTCCACAGGCCTGAATTTCTTGTGGTTTACTATAAAAAATTTGACAAATTTATCTAAATGCTTAAACTGATATATTTTAAAATTCTTGTGATTCTTAGAGCAGAAACAAAGTAAAGAGAAGCAATTATGTGGTCAAAGCAAAAAGAAGGTAAATGATTGACTAATATTTTGGGGATTTTTAGAGTGATGATAAAGTTGAAAACTGTCATTATGCCAAATTCAAGGGCACATAATTCAATATGTGAGTTGATAATTGTGGTAGACTAAGGGAAGTAACTTTTGATATGAGCAATTTAAAGTTCAGTAAGAGTTGTTTCTCTTTATGATAATTAGTTCAAGAAGTTGCGATTGTGTATTTATCATAGTGGTCATGAAAATAAAGACATTCTGATCTAAAAATATGATTTTGACTTGATAATTTATGTCTTGAACACCACAATAATCAAGCTGAATATTAAACTCGAGCAAGATCTTATGGTCTGTCCAAATTTTGTCAGTATTAATCTATATATGTGGCCACAAAAGTTAAAAAAGTGTTGAAAACTGAAATTTTGTCAATTTCTAGGGCACATAACTCACATTGTAGTGATGCAATCATCCTGAAAATTACACAAAAGCAAGATCTTGTTGTCAACAAGATTCTGTCCAAATATCATCTTGATTGGTTAACAATTGTGGTTGTTAGAGTGAAAACAAAGTCGAAAATGGAAATTTTGTCAAATTCAAGGGCACATAACTCATGATGTAAAATTTCGATCAAGCTGAAAATTGAACCCAGGCAGGATATCATGCTTATATATATTCTGTCCAAGTTTTGTCTTGATTGGTTAATATTTGTAGATTTTAGAGTAGATATAAAGTCAAAACCAGCTTTTTTTGACATTCAAGGGCAGATAACTCAAGTTATGCTAGTTCAATCCAAACTAATTGTAGGAATCTGAGAGAGGGTCACCCAAGGATCATTCCTGTGAAGTTTGGTTGAAATCCATCCTGTAGTTTCCGAGGAGAAGATTTTTAAAGAAAAAGTTTACGGACGGACGGACGGACACACGCACGCACGCACGACGGACACACCGCTATGACAATAGCCCGCTGGCCTGAAAGGCCAGTGGAGCTAAAAATCATTCCTTATAGTCTGGATGAGATGATTCCAAACGGTATGTACTACATAGGGTTTGATTTGAAATAAATCATATTTTGCTTTTTTTATAAAGTTATCAATTTTCATTGCTATGGATGACACTCAAAAATGGACAACACTTCAACTCTATAAATTATCTAATGATGGATGAAATATCTTAACCCTTTCCCAAACAACAAAATTTGGGATAGTTCTATTTTAAAGCTGATGCTGATGACAAAAATGATATTGATAAAGGTTAAATTTGTGTAAAATATAGCCTAGAAAATATTGAACCAAAAGGAGAAAATGTTGATTATCAGCATTTTCTTCTTTTGCCTCAATGTTTTCTCAAGCATATTTTATTAAGGACGTCAAAACCAGGTCTTGTTTGGGAAAGGGTTAACCCTTTCCCAAACAACAAAATTTTAGAGTTATCAACTTCAAAACTGCCACAAATGACAGAACGGATGTTATCAAAGATAGGATTTGTGCAAAATATGGTACAGAAAATATTGAGACAAAAGGAGAAACTGCTGGTTATCAGCAGTTTCTTCTTTTGTTTCAATGTTTTCCCAAGCCTTTTTAATAGGGATGTCAAACCAGGTCTTTTTTGGTAAAGCAGTGTTCTGCCAAGGCCGCGTATTTGCGATTTTCTCGCAAAAAAAACGACAATGTCGCCAAAAAATCATGTCCATAGCGATTTCTGTCGCAAAGTAAAAAATCGTAAATTAGGGGAGGGGGGGGGGGGGGGGGGGGCAATCGAGTGAATTTTATGATTGAAAGTGATTTTCACGGCGACACCGTTATAATTTACTCGAATCTGATTGGATGACGGACCATCAGGTGCGCGATATCTGGCCAATTGATTATCGAGAAAAATCTAGTCATTCGTTCCTCTTTCCGTCGACCGCATTTGCGCAAAAAAAATGTCAGAACCTTCGGCTAAAAAGCCACGAACAATTCTAAGTTATTTCGGGAAAGGAAGGGCCGATTCTTCCATCGCCGATCACGTCGTAACTGAGCCTGAACCCTCTACATCTACCGATACGGCGACCCCCGATACGGCAACCGAAACACGGAAAACTGCCCCCATTCGACATTTTCAAGAGAAATGGTTACGGGAGTATTCTTGGTTAGAATATGACAAAGAAAAATGTTTTATGACTTGTAAATTGTGTAAAAAGCATGGAAAAAACAATGCATTCACCGAGCACAACACAAACTTTAGAACCACCACACTGATTAGACACGCCGAGAATTCCGACCACAGGTCTGCAGTAATGGCCGAATCCCTACGAGATGATTTTCAGAGATCAGTTAAAAAAGTCTTGAGTGATAAAGAATCGGCCGTGATTGTCGCCTTAAAATCTACATTTTGGCTGGTTAAAGAAAATATTGCCCTGAACAAATATGACAAGTTACTCGACCTTCTGTCCCAGCTCAACTGTCCCAATATTGACAACTTGCAAACCTCAAAAAATGTGAATTATTCCTCGGACAAAACTGCTGTTGAGATGCTGAAGTCACTAGCCTTTGTAACCAAAGAGAAGATTGATGCCCAGATCTTAAAATCCCCTTTCCTGAGCTTATTATGTGATGAGAGTACTGACATAGGTGTTCAGAAAAAGTTAATTGTTTATGCAAGAATCATAGATCCAGACTCTTTCAAGCCACATACCACCTTTCTTACAAACCTTAGGCTAGAAAGCGCCACAGGAGAGGCAATATACAAGGAACTTAGAGCTATTTTACTGAAGATGAAGATTAACCCATCCATTGTAATGGGTTTAGGGACTGACGGGGCCAAAGTCATGACCAGTTCTGGTAAAGGTGTAACAGGATATATGCTCAGGGACAATCCAATGCTGATCAACTACCACTGTCTTGCTCATAAACTAGCTTTGGTAACATCTCAAGCAGCCAATGAAGTCCCATATTTAGTTGAATACCAGAGCATTCTAACAGGATTATTCTACTTTTTCAAGGCATCAGCCAAGAGATGTGATCAGTTGGCAGAAGTACAGAGGGTTTTAGAAGAACCATTGCTGAAAATCAAGGAAGTCCATGAAGTAAGATGGTTGAGCACATATCGTCCCTTGACAGCCAGAAGTGGCTATCAGCAGTTAAATTTTAACTGCTGATAGCCACTTCTGGCTGTCAAGGGACGAAATATAGCTGTCAAAACCATTTATACAGTTTTGGACTCATTAATCACATACTTTAATGGAAACAAAGAAGCAAAGGCTAAAGGATTTGAGAAGAAAATAAGTACAAATGACTTTATTGCTACTACTTACCTGTTGATGGATATCTTACCAGTTGTTTCTAAAATGTGCTTGGTCTTCCAAAAGTCCAACCTAGATGTCAGCCAAGTGAAAGTTGAAATTGACCATGTAAAGAGGGAACTAAACAAAATCAAAAGTGAACCAAACTATGAAGGCTACTTGAAACAGCTCCAGAATGAACACTTGACTGTGAAAAATAACAGAGTATTTTACAAAGATAACCATCTAGTTGAAGGCAAGCAGAACATTGATTCCATCAGAAAGAAATTTGTTGACAAGCTGCTTGAGAAATTATCTGACAGATTCCCTGATAGTGACAGTAACATCATCTATGCCTTTGCTGTTCTGGGGATGAGACCTCTGACATTCTTGTCTACAAATGAGAGGGGAACATGGGGAAATGACAAGATAGAGATACTGATTGACCACTATGGGACACAAAAAGTTTCAGTACCCTTGGAAGGCCAAGCTCAAGTTACACAGGAGCCAATTATAGACCCAACTGAAACTAGAGCAGAGTGGTCAAAGGTGAAGGACACTGTAGTACAGGAGGGCTATCCAAGAGATAAAATGGAGATTCTCTGGGGACTAATAAACCAGCACCATAAGGAAGATTACCCTAACCTGTTGATCCTGGCAGCTTTGGCACTGACTGCCCCTATCCATACAGCTGAATGTGAAAGAGGGTTCAGTGTCCAAAACCAAACCAAAACACCACTGAGAAACAGGCTTCTCCCTGACACAGTAGATGATATAATGACTGTGAAAATTGAAGGAGGGGATTTGTCTGAGTTTGACTTTGTAAAAGCTCTGGAACATTGGAGAAGCAGCAAGTCAAGGAAATTATTCTTGACAAAATAGCTGAACTGTACCTGCCAGTGTATTAATCATTGTATATAACCAAAAATTGAGCAACTTTTGACTGTATATAAAACTGTTCATTGGATTTCATCATAGTTATTTGGTTCTTACAATTAGTCCAGACAGACATGTTATATAGATCTACAATCAACAATTAAAGAAGCAAGTTGAATACAAGACAGTACAAGGTAATTCATTTTATATCTTTTTTCTAGTTCATTGATTTTAATTTTATGAATGTCCCCTTATTTTCAGAAATGTCTCAAACTTTTTAAGGTCAGTGAGACATTTGTCTCATCCTATCAAAATCCTTGGCAGAACACTGGTAAAGGGTTAACTATGATCTTAACATTGGTATCATAGGACAGGCCTTGCCACAAAAAAGTACTAAAGTGAAACATGCAAGCCCTTTCACTTGCATTCAAAAGTTCTGGCTAATGTTAATCAGCATTTTCTCCTTTTGCTCCAATATTTACTGTGCTATATTGTACACGAATCCAATGTTCAATTTAACATCTAATTTGACTAGATCTGCAGTAGCTTTTAAATTTGAACCACCTAAAGTCTTGCTATCTTGACAGGATGGCAAAATTATAGAGTAAGACCAATCCAAATTCAAAGATGCTGCAGACCTCAATTCAATTAAATGGAACTTTACATTTGGGGTCTTTAGGGGTAGAAACCTTGTCACAAGCAATTTCTTCATTTTCAACAATGTTTTGGAAAACATTTATCTTACGGCGCATCATAAAGCTTCTGTGTGTGGGAAAAAGATCAAATAAAGACTTACTATCACAGTGTGGTACAGGACAGTATTCCCATCTGACATTGGGATCCACCGTGTAGCACCAGGGCCGTCCCTCGCCATCTGGATCACGACAATAATTCTTGGCAGCTCGCTGACTTCCATCACTGAAGGCTTTATCCTTGTGTCTAGTATGTTTATGTGGGGTGTCCAACACCCATGCTTGACATAAACGCCCCGACATACCATGATTGATCTTCCCATTCCATTTTTGGGCGTCAGTGAAACAGTTTGCTGGAAAAAGATATATAATGATTACATAGAATGGATAATGCAATACCAGGATGGAGAATCTAATGATTCAGCAATAACAATTGCACAAAATCTTCAATAATCAAATTTCTGAAGTGTTAATCCATTATGGCACAATGACTCTTTTTGACTCCCCACAAAATATTATGGCAATGGAAAACATTGTGGAAAATGAAGAAATTGCTTGTGACAAGCAATTTCTTTTTTTCCCACAATGTTTTCCATCCAAAAAGACCTAAAAATTAAAAATTCCATTCATTTGAAATTGTCGTCTGCATCATCTTTTGGACTAGTGTAAAAGTTTGCCGTTTGGTAATGGGTTAAAGGTGGCATTCTTGTACTGCCATAATACAATCATGTACCATTACATGTACATCTTTATCTCAACTTTCGGCCAAATAGAATATTCCAGATCAGTAAAGCATATATCAATTTTAAAATTACATTTCACAGGGATGAAAATTAATTTCAGTGCACAAAGGTGATACCCCCTGTACCCCCTTAACAGATCAAACTGACTTTGCAACAAAATGAAATCATAATTTTGGACCAAAAAAGCTTATTTGCCAAAACAAGAGGCCCAAGGGGCCTGAATCGCTCCACTGGCTAAAGTGAAAGAATTATGTCATGATTTCTTGTAAGCCTCGCACTGCCAAATCTTGAAAAAGGTTACCCATGGAACATTTCTGCCAAGTTTAATCTGAACTGGCCCATTGATTTATTCTTAAACATTTATTTCATGGTTTATCCAATTCTGATAAGCCCTTCCTGGCCACACCCACATTTATAGACCAATAAAAATTTCACTTACAAAGTATTACCCAAGGAACATTTCTGACAAGTTTGTACTAAATTGACCCAATGATTGTTTTTAAAGAATTATTTTGTGATTTCTCCCATTCTGATAAGCCCCGTCCTGCTTTGCCCACATTTATGGACCAATCAAAATTTTACTACCAATTGAAGTAATTGGACACCCAAGGAACATTTCTACTGGGCAGATTTAAAAAAATGTGACCAAAATGTGACATTTAAATGTTAAGAATAACAGCTAATTTTACAGAATATCATCCAGATTTTTTAATTAGGGTGGCTAAAAACTATTCTAAATGGTTTAGCAGTGCCCAAATTACATTTTAAATTCATGTTCACTACTTTTAAGCTAAAATTGTGTGCACAATCTTGGGAAATGACAACAAAAAGGCGTTTCACTCATGACAGCATATATATTGCACAATATGAGAAATTGTAACCCACGAATCCCTAAAAAGTAGAGTGCAGAATGCCCACGAGGTTGATGGCTTCCTAAAAAAAAATTGAGTGGTAGATTTCTGGCTGAACAGACAAAAATGAGAACACATTTTGAGAAATAAAAGTGTTTCACTCCTGACATAAAATTCTGAGGGGTATTGTATAAAACAGGCTCCACATACTAAACCAATGAACATAAGATAAAAAAGTAATTTTAAGATGATGGTGCACATATTGTTTTATGAATTACAAGTGCTTATTGTAGTATCCTGTCACTGTCTTTTATTTACCATAGCTTAGAAACTTGGTAAAAGTGTTAAGTGTCACACAAAAAACGTTTCACTCCTGACATTTTTGACATGTTTTAATGACATATATTTTTTATTTGCGAAGCGATTTTCTTTAAACTTGGTACCCAGTATATAGACACAATAACACATCTTTTTAGCTTTGATTGGGTTGAATATGTTTCTCTGTAAAAGCCGTGGCATGTAAAAAGTGAATGGTCACATTTTTTTAAACTTGCCCTACTGTGTTTGGTCAAAATTGGCCTTGTGGTTGATTTTTTAAAGAATTTTTTCGTGATTTCTGCCATTCTGATAAGCCCCGCCTGCCATGCCCACATTTATGGACCAATCAAAACTTCACAGACAATTAAAGTAAAGGGTCACTTAAGATGCATTTCTGCCAAGTTTAATTAAAATTGGCCCTACAGTTGATTTTAAAATAATTATTTTGTGATTTCTCTAAGTCAAATAAGCCCCCACCCTGCCAGGCCCACATTTATGGACCAATCAAAATTTCACGGACAGGTTAAGTAAAGAGCCAACCAAGGTACATTTCTGCCAAGTTTGGTAAAAATTTGCCAAATGGTTGATTTTTAAAGAATTATTTTGTGATTTCTCAAAGTCTGATAAGCCCCGCCATGCCACGCCCACATTTATGGACCAATCAAATTTCACAGACAAGTCAAGTAAAGAGTCATCCAAGGTACATTTCTGCCAAATTTGGTCAAAATTGGCCCCATGGCTTATTTTTAAAGAATTATTTTGTGATTTCTCAAAGTCTGATAAGCCCCACCATGCCACGCCCACATTTATGGACCAATCAAAATTTCACAGACAATTCAAGTAAAGAGTCATCCAAGGTATATTTCTGCCAAATTTGGTCAAAATTGGCCCCATGGTTGATTTTTAAAGAATTATTTTGTGATTTATCAAAGTCTGATAAGCCCCGCCCTGCCACGCCAACATTTATGGACCAATCAAAATTTCACAGCCAATTCAAGTAAAAAGGCAACCAAGGTACATTTCTGCCAAGTTTGGTCAAAATTTGCCCAATGGTTGATTTTTAAAGAATTATTTTGTGATTTCTCTAAGTCTGATGAGCCCCCCCCCCCCCCCCCCCCCCCCCGTCAAGCCCTCATTTATGGACCAATCAAAATTTCACAGACAAATCAAGTTAAGAGTCATCCAAGGTATATTTTTGCCAAGTTTGGTCAAAATTGGTCCCATGGTTGATTTTTAAAGAATTATTTTGTGATTCCTCTAAGTCTGATAAGCCTCGCCCTGCCACGTCTACATTTATAGACCAATCAAAATTCTTTGAACAATTAAAGTAAAGGGTCACCCAAGGAACATTCCTGCAAAATTTGGTCAAAATTGGCCCATTGGTTTGAGAGAAGAAGATTTTTTAAGAATTATTTTGTGATTTCTCTAAGTCTGATAAGCCACCACCCTGCCATGCCCACATTTATGAACCAATCAAAATTTAATGGACAATTTAAGTAAAGAGTCACCCAAGGTACATTTCTGCCAAGTTTGGTCAAAATCGGCCAAATGGTTGATTTTTAAAGAATTATTTTGTGATTTCTCTAAGTCTGATAAGCCCTGCCCTGCCAAGCCCACATTTATTGACCAATCAAAATTCTTTGAACAATTTAAGTAAGGGATCACATAAGGAACATTCCTTCAAAGTTTGGTCAAAATTGGCCCACTGGTTTGAGAGGAGAAGATTTTTAAAGAAAAAGTTAACGCACGCACGGACGGACGGATGCACACACGGACGCACGACAGACACAACACCATGACAATAGCTCGCTGGCCTTCGGCCAGTGGAGCTAAAAACTAAAAATTTTCATCCCTGATTTCAACTAAAGATCCAGTCACACACATGCACATTCAATGCCTTTAGCATGTCAAACAAGATGTGCTTGTGAAACAAGAATGCCCCCAAAATGGCAATGTTAAGTTTTCATGTTAAGTTTTTGTGTCAAGGGTTAATGAATGACCTTGAGGAAGGTCATATTGCATGGAACAGATAGATATCATTAAGATACCAAATTTTGTATGTCAAATACTTTTGAAGAAAAGGAAAAAATGAGTAAAACAATATGCCCCTGCTGTTTCAATACAGGGGTATAAAAAGGTCACGAATGCAGCTTATTTTTTTACATGTGATGTGACAAGGCATTAAAGAACAAGAGGACCATGATGGTCCTTAATCGCTCACCTGAACCTAGATAGAAAGAAAGTCACAATGTAGTCAAGTTCAAGAGCACATAATTTAAGATGTGAGATTATGATCCAGCTAAAAACTGCTTTCATAATCTTGAATGATCAATATTTGTGACTGTTACAGTAAAAACAAAATGGAAGAAACCAACAATTTTGTCACAGTCAAGGGCACATAACTCTGTTCTGATAAAAATATTCTCATCAGCATTATGTCCAATTTTTTTTTATTGGTCAATATATTGTTAGAGTGAAAATAAAGTCGAAAACTGTAATTTTGTGAAATTCAAGGGCCAATAACTCTGATTTTCTAGTCAAATCAAGCTGAAATTTTCACTCATTCAGGATCTTACGGCCACCAACACTGTGGCCAAGTTTTGTCTTGATTAGTCAATAAATGTAGATGCTACAGTGTAAACAAAGTCGAAAACAGCAAATTTGTCAAATTCAAGGGCATATAACTCCAGACTTCCAACTTCAATCACACTGAAAATTGAAGTCATCCAAGATCTTATGGTTACCAACATTGTGGCTAAGTTTTGTCTTGATCGGTCAATATTTGTAGATGCTAGAGTGGTAACAAAGTTAAAACTAGCCATTTTTGACTTTCAAGGGCAAATAACTCAAGACTTCCTGGTCCGATCTGACTCAAAATCGAACTCATCTGAGAACTTATAGTTTGCAACATTGTTGCAAGGTTTTGTTTTGATCGGTTAATATTTGTAGATGCTAGAGTGGTAACAAAGTAACAAAGTCAAAACTAGCCATTTTTGACGTTCAAGGGCAGATATCTCCAGACTTCCTGGTTCTATCTGACTCAAAATTGAACCCATCTAAGAACTTATAGTCATACATATTTTGACCAAGTTTGGTTAAGATTGGTCAATATTTGTAGATGCTAGAGTGGTAACAAAGTCAAAACTAGCCATTTTTGACGTTCAAGTGCACGTAACTCCAGACTTCCTGGTCCGATCTGACTCAAAATTGAACTCATACGAGAACTTATGGTCATACATATTTTGACCAAGTTTGGTTAAGATTGGTCAATATTTGTAGATACAAGAGTGGTAACAAAATCAAAACTAGCCACTTTTGACATTCAAGCTCAGATAACTCCGGACTTCCTTGTCCGATCTGACCCAAAATCAAACTCGTCCGAGAACTTATAGTCATACATATTTTGACCAAGTTTGGTTAAGATTGGTCAATATTTGTAGATGCTAGAGTGGTAACAAAGTCAAAACTAGCCATTTTTGACGTTCAAGGGCACGTAACTCTAGACTTAGATTGGTCAATTTTTGTAGATACTAGAGTGGTAACAAAGTCAAAACTAGCCATTTTTGACATTCAAGGGCAAATAACTCCAGCCTTCCTAGTCCGATCTAACCCAAAATCGAACTCATCTGAGAACTTATGGTCATACATGTTTTGACCAAGTTTGGTTAAGATTGGTCAATATTTGTGGCTGCTAGAGTGGTAACACCAAAATGTGGACAGACGGACGGACAGACGGACAGATGGACAGACGGACGCCGACGGACAAAAAGCGACCACAATAGCTCACCTTGAGCACTTCGTGCTCAGGTGAGCTAAAAACTTACATGATGTTTCTTTCAAAACTTTCTGACTCTTGGGTCTATTCAAGTCCTCTGAAATAGAACAAGGTGTCAAACTGTCACAAGATACGCCCGTAACACTGCTTTATGTCAACAGGGGGAGCGGGTTGGTAAAAGTTTCATGGTCCTAGCTATTATACTTTTAGAGATATACTCCCGACAAGATTCAAGTATGAAAAACAACAAAGGGCAATAACTCAAAAAATAAGCGAGGTAGAGTTATGGTTCTTGTGCACTGCACTCCCCCTTGGTGAGATCTATACACCCATGAAGTTTCATGATCCTAGCTATTATACTTTTAGAGATATACTCCGGACAAGATTCAAGTATGAAAAACAACAAAGGACAATAACTCAAAAAATAAGCCAGGTACAGTTATGGTTCTTGTGCACTGCACTCCCCCTTGGTGAGATCTATACACCCATGAAGTTTCATGATCCTAGCTATTATACTTTTAGAGATATACTCCGGACAAGATTCAAGTATGAAAAACAACAAAGGGCAATAACTCAAACAAGAGGACCATGATGGTCCTATATCGCTCACCTGAACCAAAATGATATGAGCAACACTTTTATTCACTTCAATAAATATTTATGACTTTAAGACTGAAAACGAACTTCTGGTCAATAACGTTGTGAAAATCAAACTCATCCACAATCTAATGGTGCCAAACATTGTGTCCAAAATTTGTCTTGTTTGATAAATAATTGTAATTTCTGGAGTATAACAGAGCTCCAGATAGGATGCGTATTTGCGTAATATACGCAATGATTTGGTCTAAATACGCATTTACTTTCATGACAAGAGCTGTCCGAAGACAGCGCGCTCGACTTTCTAAGTGCTTAGTATAAAGGGGACATAACTCCAAATAGAGTGGTCCCAGGGTCATGGGCCCTGATAGTAAGGTAGAGGGTGTGATGGTGAATAAGTATTCCAAGTTTGGGTTGAATCCCTTTGATAGTATGGAAGTAATTGATGTTTGAAAAAACTTTAACCTTTGTTGCAACGCCAACGCCAACGCTGACGCCCGGGTGACAGTATAAGCTCTCATTTTCTTGGAAAAGTCGAGCTAAAAATGCGTACAGATACGCATTCAAAATAAGGAATACGCATTTGATAATCGTCAGTTAGCGTATCAAGATCGAAGACCGCCGGAAGAAACACATAGAATAGGAAATTCCAAAGATTAAAAATAACGTTTTGGTCTGTAAAAATAGCTTATCAAAGCGTCTAATACGACTCAGCCAATCAAAACCGGGAATTATTGGGGAATATCGATTACGTCACCAGCCGAGCGAATTCAGATGACAATCGGCTATTCCCTAGATCTACCGAATGCTGCCGAGTGGTGTATTTTGTTCGAATTCAGTCAATCGTTGATTTCCGTTATATTTTTTTTGATACGGAGCAAATCGTTTACTCGATTTTGATTGGATGATAAATATCAGGCCATTGCATCACTTCGTAAATCGGAAATTGCAACTCGAAGAAGTTTGTTTTCTTTATAAATCGGGAAGCGAGTAAATCCACTTCTGAGCACATCGTAAAGGCGATTTTGGCCGATATTATTTCTGAAGATGCCCTACAGTACAGACAAAGATAGCCCACGATGGTAATCTCGTTCAGAAAAAAAAAACACACTAAAAGGTCTTGATGGTCGGAAACATAGCGCGCTTAGATGTCCTCTAAAATGAAAGTAGGTCGTTCCGGTGGGGTGCTCCTATTAATTTTAATCCTTTCCCGGACGAGGGGGTAAATACTCATTGCCTCTGAAAAATATCTGGAAATACGCATTGGAAAAAATTCTGAGGGGTAAATACTCCTTGTCTCAAAAAATTATCTGGAGCTCTGTATAAACAAGGTCAAAAACAGCCGAAAACAGCAATTTTGTCAAATTCAAGGGCACATAACTCTCGACTTTTTTATCAGATCAGAATGAAAAACAAAATCATTCCAGATCTTATGATCCCCAACATTGTGTCCAAGTTTTGTGCTGATTGATCAATAATTGTAGATTCTAGAGTATAAACAAGGTCGAAAACAGCCGAAAACAGCAGTTTAATCAAATTCAAGAGCACATAACTCTCGACTTTCTAGTCAGATCAGGCTGAAAATCAAACTCATCTGAGATCTTATGATACCCAACATTGTGTCCAAGACTTGTCTTGATTTGTCAATAATTGTATATTCTGGAGTGTAAACAAGGTCGAAAACAGTCAAAAACAGCAATTTTGTCAAATTCAAGGGCACATAACTCTCAACTTTTTGATCAGATCAGACTGAAAATCAAACTCATCAAAGATCTTATGGTCTCAAACATTGTTTTCAAGTTTTGTCTTCATTGATAAATAATTGTAGATTCTAGAGTTTTAACAATGTCAAAAACAGCCGAAAACAGCAATTTTATCAAATTCAAGGGCACATAACTCTCATCTTTCTGGTCAGGTCAGACTGAAAATCAAACTCATTTGAGATCTTATGGTTTCCAACATTGTGTCCAAGATTAGTCTTGATTGGTCAATAATTGTAGATTCTAGAGTGTAAACAAGGTCGAAAACAGCAAATTTGTCAAATTCAAGGGCACGTAACTCTCGACTTTTTGATCAGATCAGACTGAAAATCAAACTCATACAAGATCTTATGGTCTCAAACATTGTTTTTAAGTTTTGTCTTAATTGATAAATAATTGTAGATTCTAGAGTGTAAACAATGTCAAAAACAGCTAAAAACGACAATTTTATCAAATTAAAGGGCACATAACTCTCATCTTACTGGTCAGATCAGACTGAAAATCAAGCTCATTTGAGATCTTATGGCCTGCAACATTGTGTCCAAGATTTGTCTTGATTGGTCAAAAATTGTAGATTCTAGAGTGTAAATAAGGTCGAAAACAGTCAAAAACAGCAATTTTGTCAAATTCAAGGGCTCATAACTCACGACTTTCTGATAAGATAAGACTGAAAATCAAACTCATCCCAGATCTTATGATCCCCAATATTGTGTACAAGTTTTGGCTTGATTGATCAATAATTGTAGATTCTAGAGTGTAAACAAGGTCGAAAACAGCCAAAAATGACAATTTGGTCAAATTCAAGGGCAAGTAACTCTGGACTTTCTGATCAGATCAGGCTGAAAATCAAACTCATTCCAGATCTCATGGTCCCCAACATTGTGTCCAAGTTTTGTCCTGATTGATGAATAATTGTAGATTCTAGAGTGTAAACAAGGTCAAAACTAGGTATTTTTCGCATTCAAGGGCAGATAACTCCTGACTTTCTAGTTCGATCTGACCCATAATCGAACTCATCCGAGATCTTATGGCCATACATGTTTTGACCAAGTTTGGTCAAGATTGACTTATATTTGTAGATGTTAGAGTGTAAACACGAAATTGTGGACGGACGGACGGACGGACAGACAGACAGACAGACGGACGGACAGACGGACGGACAGACGGACGACGGACAAAAAGTGACAACAATAGCTCACCTTGAGCACTTTGTGCTCAGGTGAGCTAAAAATAAGTCAGGTAGAGTTATGGTTCTTGTACACTGCACTCCCCCATGGTGAGATCTATACACCCATGAAGTTTCATGATCCTAGCTATTATACTTTTAGAGATATACTCCGGACAAGATTCAAGTATGAAAAACAACAAAGGGCAATAACTCAAAAAATAAGTTAGGTAGAGTTATGGTTCTTGTGCACTGCACTCCCCCTTGGTGAGATCTATACACCCATGAAGTTTCATGATCCTAGCTATAATACTTTTAGAGATATACTCCGGACAAGATTCAAGTATGAAAAACAACAAAGGGCAATAACTCAAAAAATAAGCCAGGTAGAGTTATGGTTCTTGTACATTGCACTCCCCCTTGGTGAGATCTATACACCCATGAAGTTTCATGATCCTAGCTATTATACTTTTAGAGATATACTCCGGACAAGATTCAAGTATGAAAAACAACAAAGGGCAATAACTCAAAAAATAAGCCAGGTAGAGTTATGGTTCTTATGCACTGCACTCCCTCTTTGTGAGATCTATACACCCATGAAGTTTCATGATCCTAGCTAGCTATTATACTTTTAGAGATATACTCCGGACAAGATTCAAGTTTGAAAAACAACAAAGGGCAATAACTAAAAAAATAAGCCAGGTAGAGTTATGGTTCTTGTGCACTGCACTCCGTAATGATAAAAAGAATATAACTGCCAAGTTTAAAGTCAATCGGACTTAAAGTGACAGAGTTATGCTCCGGACAAAGAAGTGGACGCCGCCGGACGCCCGGACGCCCGGACGCCCGGACGCCGGACATCACGGGTGATCCCATAATACGTCCCGTCTTCGACGGGCGTATAAAAATGAAATATTCTGACTTAAGCAAAATAAACAAGCTTATATACACCATTAACCCTTTCCCAAACGAGACCTGTTTTTGATGTATCTTATTGTAAAAGCTTGGAAAAAAACATTGTGGCAAAAGAAGAAAATGCTGATGATCAGAATTTTCTCCTTTTACTTTAATATTTTTGGTGCTATACTGAATAGAAATCCTATCTTCACAGACACTGATTTTGTTGTCTTATACAGCATATTTTATAACACCCTAACATTTTGCAGTGAATTTGTCAGCGTAATTCTTTAGAAAAGAATTGTACTCTAGCTAACTAGCTTTACCAGTCCTTTTAGAAACATAAAGCAGACACAAGTCTTAAAATGATGACACTATATCTAATATGTGAATGTAGAATTATGTTGATTGATGGTACCACATTAAGTATTTTTAGATACATGGCTTCTATTTTTATGAGCATAAAAGTCGAATTTGGCAAAGTTTTGTTATAAGGACTGCATAATACAATTTTTCAATGAAATTCCATCATTGCAAACTGATCGATGTCTTCACATCCTTTTTTTCATTGGTTTTTGAAATGATCTTTGTTTATGACTTATATTATTTTCATCCAGAATCCAGGGATGGGCGTTTATTAGAATCACCATTTTCTCTAAATTTGTGATTTAAATAAGCAGATTTTCAGCTGAGATTTGGGGGATGGGCGTTTATTAGAATATGGGCGTTCATTAGAATAATTCAATATTCTTTAATGACTTCTGAAAAGGCCAAATTTTCAAACAGCTCGGAGTTTCAAACCACAATACATTGAATGACAAGCATAGTAAATGTGTATTGTATTGTATTGCGGAGGGAAAATATTGAGAGAAAAGAAGAAATTGCTAATCTCTTATCTGTATTTTCCGAAACCATTTCCATTAAGAAGGTAAAAACTAGGTCTTGTTTTGAACAGAGTTAAAACTTTGAATTCTCCATCATAACCAAACAACTTACCAGAAAACACTTCTACCTCACATAATGTTAGTGGTTTGTTACTGTTCGGTACATCAATACGGACATGTCTGAAATGTCAACAAAAATGTATGTGTTGAGGCAAAAGAAGAAATTGCTGATGATCAGCAATCTCTAATTTTGCTTAAAAGAGAATAGGCTTATGAATATCTTAATATTTTCAGAGGTATATTGTACACAAATTCTTTCTTTGTATTAAGATCCATTTCGTTGTCTGCATGAGGTTTCAAATTGGACCACCTAAGATTTTATTGTTTGGGAAAAACGCCTTATAGGTCGTTTGTTCAGGATGCTATGTCAAACATAAATGGTCATTTGTTTGGGATGCGGTGTCAAACATTAATGGTCCCCTACCTGCCATATTTAATCTCCGGTAATTTTAGAACAATTTTCATGGGAGGTTCTGGTCTTGTATCCTGGAACACTGGATCTACTGACGTCTGTGAAACATTGCTGATAAACAAGCGGAAATCATGCATACGACTCTTACATGCTTTGCCTGAAATATAAACAGCTTTTGAGCCAGGTGCTTGAAAAAGGGCCTTTGCAGCATTTGGTATAACCATGTTTCCATATCAGCATAAGCATAGCAACCCATACGCAAATTCGCTATTGCGTACACATGCCATTTTTTTTTTTTAAATGTGGATTTCTGTTTTTGTTTGCCTTGAAATAAATTCCTGAATCCCCATTAAAATGCATACCAAATATCTACAAGGAGCCACGAATGACCATAGTCATTTGTGGCTCCATGTGGGTATTTGGTATGTATTTCATATACATTCTACATTTTAAACAATTCCTCAAGAAAAGCCCTTAAGACCCACCCAGCAGTATGGGGATACCTACCTCTAAGCCTCCCCTGATGTGTTGGGCATTCGTTTTGCATACACTTTATTTTCGGCTAGCTATGCCACTGATCAGTGTGTGTAAATCTGACAGGAAGTCATACTGAAGTTTGACAAGAAAATAACATCGATCTTGATCAGCCTTCTTGCCAATGCAGGCTGATCTGGGTCCATGTTTTTATCAAATGCTGTAAAAGGCCCTTTTCCGAATTCCATGTTATTATCATAGTCCCAAATGAAATCACTTGGTATGTGGAATCCATTGAGTGAAATATCAAAGGTTCTAAAATGCTTCCGTCCCCCAAAATTGTAGACAGTTCAAATTTGTAAGGAGTTGCAGACGAAAAAATAATTGACCTCAAAGTAGAATATGTGTATCATAATTATGATATAGCACATAAACATTGCGGGAAAACGAGAAATTGCTAAATATAAGCAATTTCTTCTTTATTGTCAAGGTTTTTCCTAACAATTGCAAATAGGGATGTCTAAACCAGGCCCCGGTTTCTCGAAAAAACTTAAGTATATTCTCATGAGAACATGCTCAACTTCAAAGGGATACTCTCCAACATTGAAGGGTATTTGATTGAAATTCACATGGATTTCGTGTGATTTGAGCACGGTTCTCAGATTTGAGCATGAGAACGTACTTAATTTTTTTCGAGAAACCGGGGCCAGGTCTTATTTCAGAAAGGGTTAGTGTAGGGCTTATTTGGAAATTGATAAAATACATACATCCTTCTTCCATCCGTCTGTGTATAATAACTTTACGTATGGGGTAGACTGTTCCCAGGTCAAGTTCCCACCAAGGTGTTAGGTCATTATTGGTGTGTGTGCAGCAACCATGACTAAAACTGCTCTTTGAACATCCGTCTATCGCCATAGAAGCAGGAAACGAGTTGGATTTACGGTCCCTATAAATGCTTGACTGTGTGGCGATCTTTCCAAGGGCTATGTTCCATTCTTAAAAACACCAAAAAGTAACAACTATTAAAGATAGGATGACCATTTCCTAGACATCAACATTTAGATGGCTAAAATTAAAACTAGTTCCATAGAAATTTTCATTTAACTTTTATAAATTAAGCCATAAATTCTCAAATGTGTCTTTGATTTGGCAAGAAATTAACAAATTTATATTACTATACTTGCAAACAAATGTGAAAGGAAAACACTATGGATATTATTTCACATGGTTACAAATTCTAACTAATAAAATTTTTGCACCACTAAATCACGGTGGGTATTGTGCATGATGGGATGGATAACAAATATGAAGTATACGGACGAAATTGGCCTCGCTTCAGGTAAGAAATTGTGCAATAAATTTCTTATTTCTGCTCCAATTTTCAAGCGGTTTGTTGCATGTACCTCGCATTAGTGAGCTCTTTCCTTGGATATAAGACTTGTTTGTAGAATCTTTGTACTTTGTCCAAAAATTGATCCCAACCGACCAGAAAAACGACAAAAAATTCAGGCCCTTTTTCTAGTCGGTTGGGATCGATTTTTGAGAAAAGTACAGGGAAGTTCCAGATAAATGATACATTTGAGAAAAGGGCTCAGCAAGACGGAGTACATGCAACAAACCGCATGAAAATTGAAGCAGAAATAAGAAAGTTATTGCACAAATTCTTACCTGAAGCGTGGTTAATTTGGCCGTAGTCGTTACCATTTCGCTTTCTGGTCGGTTGGGACAATATTTCGGAAAAAGAATCATGAGTTATCTAATATGTCATACGTCCGATGAAAGAGCTCGACAAGGCAAGGTACATGCAGCAAACCGCTTGAAAATTGATACAGAAATAACAGAGTTATTGCAAAATGTCTTACCTGAAGCGAGGCGAGTTGGCACCAAATTTTGTGCAAAAAATAGACTGAGTTTACCGTTATGTTTTGATAAACCGGCAGTGTTGTTATAACATCTCGTAACTACGGTTTGATTCAAGCCGTAGTTACGAGATTTTATAACAACACCAACGAAATACTATTTATTTGTCCGAAATTACGTCGCGGTTTACTTGATAAAATCGTTCCCTATTGTCGGTAGTCGTTATCCATCCCATCATGCACAATCCCCACCGTGTAAATCATGTACTTGTATACAAGTTGAACCATCCTTGTGTTTTGAACACTAAAAATGAACATGTGATGACTACAATAATGCAGAATACTCGCTACTCTAGGGCCTGTTACATCAAAATATTTAAGACATATATTTGACTTACCGACGACTTACAACATGTTTATGGCAAGAAACGCGTATCTCCATTCTATCAAAACCTGCGTCATGCGATTGTTGTTTTAAGCGATATTTAAGACAATGGTAAGTCAAAAATGTGACTTAAATGTTTTGATGAAACAGGACCCTGGTTATCTCACTAATTCAAGAAACAAACTGTTACAGTTGAGTACATCATGAAATTGACATTTATATCATTCCGTTCCGATCAAAATCATTCCACTCCAGCGTTCATTCATTCCGATCACAAAAACATTCAAAACGCTCATAAAACATTCACACCGCTCAATAAACGTACACTGGTTTAATTGGTTGTTATAAAAAGAAGGCATTTCATTGGCTGAAATATTATCGTGGGCGTTTTATCCATAAATCTTCATACCTATAATATCAATAAATTTCAAATATCGGGCTGTTACTATTTAAAGATTACATTTGATTGGTTGAACGGTTATCGTGGGCATGTTATCAATTTTTTTAGATACACAAAATCATTCCAAACGCTCATTCCATTCATACATTCATTCGCTCATAAAACATTCCCATTCCACTCAGAATGTTAATTTCATGATGTTCTCAACTGTAAATTACTAAAGTAAAGGTCCTGATAAATGACCTGGCAGTGCATCTCTAGCTAACAGCTAGAGATGCTCTGCCAGGTCATTTATCAAGACCTACGAGGGACGGTCGGAAAGTAGTTGGACTTTTGACTAGTTCTCTAAAACCATTTAATCTTTTAACAAAATTCTTTTTACACTGTTTAAACAAATTGTCCATCTATGTCTATGCATTTTTGCCATCTTTGTAGGAGCTTTACTATTCCCACTATTAACCATGACGTAGACCCACTGTATTAGGTACTGTGTAACCACCGTTATCAAAGGCGCCCTGGTCTCAAATTTCTTCCCAGCAAGCATTTTCATCAGTCCTTGACACAAATAAAAGTCACGTGGGGCGAGGTCAGGGCTATAAGAAGACCAAAATAACTTTTGTCATGTGTAATAGTTGATAATCTCCACTGTATATGCGGTGGTATGGGACCGTGCGTAATCGTAAAGTAGAAAAAATTTTCTTTGCTAATCTGGGAGGCGTTTACTTCAGCATTTATTCTTTGGTTTTTCTGAATTACTTCAGAATTGTACTTGGCAATGACAGTTTTTACCGTTTGGCATGAAATGAGTAACTATCAATCCTCGTGAATCCCTAGAAGCAACAAACATGACAACCAGCCGAAGGAAACAGCTTAATCTTTTCATGGGCGGGGAACCAGCGCGTTTCCATGACTGCTTTGACTGGTTTTTTATCCCAAGTTCGGAATTATGGACCCTTATTTAATCTTCAGTGATAATTTAGTTAAAAAACTTAACTTCTTCGCGATTAAAATGACTAGAATGTTCTTTTGTTTTGGTTACCCTTGTTGTTCCTCTAACAAATAGTCTATGGTACATAAAACCCCTATCACATATAAGTGGACAGAATAGCATACATATACAACTATCTTTGAAAATAAACTGACCACATTATTGGCAAATGGATGTAGATTCTATCAATATATAATATGTTTATAGAGTTACAAATGGAGAGACAGCAGCACGAAAAGTCCAACTACTTTCCGACCGTCCCTCGTATACCATACCTACCTGCCCATATTTGACAGAAGAAAGGTTTCTTGAAACTACATGGCAGGTCTATCAGTTTTCCGTCGGCAGTCAGAGCAAAGCAGTTTTCAGAGTATTTGTCGAATGTAAAGTTACTGACAACTAATGTATCATTTATTTCTCCATCATACTGAAAAACAGCAAGGGACGTATCTAAATTGTTGGTCCCTTAACCAATTACCAAATGACAAAATTTCAGATTGGTCCAAACTTGCAGACAATAATTCCAAGTGAATGAAATATAACAATTTTTGGTATACTTGTGTAGAAAATATTGTGGGAAATGCATAGATTGCTTGTGACAAGCAATTTCTTCATTTTCCATAATGACTTCCAAGTTAAGGGAGTCAAAGAGTCAACATGTTGGAACAAAGGGGTTGGAATGTATTTTGTCAATTGTCATAAAACGCTAAGACTTTGGGGACAGTGCTTGAGGCTAAAGGACCCACATGCACTGAGCAATTGATAAATTTCTCATTTTCTCCAAAATGTTTTGCTACTTGTAAATAAGATGTGCTACTAAAGCAGTCAGCTAAAACGAGTTAAGTTGCACAATTACGAACGAAAAATGTCCCACTATAGTTTCGGTCTTAGATTTTTCACATTGACATATTTCGGTTTTACTATCAATTGACTACTTGAATTTAATAAATATTTAAAACATGACTTGAGTGTTTCTAATTTTGCGACATTTAATGAATAAAATATTTTATGGAACGAAAAATGACGTAACGTAATTCACAGACACGTAATTCACAATTTTGAACATACAATAAAATTCCACAGGTAATAATTCTGAAGAGAAATGTTCTTCTTGGTTTATGTAATCTACACATGTGTAGGTACATGCCAAACTATGTATTCAACTTAAGCCTTGATTGTGTGAAATTTTAAAAAGCATTAACGTAATTCACATTTACTGCTCCTTGAGCGGGGTAGCTTCCTTCATTGCAAAGTGAGACTTACTATAATCTACTGCTACTTTCAAGAGTAATACAATGTGTTTGCACATGCTGTTGACTATTTATAAATGATATTTAATATCATGTGTTCAAAACATGGTTTCGTTTTAGGATGTGTGTAAAACTAAATAATGTAATTCACACCAGACCATGGGACATATGCATAATTGTTTGCAGAAAAATGCATTTATCTTAAATTTCTTTATTTCACCACTAAAACAATTTGGAAAAGCTACTGGTTGGGATACTAGGTATACTGTATATGTATTATATATGTACCGTACTCTCTGTACAAAAGTGATGAACTGGACCACCCCCGAGGTGGGACAGCTGTTTTTTACCCATTTTCCGACTTATCGAGACATTACTCTCACATATTTCATCATATATATGGGGTTTTGTTATTATTTCTAATTGACCACCCCTATGACATTATGTTAAAGACGATTCATCAATATAATTGTACAAACATAGCTTCTTAGGTCCATGGGACAGGTATTTCTCGTATTTGATACATTTAACTCGTTTTAGCTGATTGTAGGCATTAAAAATGTATGTTTTTTTCACTGCCATACAATGTTTGGAGTAAAATGTTTGGAAAATATTAAAGAACAAGATGTGTTTGTGAAACACAAATGCCTAGAAATGGCAATTTTTCTAAAATGTCAAGTTTTCCTGTTAAGGGATAACAGATGACCTTGAGGAAGGTCATATTGCATGGAACAGATATACATGTATATCCCTGAAAGAAAGTTACATTTATTTGAGCTTTGTATGTTGCATACTTTTGAAGAAAATGCAAATGTTAATTTTTCAGACAGACAGATGGACAGACATGAGTAATACAATGTGCCCCAATCTCTGGATACGGGGGCATAAAAAGAAGAAAATTCTGATAAGCAAGAAATAACAATGATAAATACCTCTGTATATTCATTACTCCACATGAGTTTTCCTTCTTTTCCTAAGTCATTTAGGCCTATCCACATCATGGATCCCTTTGCTTTAGCTAAATGCAAAAAGACAAAGTATGGCTAAGGAAGTTAATTTTATCATGAATACATTGACAAAATGTGAGAAATGTACTGTGCTGTACATGTATAATACATTTCATTGTATTTGGACAGAAGGCATCTTTCAGATATACCTTCGGAAGGAGGGAGTCAAATTTACAAAACAGCTAAAATGGACAGACTATTCAGACATGTCAAAATATAGGTACAATTCTTTGAATTGGGATACCCATTTTCAACAGAACTATGCCATTTTTACATACCTTTCAAGAAATTCAGTTTTTCTAGTGAATGTATTGTAGCTAATTCTGCTCCGCCTTTATCACACACCATTCTTGCACCGAACCAGTCCATCGGGTCTCCGTAGTGTTGACGTATACAAGAATCATCAATAACTTCATACTGGTCAGGACAAACATACTTGGCTGAAATATTCATCATACGTTCTTGTCATTCTGATCAGGTAGTATAGAATAAGATCAGACTGCATAAACAGAATATTGTAATAAATGGATATGCATAAATAACAATGCCTAGTCCACTGTGCGTCCATAGTGTTTATGTTAACAAGTCATCAATCACTTCATACTTTGTTGCAATATTTAGATAGTTAGAACCTTGTCATGCCAATGCAAATGGAATTCAAAGACCAGCATTAAATGGGTTGACATAGCTATCATCAAAGGATCATCACAGAGACAACTTATTTATTATACAATTTCACAAGATTATTCCACAGGAAATGTACTAAAAACACTATAAAATCACTTGCGATTCCTATATTCCTATATTATGTATCAATAGTTATACCCCAAACAAAATATATAGTTTCAGGTATAACAAGGTCAGACTGCACATTTGACTGAGGCTGGTCTTATTCTATACTGCCTACAAAAGCACATAAAAATAAAATATTTGATTTAATCAAGTTCTACAATTAAAAAGAAAGACATTAAGATATTCCACCCATTATTACATACCAAACAATTTGTGCATCTTTGTGGGGGCAGATTTGGTGCAGTGAAATTGTAACACAAGGGTCACAGGTTCAATCCCCCTACCTCTCCAGTTTTTCAGATGAGACTCTAAACAAATGTATCTTCTCCATTATGACCTTAGCTGTTGCGTAAGAGGTAAAAGTCAATTCAATGATAGATTTATGGCCTTGTCCATGGTAACACAAACAAGGTACATGGTAATGAGGAAACCCGTGTCAACTTCCATTGTAATGGAAAAGAGGGAAGAAGTATTTGTTATCTAATAACAGGTGGAGTACCTTGGTATATCAATACAAGGTAGTTAAATATATCTAACTTTGACAGTGAACAATGATTTTGTACACTAAGAACAAACCTTAACCTTTCTCAAGCTGTTCACATCATAATCTTGCTGTGACCAATGCTGACATTTGCAGGCAGTATAGACTAAGATCAGACTGCACATTTGGATCTTATCCTACACTGCCTGCTTTTTTATAGCTTATTATAATGGGCAATTTGTTTTACAACAAAATTCAAAGTCAACAGGACAAGGATTAACTATGGACTGCACATAAAGCTCTTACGTTTTAGAGGTGAAGGCTCTATGACATCAGTATTCCCTGGTACGGTACACACAGCTACTCTGTATTCTATACAACTACCAACCTTCCATTGTAAAGAATCATCTGAAATATCAAACAGAAATAGTTTATGTCATGTTTTAGAGGTGAATGCTCAATGACATCAGTATTCCCTGGTATGGTACACACAGCTACTCTGTATTCTATACAACTACCAACCCTCCATTGTAAAGAATCATCTGAAATATCAAACAAATAGTTTATGTCATGTTTTAGAGGTGAAGGCTCTATGACATCAGTATTCCCTGGTACTGTACACACAGCCACTCTGTATTCTATACAACTACCAACCTTCCATTGTAAAGAATCATCTGAAATATCAAACAGAAATAGTTTATGTCATGTTTTAGAGGTGAAGGCTCTATGACATCAGTATTCCCTGGTACTGTACACACAGCCACTCTGTATTCTATACAACTACCAACCTTCCATTGTAAAGAATCATCTGAAATATCAAACAGAAATAGTTTATGTCATGTTTTAGAGGTGAAGGCTCTATGACATCAGTATTCCCTGGTACTGTACACACAGCTACTCTGTATTCTATACAACTACCAACCCTCCATTGTAAAGAATCATCTGAAATATCAAACAAATAGTTTATGTCATGTTTTAGAGGTGAAGGCTCAATGACATCAGTATTCCCTGGTACTGTACACACAGCTACTCTGTATTCTATACAACTACCAACCTTCCATTGTAAAGAATCATCTGAAATATCAAACAGAAATAGTTTATGTCATGTTTTAGAGGTGAAGGCTCAATGACATCAGCATTCCCTGGTACGGTACACACAGCTACTCTGTATTCTATACAACTACCAACCCTCCATTGTAAAGACCCATCTGAAATATCAAACAGAAATAGTTTATGTCACGTTTAAGAGGTGATGGCTCAATGACATCAGCATTCCCTGGTACGGTTCAAACAGCTACTCTGTATTCTTTACAACTACCAACCTTCCATTGTAAAGACCCATCTGAAATATCAAGGAATTCAGTTTATGTCACAACTGTAGGGAAAATGACCGATTGCTTTCTTGTTGTTCGGAGAGGCTAAGTATTACTATTACGGGGAGAAGCTAGATCTACTGTGAATAGATCTGATTTCCATTTGTACATATAAATTTTTAAGTCTAAACATCTCATGTGTTGTTGCTATTGTTTAGACTGGAATTATGCATTACCCATAAAACTCCCTGTATATTCGCTTAAGTATGCTTTCCAATATCAGAATTCTTCATTGTGTGTAAAGAAGCTTGCTGTGTAGAAGAAGAACCCTTCATTGGACTTGCTTAGATATCTGAATTAACCCTTTCCCAAACAAGACCTGGTTTTGACGCCTCTAATAGAAAAGGCATTGGGAAAACATTGAGACAAAAGAAGAAACTGCTGATAACCAGCAGTTTCTCCTTTTGTCTCAATATTTTCTATGCTATATTGTATACAAACCCCTTCTTTTTTAACATCAATTATGTTGTGTACAGCAGATTTTAAATGGGACTGCCCTAGAATTTTGCCATTTGGGAGAGGGTTAAGAACTAACCAATCATCTGTAGATAAGCACATCCAGTTGTAACCTCGGTGGCACCTCCTTCCTCCAGCAGTTTCCACACTAGATCACTGGCAACTACCCCGGAGTCCCAGGTACGATCCAAACCGTCCACTGAAATATAGCCAAGTAGAAAATAATTTACTTCTTGTAAAATACAAGTTCTACCACTTGATCAAATTCATAGTTATTGTAAACAACAGGCTTGACACTAAATCACTGGCAGCTAGCTTGAGTCCCATTTATGCTTTAATTAAATTGAATTGAACAGTCTCATCTAGACAAACCAATAGATTGTATCTTGAATAGGTACTCTATATTTGAGTCGGAGTGCCAAAGTTTCAATGAAATTTGCTGAGAAAATATTTTGCCAAAAAAAAGCTGCAAACCAACAGACTTGCTGCCCAACAAACTGACTCAAAATTTTATGGGGTTAAAATGAGAACCAACAATGTCGGGCCGTACATAGAGATTGACCAAATTTCATCTTTTCTTAAGCTCGAAATCAAAACTAAAATTACCCTTGAGTCCGAGCCAGAATTTTGTTGATCGTAGAGAATCATCACTGAGAATTTGTGCCATCACTCTGTTTAACTCATTCACTTCATACTGGCTGAAATACACGAGACAGGTTCTAGAAATCAACGCACAGAATGTACAAAAACAAGAGATGTTTGTAAAACATATATGCCCCCTCAAGGGCCTACATTTGATGTAGGTCAAAGTCCAAGGTCAAGTTAACAAAGTCCAAGGTCATGGTCAAATATGAAAGGTCTTGGTAGGAGGTGTCTATGTGTGAAATATCAAAGCTGTATATGTAAAAGTAAAATGAAACATAGGTAAAAGGTAAAAGTTTTTAAAAGTAGGACAATGCCAAGGTCAAGGTCTTGGTCAAAAGTGAAAGGTCTTGGTTGGAGGTGTCCATGTGTGAAATATCAAGGCTGTAGGTGTAAAAGGACATGATATATATGCCTGGTTTCAGTATTATTAAAAGTAGGTCAAACTCCAAGGTCAAGGTTGTAATATTCAAGGTCATGGTCAAATGTGAAAGGTCTTGGTAGGAGGTGTCGATGTGTAAAATATTGAGACTGTATAAGTAACAGGACATGAGATATAGACCTAGTTTAAGTTTTTTAAAAGTAGGTCAAACTCCAAGGTCAAGGTCCAATGTTAAGGTCAAAAGTGAAATATCTTGGTTGGAAGTGACCATGTGTGAAATATCAAGGCTGTATATGTAAAATGACATTAAATATAGGCCAGGTTAATGTATTATTAAAGTAGGTCAAACACCAAGGTCAAGGTCACAAGGTCCAAGGTCATGGTCAAATGTGAAAGGTCTTGGTCGTAGGTGTCCATGTGTCAAATATCATGGCTGTATGTGTAAAAGGAATTGATATATCGGCTAGGTTAAAGTTTTTTTCAAAGTAGGTCAAAGTCAAAGGTCAAGGTCACAAGGTCCAAGGTCATGGTCAAATCTGTGTCCATGTGTGAAATACCAAGGCTGTATGTGTAATAGCACATAAGATATAGGCCCAGTTTTTTTTTTTTTTTAAAGTACGTCAAACTCCAAGGTCAAGGCCACATGGTCCAAGGTCATAGTCGTATGTGATAGGTCTTGGTCGGAGGTTTCCATGTGTCAAATATCAAAGCTGTATGTGTAAAAGGACATGATATATCGGCCAGGTTAAAGTTTTTTAAAAGTAGGTCGAACTCCAAGGTCAAGGTCACAAAGTCCAAGGTCATGGTCAATTGTGAAAGGTCTTGGTAAGATGTGTCCACGTATGAAATATCAAGGCTGTATTTGTAAAAGGTCATGAGATATATGCTGGGTTTAATTTTTTTTAAAGTAGGTCAAACTCCAAGGTCAAGTTCACAAGGTCCAAGGTCATGGTTAAATGTGAACGATGTTGATAGGAGGTGTCCATGTGTGAGATATCAAGGCTGTATGTGTAAAAGGACATGAGATATAGGCAAGGTTAAGAATTAAGTGTAAAAATCAACAAAGGTCAATAACTCCAAGAATTTGATTGGCAGAGTTACAGTTTTTGTGCACTGCACCTCTCCATAATGAACTCTATTCACCTGTATAGTTTCATGATTCTACCTTACATATTTTTTGAGTTGTGCTCCGGACAAGAATCAAGATATAAAATCAATAAAGGGCAATAACTCAGAAAATTTGATCGGCAGAGTTACGGTTCTTGTGCACTGCACCTCTCTATAATGAGATCTATTCACCTGTAAAGTTTCATGATTCTACCTAACATAGTTTTTGAGTTATGCTCCGGACAAGAGTCAAGTTTGAAAATCAACAAAGGGCAATAACTCAAAAAATTTGATCAGCAGAGTTACGGTTCTTGTGCACTGCACCTCTCCATAATGAGATCTATCCACCTGTAAAGTTTCATGATTGTACCTTACATACTTTTTGAGTTATGCTGCGGACAAGAATCAAGTTATAAAATTAACAAAGGGCAATAACTCAAAAAAATTGATCGACAGAGTTACGGTTCTTGTGCACTGCACCTCTCCATAATGAGATCTATCCACCTATGAAGTTTCATGATTCTACCTTTAATAATTTTTGAGTTATGCTCCGGACAAGGTTTGGTCTACGGACAGACCGACCGACCTTCCGACCAACCGACACTTGCAAAACAATATACCCCCATTTTCTTCGAAAGGGGGCATAAAGATTGGATGCGTTGAAAATGCAGATTTTCTAGAGTATGAGTGTGGTTATTGTTTAGTAGACTGCCAACTTTACAGATAAATCAGTACACATAAAGCAGGAAATCGAGCACAATAATAATAAAAATCGGCTAAATCCATTTCCAAACAAAAAATTAGGGTGGTCTTATTTGATAGCTGCTGCAGACAACAAAATGGATGATACCATAGGTAAGATTTATGAATGATAAAGCTCAGAAAACATTGAGATAAAAGGAGAAACTGCTGATTATCAATAAAATTAAGTCAATTAACTTAGGGACGTCAAAACCCAGTCTTGTTTGGGAAAGAGTTAAAGCAAATATGAGTAGAAAAAGATGTAGTCGACTTGTCTCAATATTTTAACATGTGATCTCTACTACAGACATCCAAACCAGGACTGGTCTTGTTTGGGAAAGGGTTAAAGAATGCAGGTGAATTTTAACCCTTGCCCAAACGGCAAAATTTTAGGGTGTTTCAATTTGAAAGCTTCTGCACACGACTAAATTGGTGTTACTAAAGGTGCAATTTGTGAATAATTTAGCACAGAAAACATTGAGGCAAAAGGAGAAACTGCTGGTTATCAGCAGTTTCTTCTTTTGTCTCAATCTTTTCACAAGTCTATTCTATTAAGGACGTCAAAACCAGGTTTTGTTTGGGAGTGGATTAACTTACGAATGAACTTCCAATATACTGGTTCCCCGCAGGTTACAGTACCCTCGTGCCTCGTTCCATGTCAGCTGAGTACCAGACAACATGGGCTTCAAACATTTGAATAATGTAAACTTGTAGTAGGTCGCTGGACAAGTTACTGTAAACAAACCAAAATTCATGATGGCTAATCATGTGACTAAGAATTTAAGAAAATCTTCAATAGGCCTGGTTTTGCGTGACTCGTAAAACCTAGTAATTGATCATAACAAGATTCTCATTGGTTAATAGCTTTCTGTATTCTTACGCCGTTTCAAGGTCCGGCACTATTTGCAGTCTTTCGTCACAGTATTGTTGATCGTCGTCGGACAAGCATTGAAGTTATCGAAAAAAAAAAGCATGAAATAATTACAACCCCTCATGACACAAACCCCTCAATGCAAAGAAAAGTTCTTTCAAGATAGTCTTCTAGTGCCCTCAGAATTTAAATGGAGCCCTCCGTCTCTGACTGCAAAGAGATTTCTATTTGGTTTTCCAAATTTGCGAAACGGACGAAATGAATGCAAAAACTGCAAATTTTGATCCCGGCATAATTGCATCAGCCCCTTATTAACATCCCTAACCTTTAGACCGAATCTATCATGATCTAAAGGCCGCGGCTAAATACTAGAAATAAGTATTTTACAATTAGATATTCTTTTTATTATGCAAACCATATTGGTGAAATTAGCCAAAATCTCAGGTGCTGTAAGAAAGGGAATATCATTAGTCCCTACATGAATGATCAAAAATTCAGCCTTAACTAACTGAGGGCACCGTTCTATCCTATTAGTAAGCCGAGTGACATTAATACCCGGAAAAGCCATAACAGATGTGTAAAATAAACCCTCAACCCGTTTAGCAATTGAGTCTGACAACAATATCACCCTTATCGGACTACTAGTATCTGAAATCGAAATAAAGGGGAAAAAAAAAACATTTTACTATTTCGTTTGCTCATTTATAGTAATAAAAAAAATAGTTAATAGTTATAACATTATTGATGCAGCAAAAAGATATCAATTTGAAAATCAATAAAAAACAAGATATAGTGCTTAATCAATAACATGTAAATAAAACTTTATAAAAAGAAAGAAAAAATTTCAATACAAGACCAAACAGATAACTATAGAAAACCGAAAAATCCCCATTTAAAGTCTACAAAGACAAAATTTTGGAACTAAACAATCAACTTTTTAGAGTCAACAATCTTTGAACATAGATTGTAAAATAGATAATTTATCACGCCATGTCAATTCCAGATAACATTTGTAAGCATCCGACTTCCAATCTCCCAACAATTGGATATATTCTCCTGGGAGATTAGACTGGAAGGCCAAAGTGGCGAAACCTCTTCTAAATGAATGAGTAGAGTAATTAGAAGCATTCAAACCCAATTGTTCAATACAAGCACGAAATTTTTTCTGAAACAAATGATATGTAATAATAGTCCCGTCCTTAAGAACAAACAAATTATTCTGATCCGACCTTATACGAGGTAAGTCCCTATATGCCTGAACAGGACAAATTGACTTATTCTTTAAAGATATTAAAGGACTTTTCAATACTCTATCGCCATACTGAATGGTCTTGGTCCATTTGAAATTAACTACTAAAAAATTCCCGTAATCTTCTATATCACTTTTACGCAAAAATTTTCCACCCTCAATATCTTTTTTAGAAGTAGGAACAAGATTTGATTTTCTTGCAGCCAAAAAGAAGGCAAACAAAAATAGACATCTAAATACAGAATTGTCGACATCCGAAGTGTCTAAGTTATCAGAAATCTTTTGCAATAATTCCATAGAAATTGGTTCTGCCCTATGTATAATATGAGGGTTTTCCCTTGTTAAACCTTTTAAAGTAAGAGAAAGAGAATAATCAGTGAATGAAGAAATATCTTCCCCCAGGATCGCATGCATAACCTTGACCCCGGACAAATAATTTCTAATACTACTAACTGAATCAAAAGAGCGCGATAAAAATTGAGCATATAAAGCCAGCGTGTTAGACGACGCTGGAAGATATTTCAAATCGAAATGTAAACAAAACATTAAATAGGCTTTCCACTGAACCAATAAGTTTGCATGAGTTCCTTCCGCGAAAGCCGACCTAGTAGATCTTTTCACTTGTCTCTTTAAAATCTTCAACTCGTTATCTGAAACGAAAAACCAGACCTACCAATTGTGAGAAAATTTGAAGTAATTTTCCACAACATGACATTCAAACAATTCTATATCTCTAGAAAAATTAGAGAAGAATACATCTTTAAATTTTTTATCTGTATGCCATCTAGACAAACAATCCGCCAATCTGTTCTCAACCCCTTCCAGAAAACAACCTTTCAGTTGAAAATCAAAAAGAGAAGCTAAATAACATATCTCTCTGAGACACCCTTGCATAAAAGTACATCTAGCCTTACCCGAATTGATCACAATACAAGCCGCCTTATTGTCGCATAAAACCTGAATCTTTTTACCTTTCAACAAATGACCCCACAAATGAAGACTGACCACAATGGACAGCAATTCTAAAGCACTAATATGCAAATGTTGCTCAGAAATAAAATCCGGGAACTCTGCATGAAAGAAATGCAATCCACAAAGACCACCACAACCAGTCAAACAACTATCTGAACTAAATACAACATCAGGTTCAGACCAATCCCCATGATCTATCAAAGAGATACCATTAAGCTGAGGCATGCAAAAAGCCCACCAATCTATGTCTTTCCTCACATCACTAGGAATAGGGAATAATTTATCAGTACTCCCACACAAATAACAATCCCTCAACCAATTTAAAATCCTATTGATAAATATCCTACTTGACCTAACGCAAGTTCCAACAAAATTTAATTTACCCAAAAGCCTCTGAATTTCTTTTAAAGAAGCGGCATTCTTAGTTTTCCACAAAGCAACGAGTTCTGCGATCTCGATCAACTTGTCAGGAGGAATAGACATGGTCATCTTTACACTGTCAAATAATACTCCCAAGAAAATCATTGAAGTTGACGGGAGACAAGCCTTTTCACAAGCCTCCTCTAAACCACTCAATTTAAAAACCTCCCTAACTGTGTTAAACACAAAAAAGGCAATTTCAGGTCTCTCTGCTCCTCCAAAATCATCCAAATAATTCAATAGAGAAATCCCGATGTTAAAGAGCATAAAAGAAAAAGCATTAGTCACTCTCTGACAAATATGGGCGGAAGATCTTAAACCCATAGGCAAAACTGTGTCCGAAAAAATATGACCCTTCCATTTAAATGCAACTAAATTATAATCCGAAGGGCAAATACTGATCTGTCTATAAGCTCTTTTCAAATCCAACTTAAACATTAAACAACCTAAACCTTTACTTTTAACTAAATCAGCGAAATCCTGAATTTTTGGAAAAACCAAATCAACTTCGTTTCCAAGATAAAAATCCTTCGAAACACAATCATTCACGCTAGTACCATCCCTGGGAAAACTCAAATCCAATATGACTCTCCTTTCACTAGGATTTGCCTTCGGCACTGAATTCAAAGGAGATAACTTTAGACCAGACGGAAAAGGGTTGCTAGAAAAAGGACCCATTATTGCACCATAAGAAGCCTCCTTTAATAAGTATCTATCTATTTCTCTAGGAAATTCTGATGCCCCTTTATGATTTTTACACTTCAAACTAGGTGACAAATCTTTTTCCTCTAAAACATGAGTAACACCAATGGGAAATCCATATTTCAACAAATCCAAAACCTCAAGATCATTGTAACCGTGCAACATCCTCTTCATAAAGTCAACATCAAACTTAAAATTGACTGGAATTCGACACTTTTGATAATTATATCTTTTTGAAAATCTCACCACATTATGTAGCCATAACGAGTTCAATGAAGAAGAAATGAACTCAAGAGAAGTATTCTTACATACAAAACAATTTCTATGCTTAGAGATAATACTATCAGAAAGAGGTGAACAATTTTTACCACTAGAATTCATATCAACACTACAATGCTGAGTCCTTCCAACTCTAGAACTATCCATCCTCGAACATTGAAGATTTTCACCAAACTTACAGAATCTAGGCAAAAAGATATCAGCACTCTTAGTCTTGGATGCTATGGATGAACTTTGTTTCAAACCTTGTCAATCTCTACTGTGCGGACAGCTAGAGGAACATTCCGGATGTTGAAGTTCCTTTTTGTCATTTATCAAACACGAAGCGCAAATGTGTTTCACGAATCTATTCTTTCCTTTAACTTGCAATATGTGAGATTCTCTAAAAGAACATTTATTCCGTTGAAACCTAGGACAGAACCAAACCCTATCAGGAATTTGTGGAGATACGCTCCCACTGGTGAAATCAGACTTGGGCTTTAATTTTACACTGCTAGACGCCAAGACAGTGCTCTCTATATATGTAAAATCATCCCCCCAATTCCTGTATCCAAGCTCTATTTCTCTTAAAATTGCAGCATACAAAGACTTCAGGACGGCAAAATCATATGCATTATTCAAATACATTAATCTCCTCAACAACTCTGAACGACCTTTTTTCTCAATTTTAGACAAACCAAGCAAACTTATTATTTCCATTTCACCTGCAATAAACATATTTAAGGTTAGTTGCTGGAAATCAATAGATTTGTTAACAAAATCGAACCGCAAATGAGCCTGTGGATATCTTTGCGGATTAACCACAGCCTCATTAGCCTTGGCACAAATACCGGACTTCATTGAAACACTATTTTCTGACGACTTTTTTGACGACGAGATCTTACACGGACTAGAAGTCTCACAGTCTGAGTCACTACTATCCGGATCTAAACCCAGCCTTTTCACCTCTCGTATAACTTTCTCTTTAAGCAAAGCGTCCTTTCTCAACATATCTATGTTCAAAGAGTTACCTTGATTTCCTGATCTATCACCTGCCAAAGCTGCCAACGGCTCACCTTGTCGCCTGGCGTCTAACGACTCCTGCGCCTCAGCACGTCGTACCTTATCTCTGAGCTCCCGCAATTCTCTGTCTCGCTCGATACTGCGGAGCCGCTGCTCCAACACGTACTTCTCCTTCTGGAAAGCGGCTTCTTCCCTCTCAAAACTCTCCAGAACGTCCGAATTATCTTTCTGAGCTGCCTGATGGTCGCTAATCGCGTAACCGGAACCGGAAGCATGTGCGTACGCTGGTACCCGCTCATCTTCTTCCCCGCTCGGCTTAGATTTTGAGGGGCTCGCAGCGGGAGAAAATAAATCTGATCTACCCTCATGCATAGCTTTATAGTCCACTATCTTTCTATCTCTAGATGATTGCCTTTCAGCCATAATTACAAGTCCAAACTACGCCAACAAACGAAATATTCCACAGAACGTCAACGAAAGGTTCAAATGTCTGGGAATTTTCCCATGGAGGGCCCCACACATTCAGGAAAATAGTCCGTTTAGAACTCCAGCCCTTCTCAAATAATGGTATCCCAGTGTCAACGAAAAGTACAACATCTAAAGGAGCCGGCCACAGTCAAGACCACGCTCTCCACCAAGGTGAGGGCTTGGTTTTTGGCCGTTTGATCATTGTGCTCAGAGCGAAATATTTCCATTTCTTAAGTCATATCCATGTTGTAAATCTTCATCATCATCTTTCAATATTCGCTCACGGGCACTTTGTGTGGTTAGTTATTGGATTGGTGTATCTTGAGCTGATCCCAATCTAATAGCTAGTATTAGAACTGATAACTATTGAAAAATTGCTTTCTAAATTGTTACTTGCTATTATTCTGATTGTACTGTCCGACATCGAAGTCAACTTAAATCTATATATCATCTCCTATTTTGAGTTTGTTGTTTCTTGGATTCATGATCAATTGGCCTGGTTTTGCGTGACTCGTAAAACCTAGTAATTGATCATAACAAGATTCTCATTGGTTAATAGCTTTCTGTATTCTTACGCCGTTTCAAGGTCCGGCACTATTTGCAGTCTTTCGTCACAGTATTGTTGATCGTCGTCGGACAAGCATTGAAGTTATCGAAAAAAACCCGCCCTCCCTACCCGATTTCAGATGTTTAATTCAGTGTAAGTTTGATTGTAAAAGAGCAAACTATGTTTCACTTATCACTTCTCAAGTTAGGTTATTTCTTATTAATTGATAATTTCGGAACACATTGAGTATTTAATTAATTTCTGAAATGGAAAATTCTATTTATCAATTTTCTTTTGTATCCTGATTCATATTAATGTGGAATAGGTTTCATATAATCTCTTTGTTGCTGGTCACTTGCATAGTTGTTATGGTTTGAAAATTTGATGGCCGTTTGATCATTGTGCTCAGAGCGAAATATTTCCATTTCTTAAGTCATATCCATGTTGTAAATCTTCATCATCATCTTTCAATATTCGCTCTCGGGCACTTTGTGTGGTTAGTTATTGGATTGGTGTATCTTGAGCTGATCCCAATCTAATAGCTAGTATTAGAACTGATAACTATTGAAAAATTGCTTTCTAAATTGTTACTTGCTATTATTCTGATTGTACTGTCCGACATCGAATCTCAAAAGCATGAAATAATTACAACCCCTCATGACACAAACCCCTCAATGCAAAGAAAAGTTCTTTCAAGATTACAACCAGTATTGTTGATCGTCGTCGGACAAGCATTGAAGTTATCGAAAAAAAATAACCTTGGTGGAGAGCGTGGTCTTGACTGTGGCCGGCTCCTTTAGATGTTGTACTTTTCGTTGACACTGGGATACCATTATTTGAGAAGGGCTGGAGTTCTAAACGGACTATTTTCCTGAATGTGTGGGGCCCTCCATGGGAAAATTCCCAGACATTTGAACCTTTCGTTGACGTTCTGTGGAATATTTCGTTTGTTGGCGTAGTTTGGACTTGTAATTATGGCTGAAAGGCAATCATCTAGAGATAGAAAGATAGTGGACTATAAAGCTATGCATGAGGGTAGATCAGATTTATTTTCTCCCGCTGCGAGCCCCTCAAAATCTAAGCCGAGCGGGGAAGAAGATGAGCGGGTACCAGCGTACGCACATGCTTCCGGTTCCGGTTACGCGATTAGCGACCATCAGGCAGCTCAGAAAGATAATTCGGACGTTCTGGAGAGTTTTGAGAGGGAAGAAGCCGCTTTCCAGAAGGAGAAGTACGTGTTGGAGCAGCGGCTCCGCAGTATCGAGCGAGACAGAGAATTGCGGGAGCTCAGAGATAAGGTACGACGTGCTGAGGCGCAGGAGTCGTTAGACGCCAGGCGACAAGGTGAGCCGTTGGCAGCTTTGGCAGGTGATAGATCAGGAAATCAAGGTAACTCTTTGAACATAGATATGTTGAGAAAGGACGCTTTGCTTAAAGAGAAAGTTATACGAGAGGTGAAAAGGCTGGGTTTAGATCCGGATAGTAGTGACTCAGACTGTGAGACTTCTAGTCCGTGTAAGATCTCGTCGTCAAAAAAGTCGTCAGAAAATAGTGTTTCAATGAAGTCCGGTATTTGTGCCAAGGCTAATGAGGCTGTGGTTAATCCGCAAAGATATCCACAGGCTCATTTGCGGTTCGATTTTGTTAACAAATCTATTGATTTCCAGCAACTAACCTTAAATATGTTTATTGCAGGTGAAATGGAAATAATAAGTTTGCTTGGTTTGTCTAAAATTGAGAAAAAAGGTCGTTCAGAGTTGTTGAGGAGATTAATGTATTTGAATAATGCATATGATTTTGCCGTCCTGAAGTCTTTGTATGCTGCAATTTTAAGAGAAATAGAGCTTGGATACAGGAATTGGGGGGAACATCCGGAATGTTCCTCTAGCTGTCCGCACAGTAGAGATTGACAAGGTTTGAAACAAAGTTCATCCATAGCATCCAAGACTAAGAGTGCTGATATCTTTTTGCCTAGATTCTGTAAGTTTGGTGAAAATCTTCAATGTTCGAGGATGGATAGTTCTAGAGTTGGAAGGACTCAGCATTGTAGTGTTGATATGAATTCTAGTGGTAAAAATTGTTCACCTCTTTCTGATAGTATTATCTCTAAGCATAGAAATTGTTTTGTATGTAAGAATACTTCTCTTGAGTTCATTTCTTCTTCATTGAACTCGTTATGGCTACATAATGTGGTGAGATTTTCAAAAAGATATAATTATCAAAAGTGTCGAATTCCAGTCAATTTTAAGTTTGATGTTGACTTTATGAAGAGGATGTTGCACGGTTACAATGATCTTGAGGTTTTGGATTTGTTGAAATATGGATTTCCCATTGGTGTTACTCATGTTTTAGAGGAAAAAGATTTGTCACCTAGTTTGAAGTGTAAAAATCATAAAGGGGCATCAGAATTTCCTAGAGAAATAGATAGATACTTATTAAAGGAGGCTTCTTATGGTGCAATAATGGGTCCTTTTTCTAGCAACCCTTTTCCGTCTGGTCTAAAGTTATCTCCTTTGAATTCAGTGCCGAAGGCAAATCCTAGTGAAAGGAGAGTCATATTGGATTTGAGTTTTCCCAGGGATGGTACTAGCGTGAATGATTGTGTTTCGAAGGATTTTTATCTTGGAAACGAAGTTGATTTGGTTTTTCCAAAAATTCAGGATTTCGCTGATTTAGTTAAAAGTAAAGGTTTAGGTTGTTTAATGTTTAAGTTGGATTTGAAAAGAGCTTATAGACAGATCAGTATTTGCCCTTCGGATTATAATTTAGTTGCATTTAAATGGAAGGGTCATATTTTTTCGGACACAGTTTTGCCTATGGGTTTAAGATCTTCCGCCCATATTTGTCAGAGAGTGACTAATGCTTTTTCTTTTATGCTCTTTAACATCGGGATTTCTCTATTGAATTATTTGGATGATTTTGGAGGAGCAGAGAGACCTGAAATTGCCTTTTTTGTGTTTAACACAGTTAGGGAGGTTTTTAAATTGAGTGGTTTAGAGGAGGCTTGTGAAAAGGCTTGTCTCCCGTCAACTTCAATGATTTTCTTGGGAGTATTATTTGACAGTGTAAAGATGACCATGTCTATTCCTCCTGACAAGTTGATCGAGATCGCAGAACTCGTTGCTTTGTGGAAAACTAAGAATGCCGCTTCTTTAAAAGAAATTCAGAGGCTTTTGGGTAAATTAAATTTTGTTGGAACTTGCGTTAGGTCAAGTAGGATATTTATCAATAGGATTTTAAATTGGTTGAGGGATTGTTATTTGTGTGGGAGTACTGATAAATTATTCCCTATTCCTAGTGATGTGAGGAAAGACATAGATTGGTGGGCTTTTTGCATGCCTCAGCTTAATGGTATCTCTTTGATAGATCATGGGGATTGGTCTGAACCTGATGTTGTATTTAGTTCAGATAGTTGTTTGACTGGTTGTGGTGGTCTTTGTGGATTGCATTTCTTTCATGCAGAGTTCCCGGATTTTATTTCTGAGCAACATTTGCATATTAGTGCTTTAGAATTGCTGTCCATTGTGGTCAGTCTTCATTTGTGGGGTCATTTGTTGAAAGGTAAAAAGATTCAGGTTTTATGCGACAATAAGGCGGCTTGTATTGTGATCAATTCGGGTAAGGCTAGATGTACTTTTATGCAAGGGTGTCTCAGAGAGATATGTTATTTAGCTTCTCTTTTTGATTTTCAACTGAAAGGTTGTTTTCTGGAAGGGGTTGAGAACAGATTGGCGGATTGTTTGTCTAGATGGCATACAGATAAAAAATTTAAAGATGTATTCTTCTCTAATTTTTCTAGAGATATAGAATTGTTTGAATGTCATGTTGTGGAAAATTACTTCAAATTTTCTCACAATTGGTAGGTCTGGTTTTTCGTTTCAGATAACGAGTTGAAGATTTTAAAGAGACAAGTGAAAAGATCTACTAGGTCGGCTTTCGCGGAAGGAACTCATGCAAACTTATTGGTTCAGTGGAAAGCCTATTTAATGTTTTGTTTACATTTCGATTTGAAATATCTTCCAGCGTCGTCTAACACGCTGGCTTTATATGCTCAATTTTTATCGCGCTCTTTTGATTCAGTTAGTAGTATTAGAAATTATTTGTCCGGGGTCAAGGTTATGCATGCGATCCTGGGGGAAGATATTTCTTCATTCACTGATTATTCTCTTTCTCTTACTTTAAAAGGTTTAACAAGGGAAAACCCTCATATTATACATAGGGCAGAACCAATTTCTATGGAATTATTGCAAAAGATTTCTGATAACTTAGACACTTCGGATGTCGACAATTCTGTATTTAGATGTCTATTTTTGTTTGCCTTCTTTTTGGCTGCAAGAAAATCAAATCTTGTTCCTACTTCTAAAAAAGATATTGAGGGTGGAAAATTTTTGCGTAAAAGTGATATAGAAGATTACGGGAATTTTTTAGTAGTTAATTTCAAATGGACCAAGACCATTCAGTATGGCGATAGAGTATTGAAAAGTCCTTTAATATCTTTAAAGAATAAGTCAATTTGTCCTGTTCAGGCATATAGGGACTTACCTCGTATAAGGTCGGATCAGAATAATTTGTTTGTTCTTAAGGACGGGACTATAATTACATATCATTTGTTTCAGAAAAAATTTCGTGCTTGTATTGAACAATTGGGTTTGAATGCTTCTAATTACTCTACTCATTCATTTAGAAGAGGTTTCGCCACTTTGGCCTTCCAGTCTAATCTCCCAGGAGAATATATCCAATTGTTGGGAGATTGGAAGTCGGATGCTTACAAATGTTATCTGGAATTGACATGGCGTGATAAATTATCTATTTTACAATCTATGTTCAAAGATTGTTGACTCTAAAAAGTTGATTGTTTAGTTCCAAAATTTTGTCTTTGTAGACTTTAAATGGGGATTTTTCGGTTTTCTATAGTTATCTGTTTGGTCTTGTATTGAAATTTTTTCTTTCTTTTTATAAAGTTTTATTTACATGTTATTGATTAAGCACTATATCTTGTTTTTTATTGATTTTCAAATTGATATCTTTTTGCTGCATCAATAATGTTATAACTATTAACTATTTTTTTTATTACTATAAATGAGCAAACGAAATAGTAAAATGTTTTTTTTTTCCCCTTTATTTCGATTTCAGATACTAGTAGTCCGATAAGGGTGATATTGTTGTCAGACTCAATTGCTAAACGGGTTGAGGGTTTATTTTACACATCTGTTATGGCTTTTCCGGGTATTAATGTCACTCGGCTTACTAATAGGATAGAACGGTGCCCTCAGTTAGTTAAGGCTGAATTTTTGATCATTCATGTAGGGACTAATGATATTCCCTTTCTTACAGCACCTGAGATTTTGGCTAATTTCACCAATATGGTTTGCATAATAAAAAGAATATCTAATTGTAAAATACTTATTTCTAGTATTTTGCCGCGGCCTTTAGATCATGATAGATTCGGTCTAAAGGTTAGGGATGTTAATAAGGGGCTGATGCAATTATGCCGGGATCAAAATTTGCAGTTTTTGCATTCATTTCGTCCGTTTCGCAAATTTGGAAAACCAAATAGAAATCTCTTTGCAGTCAGAGACGGAGGGCTCCATTTAAATTCTGAGGGCACTAGAAGACTATCTGTATTTTTCATTAAAACCGTTGCTCATTTATTCAAATCGTCAACAGTTTGAACTAGTTACTCCTCTCATATGGGTTCTGGGAGGGTCCCTGTTTTAAGAAGGCTATTTACTTCTTTCTAGGTTTTATTCAGGTCGGCAGTAACTTTGTTATACTGTCGCTGGATAAGGGTTGGGTTCTAGAAATTTGGTTACTGGTTGTAATCTTGAAAGAACTTTTCTTTGCATTGAGGGGTTTGTGTCATGAGGGGTTGTAATTATTTCATGCTTTTGAGATTCTCATGTTGTTTTCATCTTTGTAATCTCCTTTATGAGGATTTCACTACTTCATTGGAGAAGCTTTTCATAATAGTAACTCTTAACACTATTTGAAGGCAATATTCATTTTGTATTTGATGTTGTGTATATATTGTCTTTCTGTTTCTTGTTGGTTTATGTTTGATGATGGCTTTGTAACGGGGGTGAGGGCTTGGTTTTTGGCCGTTTGATCATTGTGCTCAGAGCGAAATATTTCCATTTCTTAAGTCATATCCATGTTGTAAATCAGAGAAGGAGAAGAGAAGAGAAGGAGGCTTCTTATGGTGCAATAATGGGTCCTTTTTCTAGCAACCCTTTTCCGTCTGGTCTAAAGTTATCTCCTTTGAATTCAGTGCCGAAGGCAAATCCTAGTGAAAGGAGAGTCATATTGGATTTGAGTTTTCCCAGGGATGGTACTAGCGTGAATGATTGTGTTTCGAAGGATTTTTATCTTGGAAACGAAGTTGATTTGGTTTTTCCAAAAATTCAGGATTTCGCTGATTTAGTTAAAAGTAAAGGTTTAGGTTGTTTAATGTTTAAGTTGGATTTGAAAAGAGCTTATAGACAGATCAGTATTTGCCCTTCGGATTATAATTTAGTTGCATTTAAATGGAAGGGTCATATTTTTTCGGACACAGTTTTGCCTATGGGTTTAAGATCTTCCGCCCATATTTGTCAGAGAGTGACTAATGCTTTTTCTTTTATGCTCTTTAACATCGGGATTTCTCTATTGAATTATTTGGATGATTTTGGAGGAGCAGAGAGACCTGAAATTGCCTTTTTTGTGTTTAACACAGTTAGGGAGGTTTTTAAATTGAGTGGTTTAGAGGAGGCTTGTGAAAAGGCTTGTCTCCCGTCAACTTCAATGATTTTCTTGGGAGTATTATTTGACAGTGTAAAGATGACCATGTCTATTCCTCCTGACAAGTTGATCGAGATCGCAGAACTCGTTGCTTTGTGGAAAACTAAGAATGCCGCTTCTTTAAAAGAAATTCAGAGGCTTTTGGGTAAATTAAATTTTGTTGGAACTTGCGTTAGGTCAAGTAGGATATTTATCAATAGGATTTTAAATTGGTTGAGGGATTGTTATTTGTGTGGGAGTACTGATAAATTATTCCCTATTCCTAGTGATGTGAGGAAAGACATAGATTGGTGGGCTTTTTGCATGCCTCAGCTTAATGGTATCTCTTTGATAGATCATGGGGATTGGTCTGAACCTGATGTTGTATTTAGTTCAGATAGTTGTTTGACTGGTTGTGGTGGTCTTTGTGGATTGCATTTCTTTCATGCAGAGTTCCCGGATTTTATTTCTGAGCAACATTTGCATATTAGTGCTTTAGAATTGCTGTCCATTGTGGTCAGTCTTCATTTGTGGGGTCATTTGTTGAAAGGTAAAAAGATTCAGGTTTTATGCGACAATAAGGCGGCTTGTATTGTGATCAATTCGGGTAAGGCTAGATGTACTTTTATGCAAGGGTGTCTCAGAGAGATATGTTATTTAGCTTCTCTTTTTGATTTTCAACTGAAAGGTTGTTTTCTGGAAGGGGTTGAGAACAGATTGGCGGATTGTTTGTCTAGATGGCATACAGATAAAAAATTTAAAGATGTATTCTTCTCTAATTTTTCTAGAGATATAGAATTGTTTGAATGTCATGTTGTGGAAAATTACTTCAAATTTTCTCACAATTGGTAGGTCTGGTTTTTCGTTTCAGATAACGAGTTGAAGATTTTAAAGAGACAAGTGAAAAGATCTACTAGGTCGGCTTTCGCGGAAGGAACTCATGCAAACTTATTGGTTCAGTGGAAAGCCTATTTAATGTTTTGTTTACATTTCGATTTGAAATATCTTCCAGCGTCGTCTAACACGCTGGCTTTATATGCTCAATTTTTATCGCGCTCTTTTGATTCAGTTAGTAGTATTAGAAATTATTTGTCCGGGGTCAAGGTTATGCATGCGATCCTGGGGGAAGATATTTCTTCATTCACTGATTATTCTCTTTCTCTTACTTTAAAAGGTTTAACAAGGGAAAACCCTCATATTATACATAGGGCAGAACCAATTTCTATGGAATTATTGCAAAAGATTTCTGATAACTTAGACACTTCGGATGTCGACAATTCTGTATTTAGATGTCTATTTTTGTTTGCCTTCTTTTTGGCTGCAAGAAAATCAAATCTTGTTCCTACTTCTAAAAAAGATATTGAGGGTGGAAAATTTTTGCGTAAAAGTGATATAGAAGATTACGGGAATTTTTTAGTAGTTAATTTCAAATGGACCAAGACCATTCAGTATGGCGATAGAGTATTGAAAAGTCCTTTAATATCTTTAAAGAATAAGTCAATTTGTCCTGTTCAGGCATATAGGGACTTACCTCGTATAAGGTCGGATCAGAATAATTTGTTTGTTCTTAAGGACGGGACTATTATTACATATCATTTGTTTCAGAAAAAATTTCGTGCTTGTATTGAACAATTGGGTTTGAATGCTTCTAATTACTCTACTCATTCATTTAGAAGAGGTTTCGCCACTTTGGCCTTCCAGTCTAATCTCCCAGGAGAATATATCCAATTGTTGGGAGATTGGAAGTCGGATGCTTACAAATGTTATCTGGAATTGACATGGCGTGATAAATTATCTATTTTACAATCTATGTTCAAAGATTGTTGACTCTAAAAAGTTGATTGTTTAGTTCCAAAATTTTGTCTTTGTAGACTTTAAATGGGGATTTTTCGGTTTTCTATAGTTATCTGTTTGGTCTTGTATTGAAATTTTTTCTTTCTTTTTATAAAGTTTTATTTACATGTTATTGATTAAGCACTATATCTTGTTTTTTATTGATTTTCAAATTGATATCTTTTTGCTGCATCAATAATGTTATAACTATTAACTATTTTTTTTATTACTATAAATGAGCAAACGAAATAGTAAAATGTTTTTTTTTTCCCCTTTATTTCGATTTCAGATACTAGTAGTCCGATAAGGGTGATATTGTTGTCAGACTCAATTGCTAAACGGGTTGAGGGTTTATTTTACACATCTGTTATGGCTTTTCCGGGTATTAATGTCACTCGGCTTACTAATAGGATAGAACGGTGCCCTCAGTTAGTTAAGGCTGAATTTTTGATCATTCATGTAGGGACTAATGATATTCCCTTTCTTACAGCACCTGAGATTTTGGCTAATTTCACCAATATGGTTTGCATAATAAAAAGAATATCTAATTGTAAAATACTTATTTCTAGTATTTTGCCGCGGCCTTTAGATCATGATAGATTCGGTCTAAAGGTTAGGGATGTTAATAAGGGGCTGATGCAATTATGCCGGGATCAAAATTTGCAGTTTTTGCATTCATTTCGTCCGTTTCGCAAATTTGGAAAACCAAATAGAAATCTCTTTGCAGTCAGAGACGGAGGGCTCCATTTAAATTCTGAGGGCACTAGAAGACTATCTGTATTTTTCATTAAAACCGTTGCTCATTTATTCAAATCGTCAACAGTTTGAACTAGTTACTCCTCTCATATGGGTTCTGGGAGGGTCCCTGTTTTAAGAAGGCTATTTACTTCTTTCTAGGTTTTATTCAGGTCGGCAGTAACTTTGTTATACTGTCGCTGGATAAGGGTTGGGTTCTAGAAATTTGGTTACTGGTTGTAATCTTGAAAGAACTTTTCTTTGCATTGAGGGGTTTGTGTCATGAGGGGTTGTAATTATTTCATGCTTTTGAGATTCTCATGTTGTTTTCATCTTTGTAATCTCCTTTATGAGGATTTCACTACTTCATTGGAGAAGCTTTTCATAATAGTAACTCTTAACACTATTTGAAGGCAATATTCATTTTGTATTTGATGTTGTGTATATATTGTCTTTCTGTTTCTTGTTGGTTTATGTTTGATGATGGCTTTGTAACGGGGGTGAGGGCTTGGTTTTTGGCCGTTTGATCATTGTGCTCAGAGCGAAATATTTCCATTTCTTAAGTCATATCCATGTTGTAAATCTTCATCATCATCTTTCAATATTCGCTCACGGGCACTTTGTGTGGTTAGTTATTGGATTGGTGTATCTTGAGCTGATCCCAATCTAATAGCTAGTATTAGAACTGATAACTATTGAAAAATTGCTTTCTAAATTGTTACTTGCTATTATTCTGATTGTACTGTCCGACATCGAAGTCAACTTAAATCTATATATCATCTCCTATTTTGAGTTTGTTGTTTCTTGGATTCATGATCAATTGGCCTGGTTTTGCGTGACTCGTAAAACCTAGTAATTGATCATAACAAGATTCTCATTGGTTAATAGCTTTCTGTATTCTTACGCCGTTTCAAGGTCCGGCACTATTTGCAGTCTTTCGTCACAGTATTGTTGATCGTCGTCGGACAAGCATTGAAGTTATCGAAAAAAAACCCGCCCTCCCTACCCGATTTCAGATGTTTAATTCAGTGTAAGTTTGATTGTAAAAGAGCAAACTATGTTTCACTTATCACTTCTCAAGTTAGGTTATTTCTTATTAATTGATAATTTCGGAACACATTGAGTATTTAATTAATTTCTGAAATGGAAAATTCTATTTATCAATTTTCTTTTGTATCCTGATTCATATTAATGTGGAATAGGTTTCATATAATCTCTTTGTTGCTGGTCACTTGCATAGTTGTTATGGTTTGAAAATTTGATGGCCGTTTGATCATTGTGCTCAGAGCGAAATATTTCCATTTCTTAAGTCATATCCATGTTGTAAATCTTCATCATCATCTTTCAATATTCGCTCTCGGGCACTTTGTGTGGTTAGTTATTGGATTGGTGTATCTTGAGCTGATCCCAATCTAATAGCTAGTATTAGAACTGATAACTATTGAAAAATTGCTTTCTAAATTGTTACTTGCTATTATTCTGATTGTACTGTCCGACATCGAAGTCAACTTAAATCTATATATCATCTCCTATTTTGAGTTTGTTGTTTCTTGGATTCATGATCAATTATTAGAAAAATGCTAAGAATGTGGCGGATTTTTGAAAAATCAGCTGATAAACAAGTTGTTGAAGATCAACCAAAATTTTGGTTGATCTTCAATGACTGTTTTATCAGCTGGTTTTTCAAAAATCCACTACATCCAACTAATGCATGATGTCTGTCCACCTTCGCTGCTTCAAATCGAATTCAAATCAGTCCTGTCCTGTTTAAAAGTTTGTAAAATCCAAAATATAACTGTTTTCCTGTAATAGTTCAAGGCATAAAAATATAGTTTACTATTGTTTGTACTTACTTGGTATTTTTTCACAGATAAAGCGGTTTTGTTTATCACAATTTGCTGGTTCCCAGGTCTTATATCGTTCATCTGCTTTGAAATTAGGTTTGAGTGTAACACAAAATGTCTTATTGATGGACAGGCTGTAAAAGATGAGAGAGAAACTTCATAAATGTATCACCTTAACGGTTATATCAACATATCTAAATTGAAATGTAAAAAAAAGCAATAATGATTTCAGACTCTCAATTATGATGGCCTGTTTTAAGCAATATCAACAAGAGGACCATGATGGTCCTATATCGCTCACCTGAACCAAAATGATATGAGCAACACTTATGTTCAATTCAATTGATATTCATGACTTTAAGACTGAATATGAACTAATGGTCAATAACGTTGTGAAAATCAAACTCATCCAAGCTCTTATGGCGCCCAACATTGTTTTTTTTTAAATAATTGTAGATTCTAGAGTGTAAACAAGGTCGAAAACAGCCAAAAATGGCAATTTTATCAAATTCAAGGGCACATTACTCTCGTCTTTCTTGTCAAATCAGACTGAAAATCAAACTCATCTGAGATCTTACGGTCTCCAACATTGTGTCCAAGATTTGTCTTGATTGGTCAATAATTGTAGATTCTAGAGTGTAAACAAGGTTGAAAACAGTCAAAAACGGCAATTTTATCAAATTCGAGGGCACTTAATTCTCGACTTTCTGATCACATCAGACTGAAAATCATACTCATCCATGATCTTATGCTCCCCAACATATTGTCCAAGTTTTATTTTGATTGATTAATAATTGTACATTCTGGAGAGTAAACAAGGTCGAAAAGAGCCGAAAACGGCAATTTTGTCAAATTCAAGGGCACATAACTCTTGACTTTCTGATCAGATCAGACTGAAAATCAAAATCATCCCAGATCTTATGCTCCCCAACATTTTGTCCAAGTTTTGTCCTGATTTATTAATAATTGTAGATTCTAGAGTGAAAACAATGTCAAAAACAGCCAAAAATGGCAATTTTGCCAAATTCAAGGGCGCATAATTCTCATCTTTCTGGTCAGACCTGATTGAAAATCGAACTCATCTGAGATCTTATTCTATCCAACATTGTGTCCAAGTTTTGTCTTGATTGATTAAATTGTTGTAGATTCTAGAGTGTAAACAAGGTCGAAAACAGCCGAAAACGGCAATTTTGTCAAATTCAAGGGCACATAACTCTCGACTGTCTGATCAGATCAGACTGAAAATCAATCTCATCAAAGATCTTATGCTCCCCAACATTTTGTCCAAGTTTTGTCTTGATTTATAGTTAATTGTAATCTAAGGGAAGTAACTCTTGACACTACTAAAGAAAGGTAGTGTCAATAGTTACTTCCCTTAGATTAATAGAGTGTAAAGCATCTGAAAATGGCAATTTTGTCAAGTTCAAGGGCACGTAACTCTAGACTTTCTGATCGGATCAGACTGAAAATCGAGCTCATCCGAGATCTTATGGTCTCTAATATTATGTCTAAGTTTTGTCTTGATTGATCAATAATTGTAGATGCTAGAGTGTAAACAAACTTCAAAACAGCATTTTTTGACATTCAAGGGCAGATAACTCATTCTGGTCCGATTAGGCCCATAATCGAACTTGTCCGAGAACTTATGACCCTGCTTGTTTTGGCCAAGTTTGATCAAGATTGCCTAACTTTTATGGATGCTAGAGTGTAAACACCCCAAATGTTGACGGACGAACGGACGCCGGACAAAAAGTGACCACAATAACACTTCGTGCTCAGGTGAGCTAAAAAGCAGAACATTTAACCTATTGCCACACAGTGACGCCTTTTGACACCCGACAACATAAAGGCTTTAGAAAACATCATGCAAAATGAAGAAATTGCTTGTGACAAGCAATTTCTTCATTTCCAAAGATGTTTTCTAACCAAAAATCGAAATACTTTTAAAATTTTATCAACTTGAAATTGTCATCTGCAACACCTTTCAGATTGGAACAGTCCATTTTTTTCTCGTTTGGTAATGGATTAAGTTACCCATTTGTTTCCTTCATCATTTCCAAGATGGCAGCAAATATATCACTGTCTAACTAAACACTACTTTTTTGAATCAAGCTTTATTTTGCCATAAAGCAGCATAGACCAGCATTTCGTCGGTGCTATGACAAAATTGCGCAACAAATTATTTACGCAATTTTGTCAATTTTCGTTTATAAATGCTTTCTACTAAGTCTGTAGGAGCGCATATTCTGTTAAAACAGCGTTTCTCTACACCTATTAGAACCCTTCAATTATCATGTGACAAAATTGCGTAACTCAATTTAGCTGACAAAAATGCGTTATACATAGACAATTTTTTTACACGAAAGTAATAAAAGGCTGAGAAATGGCATTCTCCTCTGTTTTTCTTCTACTTTGACCAATAAATGAACCGTAAGTTATGTTCAATTACCTTATTTTACCTTAAAGAAGATGAATTGTTCATGTGATTATTGAGTTACGCAATTTTGTCAGCACATTTTTTAAAGCAGTAAAAAGTACTAAAAAGGTTTTTTGGCTCTCCTGAAAGAAATGAGTTTGGAGCAAAATTCCAGTTACGCAATTTTGTCATAGCACCAACGATATTGTAGAACTTTTTGCATTTGTGAAACACCAATGACCCCTAAATGGCCATTTTTCTAAAATGTTAAGTTTTCATGTAAAGGAATGATAAGGGTTAACAAATGACCTTGAGGAAGGTCAAATTGCATGGAACAGATAGATATTGTTGAAAGGAAGTTGCATACCAAATTTGAGCTTTGTATGTCAAATACTTTTGGAGAAAAGGCAAAGGTTAAGTTTTCGGACAGACAGGATTGAATCTCATTTTTCCTCTTTAATATCTAAAAACGGTGATAATATGTTTTAATGTTAAGTTATGCCTCTCTGTGTCATGCCATCTATGTTAAGGACCACGATGGAAATAAGAGCTGGCTCTTTATTGTGATATCCTTGGTATTGGTTGGCATGTCATAGTTTTTCTTATACATGATATTGAATTTTACATTTTTATCCTGTATTTTGTTAATCTGTGTACATGCTTACTATGCCGAAATAAATCTATCTATCTATCTACAGTTGGATGGACGGACAGAAAGACCAACACAAGTAAAACAATATGCTCGATATGGGAGGCATAAGAATTTCAACTAAAATTGTCCATGAATGTAGAGAATGATTTACACTGAGCGGAGGACTAATCAAAGGCCTGGATAATCAAAATAGGATGATGATGATTCTGTGGCGTTTTAAAATGTAGACTCTCTGCTGCTGCAGGCAGTAAAATGAATGTTGATAAAACTGCAAAAAGTTTATAGGTATTATAGTACTAACCTATTCCAGTCATAATCATACTGCTTCTTGCCCCAATATGACAGATCTATGTCTATCTGACCTGGTGTTGTCCATGTCCACTCATAGGAACCATCATAACCTCGCTGTAATAACAAACATTTTGTGTTAATGTTAAAAACTATAGCGCTGAGTCAAGAATATTCATATACCAATATCAAAAATACTGCTCTCTCCCCCAATATATCAGATCTATGTCTATCTGACATTGTCCATGTACATTCATATGAGCCATGGAAACCTCGCTGTAATAAGTTTTGGATAAAAAGACAGCAAAGTTGTATCTTTTAGTTGGTTATCAGCATTGAAAAAATTTCTTCTGTTTGGTCATTAGTTTTCTAAAAAAGAATTCTTTCAGGACATCAAAATAGGACTGGTTTGTCAAAGGGAAAAATCCCAAATTTAGAACTAACCTTTGCTTTCAAGTCTATCCAGTATGAATTGTTACTCTCCGTGACAAAATCACTAAATATGAATTGTTCCTTGTAGTCTATTATCTGTAGAAGAGTGGCATTGTTTCGTGTACATGTCTGCCTAAAATAGAGAAATAGGCTGGTTATCAGCAGTTCCTTCTTTTCTTTCAATGTTTTCCCAAGCCTTTTCTATTAGGGACGTCAAAACCAGGTATTGATTGGGAAAGGGCTAGGATATGTAAAAAACTGAAAATAAATAATCAACTATAGATGTAAAAAACTTAAAATAAATAATTTTAAAACTGTAGACTGTAGAATGTCTATCTAAAAGGGAAATTCCAAACAAGTCCACTATATTTAACCTTTTTGGTGTCATTGGTGCCATCAATCTCCGAGCAGAGTTGTCGTTCGTTACTCTCACATACATCTCTGCTACGGGCTGGGCGGCTGAATGACAAGAATCTTGTCAAACCGAGGAAAACGTGTTTTATTACTGTTTAACTGTTTCATGTGTAACATAATAAAGTAGACAAAGAAATGCTGATTCTGGTTACATTTGAAAGGCACTATATAACTGATGATATAACCCATATACAATGGAACTATTTTCTCAAGCCTCCTTACCAATGGCAGGAATTTTGTGCTAAAAATAGACTAGGTTTAATGTTTTGTTTTGATAAATCGTCGGTGTTGTTATATAATATCGTATCTACGGCTTGAATCAAGTCGTAGTTGCGAGATTTTATAACAACACTTACGAAATACTATTGTTTGTGCGAAATACGTCACGGTTAGCTGGATAAAATCGTTCCCTTTCAGAATGAAACGTACAGAAAATTTGAATGAATGACATCAATCTAAAAAAATTAAATTATTTTCGTTGGAAAATGATATTAAATTTTAAGCAACGTGAAGTATGACATATTTTGGACTTTGGAAAAGAAAAATTATTTGTTATTGCCGTTTTGATGTGATAGAAAGTGACGTAATCTAGCAGATGATGACGCAATACTCTCTGAGGCAACTACAGAGGTGAATGTAATGAATGAACCGTGTGCAAGAGAGTGTGGTGCCATAGGTAATGAGCGGTTGATCCAGGATTTCTGTGAAGGGAGTTCGTTTTTAGGAAAAGAGAGGGGTCAATTTCGCAATATTACACAATTTTGACTGTATTTCAGCATGAAAATGAAATAACAAGGTAGCTTGGGGGGGGGGGGGGGGGGGGGGGTTCGTTCAAACCCCCTCAAAGCCCTCCTGGATCTGCCTTTGAGTAACATATGATACATGCAGGTAGAGCACCATAGGGCAGAATATTTCGGGAAATTCCTTTAGTCACTTTATATTTATTGAATGTAAATTCCCCAATTTTTACTGCATTGTATTAGGAAATAAATAAATATAATTTTTCCAATTTTAATCCAATATCTGGCCAAAATATGCGCATTTGTGTAAAAATTATTAGAACATTTCCATGAATTCCATAGAATATTTGGCGGCAAAATGTACTTTTTTGAGTAAAAACTTTGGTTAATATATGTATTTTTACTCACAAAGCATTGTCAGCAGTCATCTCTGTATTAAACACTTTATAACAGTTCTTCCCTGGATAGATATCTTCCCAACCTTCTTCTTTAGAACACGGTCTTGGCGTATCTGTAATGAAAGAATACAAGGGGCCCATGCTATTTTGTGAAACGTACAATCAGGTAAAAATATATAAGCCAGGATCTGGGAAAAGGTCCCTTAAGGCATTAAGAACAACATGGATCAAGATCAGCCTGTGCATGCACACAGTCTGATCAAGATCCATGTTGGTTCTCCATTAGCTTGTATATGACCAATATCAATTGTGAGTTAGACTGCTTTTAGGGACAGATCCTCCATTTATTTCCTACAGTAAGATTTTTTTTTATTTTTTCTGTATTGATATTTAAATATATGAGAAGTAAAAAAATGACTTAAAAACTATAGGTCACCAAGCGAATTAACCCATTACCACACAGTGACTCTTTTTGACTCCCCACAAGAAACTGGCTATGGAAAACATTGTGGAAAATGAAGAAATTGCTTGTGACAAGCAATTTCTTCATTTACCACAATATTTTCCATACAGAATGATAAAAAAGTGAACTTTTTCATTCATTTTAGTTGTCGTCTGCAACACCTTTGAATTTGGAATTTGTCCAAAATTTTGCCGTTTCGTAATGGGTTAAACAGTTATTGGATTTCAAGGGAGACTACTCTTGTCTAAAATCACAAAAATGAGGTGTCACTTAAATACCCACAAAAAATATGTTCGAAATGACTAGGATTACATAAATAAGTCTTTCTTGTCTTCAATATGTTTTATTCTGTCTAAATGAGTATAAATTTGGGAAAATTTAGTGATGATTTTGAAATTTTTAGTAAAATATCCTTTCAAAAGTAGCTGAAATTGCTCTTTTTTCACAACATTTCCGATAATAAGAAATATTCCAGCGGTAAGAATTTTTTCTTTTTTTGTATAGACATAGTGCGTGGTTATACCTACAAAAATAAAAAAAGAAAAATAAACCAAACGTTTTTCTTAGTTATAAGTAAAATTTGGTTTACTTTTTGCAGCTCTGTCCGAAATTGTTTCACTACTTTTATCCATTTTCTTCCTTATTACCATCTTTAGACAATAAAAAGTGTCGCCTTTTGTGTCCATCTGAAGCGGACTAGCTCATAACGACACCACCTTGCTTTTTGTTGCTTCGTGTCCTATCACTAACGCCACAATGTCATGTTGAACACGTAACAGAAAGCGAAATGTACCATCCGAGTACTATTACACTTTAATTGACCAAACTGAGAAAATGGAAATAACCGAAAAGGGTCTTGTCGTTTATCAACCAAACAATAACTCAATGTACAAAATACATTTGCTGAAAAGGCCAATTAATGAAACAGCATAATTTCGTTATTTAGGATATGCGCAGTAAGTTGCGCAGTAACAACTGGAGGATCTGTCATTAACCACAGGTTTATCTCGAAACTTGATTTTCCAAAATACTATAAGGGCACATTTGATATGAATTCATGAAATATTGTATGAATTGGTCAAACTTTATGGGTAGATCATTTCTGTCCAGCTACACTTTGCATCCATTTCAATAAGTCCTTCTAAATCAAGTCTATTTTCATTCCATACTCATGTATTCATTTTCACCGACTTTTATGGGAAACTGATCCTTGGTAGAGTGAAAAACTTGGCAGCAGTGCTAAAATTCCTTTGACCCATCACCACAAAATGATACTTTATGATGTCCCACCAGATAAAGACCTTTGAAAACATTATGAAAAATAAAAAAAAGTTGCTTGTGACTAGCAGTTTCTTTTCATTTGCTATAAGTTTTGTATCCAGAAAGACCAATAAATGTAACATTTCATTAACTTAAAATGGTTATCTACAACATCTTTGAATGGACAAGTCTCAAATTTTGCCATCTGGTCATGGGTTAACCACCAAATATATCACATTGAACTGTGTAACATGCAAGTATAGATCTTTTTATACCTAAAATCATGAGCCCATTAGTTGGTTGTGCCAAGCCAAAAGGACCTCTATGGATAAGGCGAGAAATCTCCCTAAAAGGCTAAGCTTGATGGGTCAATTTTCAAAACTATCAAATTGAGAAACAAAATTCAGCTTTATGGTCAGGTAAACAAATAAATAAAATGAATACCGATTTTGTGTCATTTAAAAAGTTCTATAGGTGCGGATAACTCTTGATTTTTGTATCTACCCAAATGGTTTCATTTTCTTACACTACCAGTATTCATAGAGGTAAAATGAAGGTTCTTTCTGTTTTATTTGCATTTTTTTCTACAGATACATGATGTTGACATCATATGGTTGCTTTGGCTTTATCCATATTGCGCAGGCGCATCATTGAAACAACTTTAAAGGCGCACTTTCCCGCCAAAAAACGAGGAATACCCACCTTCCAAGGGCTGGCGAACATCATTCCCCCCTTGACCCAGCTTCCCATTGACATTATGTTGTGTAACTTGACCATAGGCTTCCTTGGTTAAAAGGATTTCCTGGGTCATGGGGGGGTGGGGGTGGGGGGGGTGGGAGGGGGTCGGTGGGGGAACATACTTTTATACTAAATAATACTCATACCAATTGCCATAATTTTGGCGGGAATATTTTGCCTTTAAACTCGTTTCATTGATGCACATGCGCATTAAGGACAAAACAAAAACTGGTTTATGATTTCAACACCAATTGTCCTTACATTTACAGAAACAATATTGCTAATAAAACCATAGAAAACTTTATTCTGGTTTTAAAAATAAATACCGATGGGGTAAGAAAATGTAATTTTTGGGGTAGGTACAGAAACCAAGAGTTATCTGTACATGTCGAATCGTTTTGATAGTGAAAATCAGTTTATATATGATTTAGGTATATGGCCAAGTGCAAATAAGCATTCAAAATTTATGTTCCAGGGAACAGCAAATTATTTTGAAAACATCTGTACACATATCATCAATATAGGTTAGTTTCCTGAAAAAATGATGCATTTTTTAATTTTCCTGAAAATTTCAGACCAATCAGTCAAGTCGTTTAAAAGATACAAAAGATTGAATATCGCAAAAAGGCCCAAAAATCAGCATTTTTGTGTGACATTGATCAAAAATGCATTTTTGTTTTTTAAATATTTTTTTCATTAAGCAATAAATAGGATGTTGGTCTTTAAATTTCTCATCTAGAGTCAATTTCTAAAGAGAAATCAATCACAATTTGTCAAAAAATCAAGAAAATCATTGTTTTTGCGAAATTTAAAAAAAACGCCCGAAATGGGCCAAAAATCCAAAATCTGGGTATTTCACTGTGGGTGGATGCCACAACCACAAAAAAGTGGTTCATGAGATATTATAACGCACATGCATGGTGGAAAGGATGCAGTTTCTGATTTACAGCACTTTTTTTCTTTTTGATTTAATGTCAAAATTTTGGTAGTTGTTTTCTTTTAACAAAATTTTGTTCCAACAGTAACGGTTGCCACCCTGCCTTTGTATTTTGATAGCTATTATCATTATACAGATGATTTCTGGCCTTATTCACAGTCCCAATTTTTCCCAAATGGTTGTCAAACACTTTCCATTTCAATACTTTGTTGTATCTACATACTTACAGCAAGTACATCAAAGAGAAACAATGTCCCAACAGTAACGGAAAATGTCCCAACAGTAACGGTTACATTCTTGATAAGCTGCTCTTCTCTAATAGACTATAATATAAGATGTTTATGAGCTGTCCTGTGAAACTTCAAGACATCCATGTCAAGTTGATACTAGCATTACAAGTTAAATATCAAATGAACCAATAGTTTCAGTGGTTCAAAGCCAGGCCCTAATAGGATGGCTTCTGAAAGTCTTTCGTCCAAGCTATAAATTGATTCTTTTTAAATGACAGTATGCATTAAACTTATTAAAATTAATCTGTAAGAATCTGACAACAAAAAACAAGTGACTAAGAATGACTGCGTAAACCATACTGTAAAAAATGCATGCCTAAATTGATCAAATGGCTGCCATTACTGTTGGGACAGATTTCTAGACAATTTAATACAAAGAGCTACTTGGTGATAAAAAAGGTTTCATTAACTTTCAAGAAGACTTGGCAAGCCAAACAAACTTTCTCAAGCAACCAAGTCCATTAAAAGACTCACATTGTATGAAAATTTCTGAAAAAATAAAGACCGATATAATCCTATTAGACCCACAGAATGCTGAATGGCAAGCAATTTTATAATTCATGATGCACATGTATTCTTGATCTCATTAACAAGATATGTCTCATATACATGTAGCAATCGATATAATCAAAATTTGATGGATAAGATAGGAACTTCTTCCACTTTTTATTGTGTAGACCTGAACAAAATGCAGATTTGCCTAAGTAAAAAATGATACTTTTTATTAAGTTATTTGACCACTGAAACCTTGTATCTTTGAAACCCAAACATAGCATTTAAAAGGGGTTGAAATAAAATACCATGCATGTATCCTAAGAAAGAATACAATATACTTGTACATGTTTGAAGGTGAGTTATATAGTTCATACTATCACATTACTAATATTATATTTTGATATATAAGATATAAAATATCCATTATATAGACAAAAATAATTTTGCGCATTTTAAATTTTACTCCCTAGAGTTGTCGAAAATGGCAAAAAATTGTGAGATAATCATTTAAACATTTTTGTTTTACCTGAATAGAAATTCACTTAGCCACTAATGACTTTACTACCATACACAATTTATCAGCCCTGCAAGAGTTTAAATCAGATACTGTCTTGCAGAATGAAGATATACACCAAAAACAAAAAAAAAATCATATGTGAAGTTTTGAATTAATGTATATGCGTATATTTATTCATTCATAAGTTCATATTCAATCATTTTAAATGTATTGGATTGTTTTAACATTTTTGGTTTGATTTTACTTCACAAGTATATACTGAAAATGCTGCAGTAACTGTCAAGTTATGAATAATTGGTCAACCAGTGCTGTCCGTTATTTTCTCGTCATTTTGAGAACAAATGTTGTATGGCATTAGCAGACATGTTAGAATGAGTAGCACAATTTTATACATAGAATACAATGAGTTTGACCTCTTCTATTGAAAAAAGGGTTAATGCAGTAAGTTGGAAGATGTATTTAGGTATCACCAATGATTTAGATGTATTGGCTGGGAGAAAACTGTTACTGTTGGGACATACTTTAGTTTGAAGTTAAACTGTGGAAAATTGCCTGAAATCCAGTAAATCTTCTTTGAATGAAGCTATGCCCTTCTTTACCTGTTTCAATATATTTCTTATACAATTAACCATTTTTATTAGGTAGCTACGCCATCAGAGAGTTGACTATTTGGCTTTGAGCACTCACATGATTATGAAATACATGTAAACCAGAAATTTATATCTTCCTTTAGTGAAATCAATGCTTAGTTATCCTATCTTAACACCAAGATGATAAATCTCATTGATTAGTAGCCTTTTTAAAATGTTATAAGACCCTAAATACATGGTAGCTAATGGTGTCCCAACAGTAACGGCAAATCAAGATTTTCCGTTCATTTTTAAATTGCATATTACAATGTAACAACACAAGCTACTGAAGTAATTCTTTTTTTCTATTATTGAGTTATGATGTCTTTTTATTTTAAAATGGTTTTATTTGACATATTATGCTTTATCTTCACTGAATAAAAATAAATACAAGTATGTTTTTGAAACTCATTACTTTTCAAAGCATTTATTTTAATATTTTCCTCAAAAAATCAAATGAAATGGACGAAAAATGGGTAAAAAGTTTGTACATGGCATTGGCTTACTATGAAACAAAATATAATTGACAGTCCTCTGAGAAAAATTACTGTTTTGGTTCCTTAAAAAAACAATAAAAAAAGAAAATTAGGCCCCAAATATTATAAATAAAGCCCAGATATTTTTTACATCAGACATAATTTCCTCGAAAACATAAATTTTCTTTGAAGTTTAACATATATGCTACCATAAAAAACATCCGAAGCATATAAAAACTAAAATTCATTTTTTGACATTTTGTCACACCTTATTTGCACTTGGCCATATACCTAACAATAAAGCTCGAAATAATCATCAATTTGCATGTTTTGAAAATTGACTTTTCCATTTGAGCCTTTTAGGGAGATATTTCTCGCCTTATCCATAGAGGTCCTTTGTGGGGTGACAAGGTTGCTGTATTGCGTAGTTCTTGTCTAGTTATAAATCATAGTTTCTAACAATTGTATTGATAGGCTGCATGTTCCCAACTAGATCCAGATTTGACAATGAACGCTGATTGCCTTTTAGTGACAGAACACACAATACATGTACTTTACCTATAGGCTGTTCACAGATAAACTGTAATGGTGTTATACAGTTTTTATCATTGAGTAGACTATCCCAGATCTCAGCACAGTCTTCACTCTTCAGATGGTTGTTAGGCTCACCGGATCCCCACTGTCTGTAAGTTTAAAAAAAAACTCAAATGAGTACCCACAACATAAGGTTCAGAATTAAAACATCATGTTTGAATGACAAATTCAAAATCCCATTCTCCCATAGGCAGATCCAGCGGGAGTTTGGGGGGTTTAAACGAACATCCCCCCCCCCCCCCCCCCCCCTGTAGCTTGATTATTTCGTTTTCATGCCTAAATTCAGTCAAAATTGTGTAATACTATGAAGACAAAACTCCCTATTTGTATTTTCACACCCCAACCTCCAGCCCCCAGAAATCCTAGATCCGCTGCAGTCTTCTTCTATCTAATATCCCATATCTCAGCACAGTCTTCACTCTTAACATGGTTGTTCGGATTTCCAGGTCACAACTGTCTGTAGAATACACACGACACAAATGAGTGCCTGCAACATATGGGACTTCAGAACTGAAATATCGTTGTTAAAGCATGAAAACGGATTTTTAACAAAGCCCGATTGTGACCTTGACCTTTGAACTACACAACTCCAAAACAATAGGGCTGTTCCTTGGATCAAGGGCAATAACTGTGTGAAGTTTTGTGGTCCTAGGTCAAAACATACTTGAAGCATATTTTAAACAAAGTCTATTTCGTGTTGGAGCATCAAAACGGATTTTAAACAAAGTCCAATTGTGGCCATCATGGCATGATCTTAACCCTTTCCCAAACAACAAAATTTTTGGGTGTTCCACTTCAAAAACTGCAACAAATGACAAAATGGATGTTATTAAAGATAGAATTTGTGTAAAATATGGCACAGAAAATATTGAGACAAAAGGAGAAACTGCTGGTTATCAGCAGTTTTTCCTTTTGTTTCAATGTTTTCCCAAGCCTTTTCTGTTAGGGACATCAAAACCAGGTCTTGTTTGGGAAAGGGTTAAACAAAGTCCAATTGTGGCCTTGATCTTAAACCTATGAGACCCAAATCATTATGGCACCTCCTTGGACCAAAGGCAACAACTGTGTAAAAGTTTCATGGTCCTAGGTAAAACAGTTCTCAAGTTAGAAGACTGAAACAAAAGTATTCAGATGGACAGACAGACAAATAAAACAGACACTACAAAATCTTAACAAAACTCATCCTGTAGATCTATTGTGCTGGGTGAATCTGGAAAGATCTTATGAATATGCTTTGTTTTGAGAATTTTTTCTCAGAATTTTGAAAATTATAGGCATGCCTATAGATGTAGGAGGTTTTGCTCCTTAAACCCTTTGATACAAACTCCACACAGCGACAATGCATTACATTGGGTGCGTTCAGGGTTCTCCCATCGGTAGCCATCGGTGCCGTTGGTAACCATCGGTAGCCATTGGTAACCGTTGGCATACCGATGGATATTTTGTTGGTTACCAATTGTCCCGAGAGTATACAAGTCGGGTAGCATCGGTAGCCTCGTTTTCATTAAAGTAAGATGACGGATAACAATCCAACTACGGAGATCCTAATCATATATTTTCTTCAATAGCAAGCGAATAGCATTCTAACCGTTCTTGATAGAATTTATTGTAATAGTTGAAGCTACAGTTATTTTTTTAGCCATTTATTTCTGAGAATATCTTTTTAAACATAATTTTTGAAACGAACGATCACTCTGCGGGGAGAATACGCTCTTTGTAATTAATTATCCTCCTTTTTTCACCGATCGGTACAATTTTCGTTCAGAGTTTGTTGGTTACCGACGGTGCCATTGGCTACCGATGGTACCATCGGTAGCCAACGGTAAATACGCTTGGTTACCGATGGGAGAACCCTGAACGCACCCATTATTACTGCAGGCATATAAATCACATGACCATGGTGAATGTCACGGATATCGTAAAGATGTCGGAAATTTAAACAGTGCTTCTGAAATCATTTTTTAATCCATTTATTTTTTTAATTCCTATCCGACATCTCATATTCAAAAAACATTAAATCTACTAAAAACGAGTTTACTTTTTTAAATAAAAATCTTAATTAAAAAAGTTCAATTAGTCTACCTAAAATCTTGGTAACTCAAGCTGTGCCTGCAGAGATCTACCCAATCCCAATTCAGGGGAGATAACTGTGAAGATTGCCTTTGATAGTGCGTTGTTGTTAAAAAGGCCCAGCTACACCCCTGACGTGATTACCAACAACATAGAATTTGATGACCGTTGAAAGATTTTTGTACTTAAAAATGCCAGAAAGAATCTACCCCGCTAATTATGTTACTCGGGTCAGCATTACCTTACATAACAACCTTGAAACCCCTCCGAATTCTTACAACACAAGGAATGCATGCAGACATAAAATGAGATAACTCTTGTCATCAACAGTTCAATAATCATCATCAAATATTAATAGATCTACTTACATAAGACTTTATTACAATCATTTTTAATTTCAAAGAAAACATCTCAGATTATTTGGCGGGAAAAACTCGAGTTAATACGTGTCCGTTGGCGGGAACAAATGTGTCTAGACTAGGTACCATACTAGACTAGGTACCACACACTATTCCCTAGACTAGTATCTTGGTTGACATTTGACGAAAAACCTCATTCCCTTCCATACCAGAACAAAGTTGTATTTCTACGCTTTCCCAAAAACTGAAAAATGAGGGAATTATCAAAGTTCAGCAGAGGCACGTACAACGCTATATTTTCGAAAATGTTACGTCCCTAATAGGATCTTATTTGAGAACTTGCCCATATATAGGCCTAATTGAGAAATAAAAAAGATTGGGAGGACTTTTGTCACTCTTCCACCCCTCTAAATCCACATTTGGGCACGGTCACTACTTACATGAATTTATTTGAGTCGTTCCGAGTCTCACCGTCGATCCAAACCCATTTCTCTTCATCCGCACCGTGACGTTTTAGACCAATCCACCACTCCAAGTTCGGAGGGAACTTCTTTAATTCTCCGATTATCCAGTCCTGTGACAGAATAACGCTGTTTAACTTCCCAAAAACCTCGGAACTACAAGCAGTTGTTTCGGTGTTTTTGAAGAAGAAGAAGAAAAAAAACTAAAAAAGACATTATATCTACTGGACATACACCATGAGAGAGATACAAGAATTGAGGTTATGTCGAGGGATTAGCCTATATCTATATCTATAACAATTTGTTTTGCTTGATTTTATTCAACACATGGAACGCTATTTAAGTTTCCTTGTGTAGACAATAAAAAAATAATCTTTTTTGCCACTCTGTCTTCCGTAATTACGAAAATAAGATGTTTTTTCTCACCCAATGACAAGTGAATCTATCATAACACTGACACAAAATATCAACATTTCATTAATGACATATTTTCTGTACGTAGGCCTGTACTGGTTAGTATAAATATAGTAGCCTACACCAATTCTATTTCATCAGCATCTATTGTGGGGTCTGTAGCAACTTTAAAGTTGAAACAGTGCATTTTTTAAAAAGGTTAAAAACAAGCAAGAGTTAAAAAAATCTACAGGAGTATGTCTCTATTGACCCCTATCTAGACAACGTGAACAACATTTTAGAGCAAATGAATTGTAAAGGTGGGACCAGTATTGATATGTTTAACTACGATGAAGACAAAAATGTGGAAAAAAAGAAGTTTTAAACTTATACGAGTACATGTAGCGCTCTAATATGAACAAATAGGCTAATTAATAACTAAATCCAATTCTCTTTTCCCAAACAGCAAGACTTTAGACTGAAGTCTACATTACCATTTGTAAACTGCTGCAGACTACAACGTGGAAGTTGGTGGTAACAGAATTTCTGCTATTTAAATATAGCATATAAAGTATCGAGGCAAAAATAATTAGGAAAAAATGCTAGTAAACAGCTTCATGCATCTACGTTTTCCCAAGTCCCTTACAAAATGGACGTCAACATGGGTCTTGTTTTTGAAGGAAGGGGGTAAATACCTTTTCTTCTTTTGAGTTCAGCTTGAGGAGGTTTGAGTTTAGCAGCTGGCATGTAAAGCCCGCATCATCCCATGTTTTCTTCGCGTTCGGCCAGAGTTTATAGCACGAAGTACCATTGGGCATTTCTAACCATGTACTGGGACATCTGCCGCATGAACCTGCGGACGTTATACCACGTTAGATATACACTGGTGGTGAACTCGGCCAAAGCGTTGGGCGTTTTTTCGCGATCATAGTATTCCGTCGGTGTTGTTATAAAATATCGTAACTACGGCTTCGATTAAGCTGTAGTTACGAGATTTTACAACAACACAGACGGCTTGTCAATACATATCGCTACACCCGGTGTATTTTTAGAACAAATTCATTGTTATTAGAAAAACTATCCAATAAGATCTTAAACTTACATTTAATCGCCAAATATCTGTACCTTGTGGGAGCGAAAAACGTCCCTCGCTTTGGCCGAGTTCACCACCAGTGATATATCCTTTTCCAAATCGACAAAATAGTGCTCATATCAAAATGACAAAGAATTTTGGGCTAAAATAGATTTAAGCGTCGGTTTTGTTAAAAAAAATCTCGTAACTACGACTTAAATCAAGCCGTAGTTACGAGATTTTATAACAACACCTACGAAATACTATTTGTTTGTCCGAAATTACTTCAACGTTAACTTGATAGAATTGATCCCTATTACTAACTATATATTAGAGTAAGCTGCCACGTCCAATAAAGGTATCACGTGACGCATAATATTGGACGTGAAATTGTGCGTGCCGACAATATCAAATGGGCAACAATTTTGCCCGCTGCGCGAAAAAACGTCGTTAATCGTGAAGTTGGCCTAAATTATAACCATTACGCAAAATATAAGGCCTGCATGACTGCAAAACAAATTGTTTTTGTGGTAAAAATCTAGATGACAGATTGTTTTGTTGTAAAATTAATTACGTAAAAATCTTACAAATTAATATGAACAACGCTTCACAACGCGAATGTTTTTTCACGATAACCTTTCTTACAGCGGAGGAGGGGGATGGCTCTCGGTGGTGGAGACATTCCAGCTGAGAATTGGGCAAATGGCATAATTTTGACACTGGCAAGCTCCTTTCTAAAGATGCGCAGTTAACTCAGAACCTATGAATGTCGCTCTCTATATGTTAGTCCATGTAATTTTGACTGGATTGCGCGTTTGCAATTTGCTACAAGACCGTTGTTTTTAGGATCGCCTACTTATTGTTTTCTAAATATATTTAAGGGGTCACCAGTCCTGTTCTTATTTTGGTGACAAAGCGAAACGACTATTCAAAAGAGCCTTATGTATCGGCATTGTTTTTCTATTGTATTGAGCCTTTCACGCTATGTTTTTACCGAACCATTTTTCGTCCGGAAGCTTTGTACATAACGCGTGTACGATCTTATACTGGCTACTGTCTCTGACACTATCATTTCGTTAACCCTTTCCCAAACGGTAAAATTTTAGGGTGATCCACTTCAAAAGCTGCCAAAAATGACAAAATGGAAGGTATTTAAGATAGAATATGTGTAAATAAGGCAAATATTGAGACAAAAGGAGAAACTGCTGGTTATCAGCAGTTTCTTCTTTTGTTTCAATGTTTTCCAAATCCTTTTCTATTAGGGACGTCAAAACCAGGTCTTGTTTGGGAAAGGGTTAATTACTAATACACCAAGTAGCGTCAGGTTTGATAACCGGCCAAAGAGCGCGCATTTGCTACCACGATCCCGATGGTAAATGGTACGGTAAAAGGTTACTAAAAGACATAGCTTGAATGGGTCTATTAGAACATTGTCTACAGACTTACCTAAAACAAATATCAAGAGACAAACAAAAAGAAGTAAAATCCTACGGTACATTTTGGTATATATTTTCTGAATGAATTAATATTTAAATCCGCACCATAACGACACCAGTTATTAAACAGTAGGATCACAACCAACAGAAAACGAGAGTGAACACTTCAGAAATTGCCTTCCTTAACCCTTTCCCAAACGACAAAATTTTAGGGCGATCCAATTTGAAAGTACGACAAAAATGATGATAATACAGACATGATTTGTGTAAGATATGGCACAGAAAATATTGAGACAAAAGGAGAAACTGCTGGTTATCAGCAGTTTCTTCTTTTGTTTCAATGTTTTCCCAAGCTTACTCTATTGAGGACGTCAAAACCAGGTCTTGTTTGGGAAAGGGTTAATACACTTTCACACATTGACTCTTTTTGACTCCATTAAAGAAAAAAGGCTTTAGAAAACATTGTAGAAAATGAAGAAATTGCTTGTGACAATCAATTTCTTCATTTTCCACAATGCTTTCTGCATAAAATGACTAATTCATGTATAGGCTAAAGAATCATTCATTTTGAATTATCGTCTGCGACATCTTCGAATTTAGACAAACCCAATTTTTTTTCGGTTGGTGGTAATGGGTCAATACACTTTCACAAATGGAAAATATTTAGACTTTTTCATGTTTGAAATCTGCCACTGATGACATAGGGCCTACCGGATGATAAGGAAAATGGAATTTGTGTACAAAATGCCAGAGGATATTGAGTGAACAGAAGGAAAATCAACATTTTCTTTGTTTGTCTCGATATTGTTACAAGCCTTTTCATTAACAGTGACTAGAGAATCAGGGTTTGTTTTGGAAAGGGTTGACTGAGAACTCGCACTTAATTGCACAACCGACTTTATCCTGTAAACAGCCGACTTTGAAGCTCGATGATCGTGGAGTAAAGTGTGAAAGTCGCGCGAATATGGACCTAGTTCGTAAATTTGAGACTGATAAACCACCTTTACTTTACTTTACTTATCCTTTTTTGCGCTATTCTTTTACGTCGTTTACGTTCATCATGTGCCTTTTACGCGGCAAAATGACGATCTTCTTCTTTGAAGATGCTCAAAAAGTGTTGAGTCTACTATACGGTTATCATCTCAAAAAATATTAACTAATATGTGATATTTGAGACCAAAATGGACCCAAATCAAAATGGGTTTATGGGTCTCTTAATATCTTTAATATGTCGTGTACCAACTGAATGAGAGAAGCATCGATCTCAATCAGACTGAAATAAATATCAAATAAGACAAAAGCTGGTCTAGAAACATGGCTGTCTCAAATTGATATTTTTAAAGAGGCAAAGTGTTTGCTGAACCTTTCCCAAACGGCGAAATTTCAAGGCGGTCCAATTCAAAAACTGCTGTAGAAGACTAAACAAAAGCGAATGCAAATGTTTTTATGTAAAGCTCAGAAAATATGTAGACAAAAGGAGAAAATACTGGTCACGAGGTGTGGAAGCTTTTTGTGTCAAAGGGCTTCGTTTAAAATGCTGGTTTATAGCCTAAAAGTGCGTCAAAAGTAGGTACTGTTTTGGGAAAAATTGTGGAAATTTCGTCCCTTGATTGCCAGAAGGGGCTATCAGCACTTTTCATAGTTTTGAGAAAAACACGTTTAAAGTTTTGAAAGCTTCTCAAAAATCAGGTTTTTAATGCTCAAATACTATGTTTGGCGCATGGGTAGGACATGATAGCCACTATAAACATACATATTATCAACCTTCATTTCCAACGATTAACGCCTTTTTTGGTCAAAAAACGCTGATAGCCCCTTCTGGCTGCCGGAAAAATTACAAAATACAGAGGATATGTTTCTGCCAAAAGGAGTCAACAGCAAGACATATATTGTTTTAAAATCATTTATTCTCATAAATAATAAATTTTTGCACATTTTACTGTTTGTTTATGCTTTTAACAAACCACCATGATACATTTCCTTCTTTTTTAGCAACTGATATTGAGAGTTTCTCCTTATATTCATTGGTAGAATTTCAGAGGGTCTTCCGCATAGTCTTTTTCACCTCAGTACGAATAAATTCTGGATTAGCCTACTGTACATGTATTTGTATCTAGCAAATATAATGAAATATTTCATCTGGATGGCTTCTTTGCTCTTTCAACACATTGACCTTGTGCTAGTTTATTCTACTGTCATCAGCGCACGTTTTAACGCTTTCAATAAAAAAGTTGCCAGTCCATAAAGATGCATCGACCCCACTACACAGCTTTATGTAAATCAGTGCAATGCCCTTACAGCTTAAAAATTAAACACACAGCTTGATATTCTCTTCAAAATGGTCATAAAATAAAGAGAAGTTTATGCATTTGGTTTTAAAGCTGATTATAATGCAATTTTGTAATTATGATACTAGTAATTGGTTACAAAAAATGGAAAACAAGAAATAGCTCAAAAAGAGCAATTTCTTCTTTTCTCGTTGTGTTTTTATTCACAATTCTATTTGCATAATTATTGTGTTTCAAGGTTTAACGAGACTTACTTAAACCCTGACACACTGTATGGGTTATAACGTCTGACCATTTAAAATATGATGTCCCATGTTGCGGTACATATACCTCACGATAAATGACCTGGCAGAGCATCCCAGCCTATTGGCTAGGGCTGCTCTACCAGGTCAATTATCGTGAGCTATATAGTGATGTCCGTTTTTGGCTGGCGGGGATGCTCTATTACTGAATGCATTGAATCGCATTTCACTTGTGTGTGTCCGGACTCCAAATTTTACTGCTAAATCACTGCTATATTAGGACATGTCGATACAACTTTAAGCAAACCTATGACCAGATATCTGGTTCTGTTCTATCCAGAACAGCAGTCAGAATAGAGTATTTAACATGCTTATATATATTTAATGGTATATAATTAATAAGCGTCATTATGCAAGTACCCATTTCTGATGATCCACGCTGGCCATGAACCTCATTCAGGTCCCTTTTTTGTCTGCCAGTAAATACAGCTTAGCGGTTCAACTTTCGTTTGTAATATGTTTGTGACAAATTGGAGCATGGTCTTTTGCAGTTCTAGTAATGGCCTGTAAGTCAAAGGTCGCTACATAGAGAGTTTTGTGTTACATTTTGCAGTCTTCTTTTCAGAGTCTTTTTATTCTTACCTCTTCTTTTCTAAAAGTATGTTATTTGAACATTTTGTAGTTTCTATCCGAAATAGGCAAAAATCAGGCTGCCAGAAGGGGCTATCAGAAAAATTAAACTAATTTCTTTCTATTATAAGGAGTTTGTTGAGACAAAATTCTATATATTAAGTTAAATATATTACTTTTCGTTAATGCGATATTTTAATATATCATGTACACGGACAGTAAAAAATGTTTTATCAAAATTTGAGATCTCGGCAGCCAGAAGGCGCTATCAACGAACTTGGCTAATAACTCGCCCTATGTTTCAATTTTTCTGGTTATTACTTTGATGAATTAATAGAAAACAACACATACTTCATTGATAGAAAGTGCTGATTAACAACACAAATAACAATATAAATTCACGTACCTTTTGATAGCTTTAGAATAATCCGATTTGTTCAACATTTATGTCGCACTGTAGATTTATTTAAAATTACTGGGATTATTCCACTGATTAAGTTACATGTAACTGTCAAGACAAATTCACAAAATGTCCTTCTTTGCTTACATTAAACGTTTTCAAAAATCAAAACTTTAGGGCTGTTCGAATTATAAGTAGACGAAAAAATGAATGTTAAAAAATCAAACATTGACAACATTATAGCATAGAACATGTTCAGGCAAACGGGTGAAATGTCTGTTATTAGCATCTTCTTTTTCCCTCAATGTTTCAAAAGCTTTTCTATTAGGACCCCCAAAACCAGGTCTTGTTTAGGAAAGGTTTATGGGACAATTAGGCAGATAAAATGACCGGTTAATTGTTTACACGATTCCCATTTATCAGTGGGGGGCTATGCTGATAGACCCTTCTGGCAGCCCAACTGGTGTTGATAGCCCCTTCTGGTCGGAAACAATCTGGCTAGTTGCTGATAGACCCTAATCATGTTATGCAATTTTTTATCATTTTTAATTGGAATATCAGTACCAAAATTTTTCCATAGGTAGAAATCATTCCTCTGATTAAAAAAATGTCAAAATGTCATTTTCGCCCAAAAGTGCTGATAGCCCCTTCTGGCAATCAAGGGACGATTTAAGTTATGCTCGAATGTCCGCGTATAATTTCGGGACGGGCTAAAATTGAATTACAGTCGACACTCGTTATGTCGACATCGGATAAGTCGAATTTCCGCTTAAGTCGAAGTTCAAATCTTGTTCCGTCTTTGTCGATGGAGATATTTTTTTTCAAACAAAATAATTTAGGACTGAGTATAGCTATTGAAATATAGTTAGGAAAAGGATAGAAATTGCTCGAAACGAGCAATTTCTTTCCTTTTCCTACTATATTTCAATAATAATCGTACTTGATTAGTTTAAAAAACGGTCAAATATCAACTATAGCGAAGCCGAACAAAGTCGGATGAATCGAACTCCGGATATGTCGAGGTATTTTGACGCCCCCTCCGACTTCGACACAACGAGTGTCGACTGTACTTTAAATTCTCACAGCAGCGTTACGCAAACAGTTCTATTTTGGATAAACAAAGCTCTCATTATAAGAGCGTAGAGAACGGAAGTTCTACTTCAATGAGGAGGTCATTAATATTACAACGTCCAATTACTCAATAACTCCACATGAGTGCCGCGCCGGAAAAACATGGCTGGATGCCGATGTTGGTTCATTATGTAAAGATTTCTTTCATTCTGTTTTTAAAAGCCCTTCCAAAACAATAAAACATGATGAAAGGAACTGTGCTGTTACTAAACCTCCTCATATACCAACAGCACCTTGTTCCAAAACAGGTAAATATTAGAAAAGAAATAACAATTTCAACAAAGGAACTCATTCAACAATTTGCTAAAAATGACCATAATTCAATAAGCACATTTTTAATTGATACTTATTGTATAGCTGACGTCATTTGACATGGCACTGCCCGTTTGGAAAAGCATGTTCATATTTTGCAAATAGCCTAAAAACACCAAAGACGGAAATCATAGTACACGTATATAAAAGAAGTGCAAGAAAATATGATTGTTTTTTTATTTTCAGGATAAAACTCCAGTGTTTCATTTATGTTAACGATATCTTAAGCTGTCCCGTGTCAAATGAAATCAGTAATACCTGTGAAATCTGACGGATTCGTTATTTAAGACAAAAATCGTTTAGGAGCCATGTAATTCTGTGAAAAATCCATGGACAGTAACTAAAACATGATATGCATATCTCCACTTATTTGCGGAGAGCATTGGTCAGTTTGACTCATTAGGGTCAACATTGTGTTTTATTGTGCACAAATTCTATCCTTATCAACGGTCGTTTTGTCGTTTGCCCATATCAAGAATTAGTTCTGACTACTAACACTGATTCAATATAATATACTGATCCTAGCATTATCTCCTTTCGTAACGGTATCAATACATAAGTCACGATTTTTATCGTCATCAACATCCAATCTACCGTCCGTAGCAGACTTTGACAAGGAACAGTCGAATATCGTCGGTCACATTCGAAAACGTCGTAACTACAGCTTAATTTATAAGCTGTAGTTAAGACATTTTCGAACGTTATCAGCGATATGTTGCCGTTTGGAAAAGCTTAAAGTCTATAGTTACAAAACTTATGCGTACCGGCTTTTAAGCCACTGGTACAATAACAACACTTCAAGGCGATGTCGCTTCAGAAGTCAAACCCTTTTCCCGATCACCGGTTTTAGTTAAACTGCTTAACAGAGAAAACTTACGAATACATCGGCGAAATGCTGTCAGCAAATGATTTTCCTTTGGTATTTCTATCCAAACCAAATAAGGCTTTTTTAGTTGTATGTATATATCAGAGACATTGGGTAACTTTATAACTCTAGCTATATCATTTTGGTAGTTGTCTGTCTTTGAATTGGTGGACGGACGTTTTGGCCACTGACGTTTCGGCCAGGACATTTTGGCCAGGACGTTTTGGCCACGGACGTTTTGGCCACAATATTATACAAGGTAGGACCTTTTGGCCATTTTTTAAGGAAAAAAGGAAATGAACCAATTACATTTATTTCATTGTAGTGTTTTTAGACATTTTGATAATAAAATTGATATATAAGTTCATTGATAAGGAAAAAATAAGAATGAATGGTCTCAATTACTAATATTTCAATTTAATTCATATTTGGCCAAAAGGTCCTACCTTGAAATATATTGTGGCCAAAACGTCCGTGGCCAAAACGTCCTGACCAAAACATCCTGGCCAAAACGTCCGTGGCCAAAATGTCCTACATTCCTTTGAATTTGCATCAGTCTAAAACAATACTCTCTGGCAAAGGATTGTATTTGATAGACAATAATTCTGAAGTTCGATCCTGGTGGCACTGTGTCGATAGAGTGAAACTCGTAAGCCATAATTCCAAAGCTCACTTTAAATCATGAGGGGAGGAATTTATTCTATTGAAAAGATTTTTTCTTCTTCTTAACTTAAATTGATCAACTTTTAGTGAGCGCTGTGTCATGTCGAGTATAATCTGGCCGCTCTGGAAGATAGTAGCGTCTGCTTATGTGCGGTGCCACTGGTCGTGAACGCGGCCAAAGCGATGGACGTTTTTCACTACAACAAGGTACAGATATTTTGCGTTTAAATGTGAGTTTAAAGATCTGATTGGATAGTTTTTCTAATAACAATGAATTTGTTCTAAAAATAGACAGTGTTTACCGATATGTATTGATAAACCGTCGGTGTTGTTATAAAATCTCGTAACTACGGCTTTATCGAAGCCGTAGTTACGATATTTTATAACAACACCGACGGAATACAATGATCGCGAAAAAAGGTCCCACGCTTTGGCCGAGTGCACCACCAGTGGTGCAGACTGTGGACAAACATGTCTATCCATTTTAACTTCTCATGACATAACAATCGTTGTGTTAATCCTTTCCTAACACAAGAATTTGGACTATTCCAATTTACATACTACAGTAGCCGATAATTTACATGATGATAAATAAAAGGATTTGAGTACAAATGTGTATTATATAGATGAATTGATGCTGATGGACAGCTGCACCCCCATTTGTTTCGATGTTTTTTGTGCTATGCAGTATTGTAAACAGATCAAACTTAAATTAGACTATTTTGTTGTCTGTAACATCTATAAAATTGTATGACCAAAATAAGCGGGTTTGAGAAAGGGTCAAGTAGATTGATCAGCATTTAAGAGTCTTACAAGGGAAAGGGTCTACTTATTTGTTTTTCTCTTGACTTTTGATCTCTTTTCTCTTTTTCAGATGACAAGTCATGACGGTTCGAAAATTGTAATTGTTGCGAACTTCACACTTAATCAAATTGTTGTTTTAACACTTTCCCAGTGACTAAAATTTGGGTTGTTCCAAATTCAAAGATCATGCAGAAGCAAATTTCAAGTGGAGGAATTTGTCCAATTTCATGTCTTTTTGGGTAGAAAACATGTGGCAAATGAAGAAATTGCTTGTCACAAGCAATTTCTTCATTTTCCACAATGTTTTCCAAAGCCATTAGCTAAAAGGGGGTCAAAATAGTCATTGCCTGGTAATGGGTTAAGCATAACTTTCCTTAGCTTTTCATTGCCTCATATCGATATATCAAAGGACCACTCCATACTTTATCAGGGCCGTCGTCAGCCTTTGAAAAGTGGCAGAGCCCTATAACACCAAAAGCGTTTCACGAACGCCGATGTTGAGAAAGGAAACACCATCTCGTCAGGGGAATTCCAGGGACCCCCTCCTTAGAAGTGTTTTTATTCAAATAATGAGAAATTATTTTAAAGCATTTCGAGCACATTTTCGCTTTTGAAACTCAAAGGTCATATATCATTTTTGGGAAAAGTGATGTGGTATGACCATATCGACGACAGTCTTGCATATAGACACTTCCATATCGTATTTGTCAGATTCTCTACCAAACAAACTGAGAGAGAGGAGAAAGAAAATACCGAAAAATATCAGAAATGTTCTACTTTGAACTCTCTAATTTCACATGAGACATTGCCTTGGTTAATGTTAGAAAGTGTTTTCAAGGAATTATTTCATTCTCAAAAAGCAAGAACAACTAATATTAAGCAAAATTTTAATGTTCATTAAATTGTCATAAATTATTTGTATGAATCAAATACAATATGCAGTAACTATGATATATGAATATAAATATACTGAGAGGCAAAAATAAGTATACACCCTAGTTCTTCCACGTATTCAAGAAAACGATGTATAGATTATTACGATTTCTAAACGCCACTTATGAAGGTCGTTTGTTATATGTATACTTCTTCGCCTATCCGTCTATCTGTCCTTCCTTCCGTTGCGAAGGTTTTTTCCTATCATACAGCGGCATCGAAAAGGGGGATTTAAGAAATAAATTAACACAATAATTCACGTTGACACAAACCCTACATCTATGAACGGATTTGGATAAAATATTCGCAGAAAGAGCCTAGTTACCTAGAACCATTCGTATATTGTTAGCGCTTTCCATATTATGATGCGTCTTTGCAAAAGGGGGCTTGATGCAAACAAGTTATCTGACATAACTCCTTCTAGATTTATAGACGGATTTTGATCAAATTTGCACAGGATGTTCCTATGATACCTGAATAAGTGTATATTGTGTCACATTTATTTCGTATTACGCTGCGTCATAGAAAAATGGGTATTAATAACAAAATGGGTATGTTGATCGTTTTCTACCAGCCACCGAGAATTGTGTTATGATGTTAGAGAAAATTTAACATTGTGATTTGTTGTGATAATTGATAAAGAATTCCAATAAGGATTAACGGAAATATTTGATGCCCCACTAAGTCGCACGTGCAAAATTTGCAGGATCGGCATGTAGCACGAGTGCAGGTAGTCAAGCAATTTCAGATAGAATTTAACAAGACTGCATTATTGGTCTATGAGTAGGAATAAATAGTGCAAAATTTTGAGTCGATATGATGGAAATTAAGAGAGATATCGAAAATCAAAAAGTGTATACTTTCTTTTGCCTCTCAGTATATATAAAATGTTTGTCCAAACACCATTTCATCAGTAATGCTAGAAAAAGGTCATAAATACAGTTTATTCAAGATGCGTTTACATCCTTTTCAAACATTGCCAATGACTTATTATAAAATAAAATAACATAAATAAAAACCTGCCAGAAGACGGATCGACCATATCAAGTGCTTAACCCTTTCCCAAACGACAAAATTTTAGGGTGATCCACTTCAAAAACTGCAACAAATGACAAAATGGGTGTTATTAAAGATAGGATTTGTGTAAGATATGGCAGAGAAAATATTGAGACAAAAGGAGAAACTGCTGGTTATCAGCAGTTTCTTCTTTTGTTTCAATGTTTTCCCAAGCATTTTCTCTTAGGGACGTCAATACCAGGTCTTGTTTGGGAAAGGGTTAATAATGATAGCAAAAGCTCTGGGATGAAAGCAAGCTCCACACCAAAGTTCTTGATAAAGACAATAATTCCAAAATAACAAAGGTATATAATGCTGCCAAAATAATTCCAATTGTAACCATTTCATAAAAAACAAGACCTGTATTTGACATATCTAATATGAAGGGCTTGGTAAAATTTTGAGACAAAACAAGAAAATGCTGATAATCAGCACCTTCTGCTTTTGTCTCAATATTTTCTATGCTAACATTCACACAAATCGATCTAGATTTATATCAACATTCATTTTGTCACCAGCAACATCTTTTAAATTGGAACAGCCTTATTTTTTTTATTATTTTGGAAAGGGCTTAAGCAATTTGACTATAACCCAATGATGTAGTCTCACATTATTGTGCAAAGTTTCATAACAATAGCATAAGTAGATGTAATGAAAAAAAAAAGTTCAACCAAAATTGTAAGTCAAAAAGGGGGACTTGAGACTGCTTAACCCTTTCCCAAACAAGACATGGTTTTGACGTCCCTAACAGAAAAGGCTTGGGAAAACATTGAAACAAAAGAAGAAACTGCTGATAACCAGCAGTTTCTCCTTTTGTCTCAATATTTTCTGTGCCATATTTTACACAAATTCTATCTTTAATAACATCTATTTTGTCATTTTTTACAGTTTTTGAAGTGGATCACCCTAAAATTTTGTCGTTTGGGAAAGGGTTAATTTCTTGTAAGACTTTATCTCATTACTGGCATAAGATTGGTGTGACTTATTGTGTCATATTTGAGACTTTTGAAAGTAGCTTTTAAAAAGCAGCCTGAAAGAATTTCACGGTTCAAAGAAACTCCAAGATCAATGTAATCGATTTTCTTCGTACAGATAGACAACAGCGGCCGATCCAGGATTTCTTTGAGGGGGGTTCGTTTTTACAAAAAGGGGGGTTCGTTTTACAAGTATTACACACTTTTGACTGAATTTCTGCATGAAAATGAAAGAATCAGGCTACAGAGGGGGGTTCGCTTGAACCCCCCGAACCCCCCCTGGATCCGCCACTGCACAATAGACAAAAGTAAAACATGATTCATATAGGAACACATTTATGCATACATAATAAATAAACAAAAGAATTTATCAATAAAAGAAACCAAAACAAATATAGTAACAAGAGGACCATGATGGTCCTATATCGCTCACCTGAACCAAAATGATGTGAGCAACACTTTAAGACTGAAAACTAACTTATGGTCAATAATTTTGTGAAAATCAAACTCATCCGAGATCTAATGGTGCCCAGCATTCTGTCCAAGTTTTGTCTTGATTGATAAATAATTACAGATTCTAGAGTATAAACAAGGTCAAAAACAGCCAAAGACGGCAAGTTTATCAAATTCAAGGGCACATAACTCTCGACTTTCTGATCAGATCAGACTGAAAATCAGTGTCGTCCAAGATCTTATGGTCCTAAACATTGTGTCCAAGTTTTGTCTTGATTGATTGATAATTGTAGATTCTAGAGTGTAAACAAGGTCGAAATCAGCTGAAAATGGCAATTTCGTCAAATTCAAGGGCACAATAACTCTCGACTTTCTAATCAGATCAGACTGAAAATCAGTCTCGTCTGAGATCTTATGGTCCTAAACATTGTGTCCAAGTTTTGTCTTAATTGATTGATAATTGTAGATTCTAGAGTGTAAACAAGGTCGAAAACAGCTGAAAATGGCAATTTCGTCAAATTCAAGGGCATATAACTCTCAACTTTCTAATCAGATCAGACTGAAAATTAAAATCCTTCGAGATCTTATGGTCCCCAACATTGTGTCCAAGTTTTGTCTTGATTGATCTATAATTGTAGATTCTAGAGTGTAAACAAGGTCGAAAAACAGCCGAAAATAGCAATTTTATCAAATTCAAGGGCACGTAACTCTCGTCTTTCTGGTCAGATCCCACTGAAAATCAAACTCATCCAAGATCTTATGGTCTCCAACATTGTGTCCAAGATTTGTCTTGATTGGTCAATAATTGTAGATTCTAGAGTATAAACAAGGTCGAAAACAGTCAAAAATGGCATTTTTATCAAATTCAAGGGCACATAACTCTCGTCTTTCCAGTCAGATCAGACTAAAAATCGAACTCATCCGAGATCTTATAGTCTGCAATGTTATGTCCAAGATTTGTCTTGATTGATCAATAATTGTAGATGCTAGAGTGTAAACAATGTCAAAACTAAGTATTTTTCGCATTCAAGGGCAGATAACTCCTGCATTTCTAGTTCGATCTGACCCATAATCGAACTCATCCGAGATCTTATGGCCATACATGTTTTGACCAAGTTTGGTCAAGATTGGCTTATATTTGTAGATGCTAGAGTGTAAACACGAAATTGTGGACGGACGGACAGACGGACAGACGGACAGACGGACGACGGACAAAAAGTGACCACAATAGCTCACCTTGAGCACTTCGTGCTCAGGTGAGCTAAAAATCAAAACTTTGGATTTCATGATTTGTTCCAATGCCGTAAGTAAAGCTATTAATTTGAATATGAACGAAACATCATCTCTTTGGAAAGTTTGGGATTCAAAACGGTTTTCTTTTTTCATAAAATACTTTATACAAGTGGAATATTATCCTTGTCTGTATATAAACAAGCCCAGTAACATGGCATTAGATAATTAACCCTTTCCCAAACGACACAATTTTAGGGTGATCCACTTCAAAAACACACAGAAGACAAATGGAAGTTATTAAAGATAGGATTTGTGTGAAATATGGCATAGAAAATATTGAGACAAAAGGAGAAACTGCTGGTTATCAGCAGTTTCTTCTTTTGTCTCAATGTTTTCCCAAGCCTTTTCTATTAGGGACGTTAAAACCAGGTCTTGTTTGTGAAAGGGTTAAATTGATATTTGCACTCTATAATTGAGCTAGGATCTCTAAAATGACACTTTTAATCATTTTCCATAACGGCAAATTTGGACTATTTCTATTTAGAAGCTGCTGCAGACAACAAAATGTGTATTGACAGATAAAATTTCAGTACAATATTGAACAGAAAATATTGAGACAAAAGGAGAAACTGATGTTTATCAGCAGTTTCTTCTTTCATCTCAATAATTTCCAAAGCCTTTTCGATTAAAGACGTTAATACTCAGTCATGTTTGGGGAAAGCATTGATGCATTTTAGACCACCAAAGATCAGGCCATTCCTTTCTTTATCTCCTATAAGAATGCTAAATTGACAAAAACAAATATGAATGCCTATATACTCATGTCAAAATGATAGGCATAGTTGACATTAAATGCCGTGACAAACAATACCAAACATTTAAGTTTGAAATCAATCATCTTAACAAATAAAAGCATAGCTATGTTTGATCCATAAAAAGCTTATTAACCCTTTCCCAAACAAGACCAGGTTTTGAAGTCCCTAATGGTAAAGGCTCGGGAAAACATTGAGACAAAAGGAGAAACTGCTGATAACCAGCAGTTTCTCCTTTTGTCTCAATATTTTCTATGCCAAATTTTACACAAATTCTATCTTTAATAACTTCCAATTTGCCATTTGTGGCAGTTTCTGAAGTGGACATCCCCTAAGATTTTGCCGTTTGGGAAAGGGTTAACAAAGACAAATATAGAACCATTACTAGCAGCAAAAGTTCATTTTACCAACAAAAGATTGATCTGTTACCTTCAATTCAATCTTAGAATGACATTCTATCAATTTGACAATTCAGAGATATTACCACACATTTTGACCCATTTCCAGTGACGCCCTTTGATGCCTGACATGATAAAGGCTTTGGAAAATGTGGCGAAAAATGAAGAAATGCTTATAACAATCAATTTTTTTCCATTTCCCACAATGTTTTCTACCTAAAAAACATCTTTTAATTTGAACCAGGATTAAATTTTGTTGTTGGTAATGGGTAAACTGGTCAATACCTATAGGACTTTTATTAACCAATTTCCAAATTTTGATGCAAATCCCTTGAAAAAAATATTACACGTCCAGAGGTGCTTTCTTCAGGTCAAGAGTTTTCATAGTTTTATCAAGGATATCTTACACAGTATAGAAAATCCTCCACTATAGCAAAATATACCCAATTTTTTTACAAAGCTTTTGTGCAATAGAAAGCATCTCTGGTACTCTATTTCTGAGCCAGGATCTGGAAAAACATCCCTTAAGGCTTTTGAGCCTAACATAGATCCAGATCAGCCTGTGCATACGCAAAGTCTGATCAGGATCCATATTGTTCTCCAATAGCTTATTTGTGACCTGTAGTAACGTATAGAGAGCAGCATGAATGCAAATTGGACTGCATTTGACAACAGGCTGATCTTGAAACTCAATTTTGAAAAATGCTATAAGGGACGTTTTTCCAGATCCCGGCTCAATTAAATAATCAATCACAGTTTGCTGGGCACCAGTAATGGTGTTGCATTATGGGAATGTTGATCCTGGTCTGGTTCCCCCATCATAAGGTTGTTACAGGCAAAAATGTTGTTTGGGTCGATAAACTCCTTCACGGCTCGCATCGTACCAACTCCAACCTCCCCTACAGTCTTCTTTAGCCACTTCTTTCTCAACTTGCCAACTAGAATAAAACCAATATGACACTTGTCAATTTAAAGTATTTGATGTTTGTTTTTTTTCAGGTTATCTTTATTTCAGAGCAAAATTAAGCAATTATATGTATACAGAAAATAACTGCATATTTGATTTGAAATTACAAATCTGATGCAATTTTGTTTCTTTGAGGCAGAATGCCAACTTATTTTGAAAACAGAGGAATCTTACTGCTAAAAGAACAGTTGACATTAAAATTATCTTCCTTGGTTCTATATTTCCTATTAACAATAAATATCTGAAATAGAGTTGGTATCACCCTAAGCAGGTTGAGAATAGATCAGACTAGATGTGCATTATGTAGGCTGATCCTCATCTATAAACCATAAATTACAAAGTGTAATGTTAAGAAGCCAATTTTGTTATGTAGGAAGAGATAACAAAAATAGCAACCAATTTTCATCATTGTCCAGTACATTGCACTCTATATTGGCAGAGACTATTCTAGATCCATCCTTTCAACAGAAATGTTATCAATGATTTTTTAAGGTATCCAACCCCTCAAAAGCACCAAAGAGCCAGAGGCGAAATTCCAAAAGTGCAAATAATTCCAAAACTGTGTTACATTTCCATTCCAAATACAGACATAAGCATTTTGTATCGTTTAGAATTTTGAATTAATGCATACTTACGGAAATATTTGGCAAAAATGTTCAAAATTAACTCCCTTGCATATGAATATAGAGTAAAATAATATTGGTAAATTATTTTCTTTTTGAAGCATAATCTTGAAATCCGGCATGGTGAATCAACTTATGTGAAGTGTATTTACAAGTGTGTAGTTTGATGCATTTCATATGGCTAGAAAGTGGTGATTTTTTCAGGGTCTGTAAACCTTAAAAGATAACAAATACAATTGCATCATGTCTTGCAACAAGATATGACGATCTTGTTGGTTTTGTAAAATGAGTGAGACAAAACTGGTGAAATAAATTCCATGAATCCATGGTTAGGTGCACGAGTCTCTACAATATGACCATGGCAGTAAGAGGTATTAACTCTTACCCAAACAGTACAATTTTGGACTGGTCCAATTTTAACCCATTCCCACACATTGACGCTTTTAGACACCTTTCAAGATAAACGCTAGAGAAAACATTGTGGAAAATGAAGAAATTGCTTGTGACAAGCAATTTCTTCATTTTCCACAATATTTTCCAACCTTAAATGGTAAGATTTTTAAAGTTATATCAACTTGACATTGTCGTCTGCAAAATCTTTCAAATTGGAACGGTCCAAATTTTGCTGTTTGGTAATGGGTTAAAGCAGGTGCATATGATCTTACCTCCATGATGATGTGATATACTTCCACCATTAGCCAAGATCTCATCTCTCGCACATGCCTATAAATAATAAAGTCCATATTTAACTCAACAAATGTTGATTTCTGATATTACTGGTACTTTAGATGATTCATCTATCTATCTAAGATGAATTGAAACGAGTGACTGGTAAAAGATAAGCAAAGGTCATTCACACAGGGATGTCAGGTTATTGATTTATTTAAATCATGTAATAAGATAAATTACTGATGTAAGACAATGTATCGACCAATGCAACATAGTTCATTTGATTAATTACGAATATTTGATATACCATTACACATACATCCTGTAAGAAACCATATAATAAAATCCAGCGCAAATGTACGAGGTTACTAACAGCATATGTAAACAGTAGTCACTCCAATTTATCCAACTATATGCAGCTTAACTCAAATCAACAAACAGTAATAGAGGCAATTGTACCATGGGTGTCTTTCTTATGTTCATCATTACAAAACAAGAGGACCATGATGGTCCTATATCGCTCACCTGAACCAAGATGATATGAGCCACAGATTTGTTCAAATCAATTACTTGTGACTTTAAGACTGAAAACAAACTTATGGTCAACAACACGCTATTTGTAGTTGTTAGAGTAAAAACAGTCGAAAAAGGCAAATTTGTCAATTTGAAGGGCTCAGCAAACTCAGCAAATTCTACTCTAATTAAGCTAATTCAAACTGGTGCAAGATCTTATGTTCAGCAAAATTGTGTCCAAATTTCATCTTGATTGGTCAATAATTGTAGATGCTAAAGTGTAAACGAAGTCCAAAACAATCGAAAACATCAATTTTGTCAAATTCAAGGGCATATAACTCATGACTTTCTAGTCTGACGAGACTGAAATTCAAGCTCATCCAAGAAATTATGGTCACCAACATTGTGTCAAAGTTTTGTCTAAATAGGTCAATAATTGTAGATTCTAGAGTGTAAACAAAGTCGTAAACATTCAAAAATGGGAATTTTGTCAAATTCAAGGGCGTATAACTCATGACCTTTTGATCTGATCAATCTGATAATCAAACTCATACATGATCTTATAGTCCCTAACATTGTGACCAAGTTTTGTCTTGATTGGTCAATAATTGTAGATGCTAGAGTGTAAACAAAGTCGAAGACAGTAGAAAACGTCAATTTTGTCGAATTCAATGGCATATAACTCAGGAATTTTTTATCCAATCAATCTGAAAGTCGGACTCATTTGAGATTGTATAGGCCTTAACATTGTGTCAAAGTTTTGTCTAGATTGGTCAATAATTGTAAATGCTAGAGTGTAAATAAAGTCAAAAACAGTCGAAAACAGCAATTTTGTTAAATTCAAGGGCGTATAACTCATGACTTATTGATCCGATCAATCTGAAAATCAAACTCATACAAGATCTTATGATCCCTAACATTGTCTCAAAGTTTTGTTTTGATTGGTCAATATTTGTAGATGTTAGAGTGTAAACAAAGTCGAAAACAGTCGAAAATGGCAATTTTGTCAATTTCAAGGGCACATAACTCAAGACCTTCTAGTACGATCAAACTGAAAATCGAATTCATCTGAGATCTTATGGTCACCAACATTGTGTCAAAGTTTTGTCTTGATTGATCAATAATTGTAGATACTAGAGTGTAAACAATGTCAAAACTAGCTATTTTTCGCATTCAAGGGCAGATAACTCCGGACTTTCTGGTTAGATCTGACCCATAATCGAACTCATCCGAGATCTTATGGTCATACATGTTTTGACCAGGTTTGGTCAAGATTGGCTTATATTTGTAGATGCTAGAGTGTTAACACGAAATTGTGGACGGACGGACGGACAGACGGACAGACGGACAGACGGACAGACGGACGACGGACAAAAAGTGACCACAATAGCTCACCTTGAGCACTTCGTGCTCAGGTGAGCTAATAAAACAATTTACCTCAATATCTTCATACATTTCTACAGGATTCTGAATACCTCTGTAGTTAAACCCAAAGTAGAAGTACACACAGGCTCCTGCATCATAGGTCTGGGTTACCCTGCAAATTTAATTGTTTTAGATAAGGTAGAAAAAACAATATTCTACAACATTTTCTCATGCATTAAATATTATACGAGCCCAAATTCATCATTCCATCTGAATGGGCTAACCCATAACAAAACAACAAAATTTTAGCCTAGTCCAAATTCATATGTGTTGCAGACGACAATTTCCATGGAACAAAATTTAACATTTTTTGGTCTTTCTTGGTAGAAAACATTGTGGGAAATCATTTTCCACAATGTATACCAAAGCCTTTATTTTATGGGGCATCCAAAAGCGTCAATGTGTGGGTAAGGGTTAATACATACATGTACATGTATAGTCAGAAACAGCTAAGAAAATAATGTACGATGACATTTAAATTAAGAATCAAAAAGAGCTGGCTACTATTTTTTATCCTCCTTGTTTATTAAAAATTCTGCAGTTGCTACTAATCTTAATCCATATTTGCCAGGAATCAAAACACAGACCCAATGGGTTTGGTTTATTGGATCTTTACGCAATTTTCAACTGTTATAGTCACATAGTGAACGGCGGCTGGAGCACCTTACCATGGATCCCTGTTGTTTCTCGTACCAGCACTACCACAACACCCTAACAGAGCCTCCAGCTGCTCGCCGACATAGGTTAACAATATCAAACTATTGGTGGGTGACATTTTCGTCAGAGAAGATATTTGCCGTGGCCTGGTTTCGAAACAGCTGCCTCTCTAGTGAGAGGCAGATGCGCTATCAACTGGGCTAAGGCCTGACCCAATGGATAGCATTGCAACACACATTCAACTGCACTTAGACCGCAATTGATCAATAAGAATAGAGGTAAAGAACACAAACCTGCATGTTATATAAGGAGGAAACTGGATGCCCCTCTCTTTACATTCACGGTGTAGTCTGTCCTTCACATTGGTACATAAATCAAGACATCTGCAACAGACAATGGGTTTAGGTTTAATTTGTCTATGTTTCTGCTCAATAAGGAACAAACCTAGCCAGCCTAGAACAGTCTATTTTATTTATCAGAAATCATGATGTTTATTACAACTGTAAGCCCACTGTAAAATCATGTCATCATTCATGTAAGGATTGGTATTTAGAAAGCTAGACATAAATATATTACTAACATCTATCAGTACAAAATTTTACTTTAAGTAACATTTATTTTGTCATTTGAGGCAGTTTTAAAATTGGAACGTCCAAATTTTTGCCCTTTGGGCAAGAGTTTACATACCTATCCCAAGGTACTGAAGTCTCGAATGACTCTGCTACAATATAATACTCGAACCCTAGATCCCTGATATAGGCTATAGCAAAGGTCAACATATATCCTCGTTCACCATTCTCTGCTCCACCTGCAAGGCCCCTGAAATATTCAGTCAACGACGATATTTAACCCTTTCCCAAAAAAAGACCTGGTTTTGATGTGACAAGCAATTTCTTTATTTTTTTCAAAATGCATTTCCAAGCCTTTCACTTGGAAGGCGCTTAAAAGGTGTCGCTGTGGATAATGGGTTAATCACTGCAATTATGTAAAGGGCTTGCCAGGTGAACAACTAAACATCAAACAAATAAAAAATTTCATTACAGACAGTCCTACGAAATAATATCCTACAGAGGTACACAAATTCTATTATTGTTTTCTATTGAATACAAAGCTTAACAAGCATTTTATTATCATTTCCTCTTGCATCATTGGCAAACAAGATGAGTTTGAGAAACAATAATACCCTCAAAACACTAATGTTAAGTTTTCATGTTAAGTTTTCTGAATGACAGAGAGACAGATGGACAGACAGACAAAGGTAAAACAATCTGCCCCTGATCTTTCAATATGGGGGCATAAAAATGATCCTTATAGAAAATGACTCACCCATATTTAGCTGCAATTTCATAAACCCTCTTTTCTTGAGCTGCAACATCCTGAGAAGAAAATTAAACATTGTTTTATTATTTACCTAACTGCACAAAATATTAAGCTTGTCCAAATAGAAAACAAGAGGGCCATGATGGCCCTAGGTCGCTCACCTGAAAATTGTTGCCTTGTTGAAATTAAAGGGGGAATAACACTTAACATCTTGCAAATTTTCCGAGAACTTCGTACAAAAAAATAAATATATATTATTAAAATATGGTCTTTAAATTGCAAATATGCCAAATCTTAGCTTTCTACCTTGTGTATTGGCTTAGATGTCGACGGATTTAAAACCCCATGATTTTTTGTCGGGGGGATAAAAATTATAATAATAAAACATATGGGGTTTTAAATCCGTCAACATCCTGGCCAATACACAAGATAGAAAGCTAAGATTTGGCATAGATGCAATTTAAAGGCCATATTTTCATAATATATATTTATTTCTTGCACGAAGTTCTCTGAAAATTTGTAAGATGTTAAGTGTTATTCCCCCTTTAAACACTTAGACCTGAATAGCAGCAAAATAAATGTTTCAATAAAGCCCTTTCTCATGTGTTTTTCAAATGAATGTAACAAATATTCAGCCTTTTTAAAAGTATTGCTCTTTTGTCCTTTTTCTGATACTGCTGCACTAATAGGCAATAGTTTAAATATCAACAAAATTCTTCTAACAAATTTGAAAGCCCTTCACCAAAGGATCATTCATGTGAACTTTCAAGAATATTGGCCAACTGGTTAGGCAGAAAAAGATTTATTTTTAGAAGATTTGGCTTATACTTTCCCCTTTTCTCATGCCGCGGCAGCCAGAGTCTTTGATGGAATCAAATTCTTTTAACAACTTTGAAAGCCAGCCACCTAATGATCTTTCATGCGAAGTTTCAAGAATATTGGCCAACTGGTTAGACAGAAGAAGATTTTTAGAAGATTTGGCTATTTTCCCCTTTTCTCATGCCGCGGCAGCTAGAGTCTTTGATGGAATCAAATTCTTTTAACAACTTTGAAAGCCCTTCATCCAAGGATCATTTATGCGAAGTTTCAAGAATATTGGCCAACTGGTTAGACAGAAGAAGATTTTTAGAAGATTTGGCTATTTTCCCCTTTTCTCATGCCGCGGCAGCTAGAGTCTTTGATGGAATCAAATTCTTTTAACAACTTTGAAAGCCCTTCATCCAAGGATCATTTATGTGAAGTTTCAAGAATATTGGCCAACTGGTTAGGCAGGAGATGATTTTTAAAAGATTTGGCTATTTTCTCCTTTTCTCATGCCGCGGCAGCCAGAGTCTTTGATAGAATCAAATTCTTTTAACAACTTTGAAAGCCCTTCATCCAAGGATCATTCATGTGAAGTTTCAAGAATATTGGCCGACTGGTTAGGCAGGAGATGATTTTTAAAAGATTTGGCTATTTTCCCCTTTTCTCATGCCGCGGCAGCCAGAGTCTTCGATAGAATCAAATTCAACTTTGAAAGCCCTTCACCCAAGGATCATTCCTGCCAAGTTTCAAAAAGATTGGCCCACTGGTTTGGGAGGAGAAGATCTTTAAAGAAATTGTGGACAGACGGCCGGACGGCCGACGGACAACGACCGATCACAATACCTCACCTTGAGCACTTTGTGCTCAGGTGAGCTAAAAATGCAGACAGCATGTTCAATTTGATGTAATTCAATGAGTTTTAGGGTAGAAAACATCGTGGGAACAGAAGAAACTGCTTGTCACAAGCAACTTCTTCATTTTCCATGATGTTTTCCACAGCCTGTATCTTGTGAGGCATCAAAAGGTGCCATTTTGTGGGAATGGGTTAAGAATGTGTCTAAGTGAAAGCAATTGCTTTTTAGTTAATAAATAGTAATTCAACCCTTTCTCGAACAAGGTTGGGTTTTGACATCTCTTATAGGCTTGGGAAAATATTTAGGCAAAAGAAGAAAATGCTGATTATCAACATTTTCACCTTTAGCCTGAATATTTTTAATGCTGAATTGAACATAAATCCAATCTTTAACAACATCATATGATCTACAGCAGCCTTTGAATTAGACCACTCTAAAATTTTGCCCTTTGGGACAGGGTTATGTCGTTTGCCCTTTGGGACAGGGTTATGTCAAAACCATCTTATACTGTTCTCAATAATAAATGTTATTTGTAACGTACTTGAATGAAAAAAACTCCTGACTACACCAACACTGACCTGACTGGCTCCTTCAAACAGCAGTGTTGCTACAGCTAACTTTTTAGGATCAAAACCCTTTATTCTTGTTACATAAAACTTCTTCAAACCATCGATAAAGTTTGTTATAAGGGACTTTGATTCGGGTTTAAGAGCACTTCCTGCAACAAAATAATACAAGTTTTGTTCATCTAAACTTCAGCAAATTCCGTGAGTTATGAATATCATGATAAGTTTGGTTTATTGGGGTTTTAGGCCGTTTTCAACTGTACCCCGGTCATATTGTGGCGGCTGGATCACCTTACCATGGATTCCTGTCTTTTCTCTACTACCACAACACCCTTACCAAGCCTCCAGCTGCTCCCCCACATAAGTTCACAATATCAAACCATTGATTGGTGACATTTTTGTCAGTAAGGGTATTTGCCGCTGCCGGGTATCCAACCCGGAACCTCTTGAAAGAGAGGCAGATGCGCTACCAACTGCGTCATGGCAGTGGCCATATCATAAGTAAAATTATGAATGTTCAGCATAACTAACACTAACATCAATACATTTAGATACTTTCCACTATCTTCAACTATTTCTGTAAACAGATTCTCTACTTTCTAGTCTAGGAGCCAGGTCCTGGTATGGAACTTTTCTTGCAACCGGTGCCCTATAAAAATTGGAGTGGTATTTTTCAATACGTTAGGGTCCCACGCTTTGGTTAAGGGTGGATGACATGCTTAAAAGTGGTAGGATTTTTTTTTAAATCAAGGTCAAAGGTCATTCGGTGCACTTTTCATACATACCTCCTAAAATACCCCATAACTTACTCATTTATTAAGCTAAAACAATTATTTTGGTATCAAAATAAAGCTGATCAATTGCACTTTGACTTACATGAATAATAAACAGCTTTTTTATTTTGTATTTTTGTGAATATCGATAAATATAGCAAAAATTGGCTAAAAATTACCAAAATAAGTTTTGTCTGCAAGTGAAAATAAAGTTTTAAAAATACAAAAGGTATGTTTGTGTGGTTGAAGTCATACTTAAAAATTGCCCAGAAACCTGTTCTTGAGTTGTATGTATTTCTTCACAGAATTAGTCTTTAGCTTAGGCTTGTAGTCATAGCTAAAAGTGGGTGGGGTAAATTTTCCCAAAAATTACAAAATATGCAAACATTGATGTAACAAAAAATCTTAAACATAAATGTGATGTTTAGTATAAATTATGCTTTTGAAATAATATTTACAGTGATTTGTAAAGCTTTTAATGCATATTCATGGAAATTAATTAGAATTTTAAGAGCCAAAATAACAATTCAATAAAACAGCATGTGAGATGGATACAGATTATATCAACACCACAGTGTCAAAGCAATGACTCTTAAAACGAATATTTATCAAGCATCAAAAATTTTTTTTTATATAAAGCAAGACTCAAATTTGCATAATCGACAGCTGAACATATTCCTCTTTCTATCTTACGGGCATATGACATTAGACCCATGCCAGATTTTCAGGAATCAGAACGACATGGGGACAGCCAGAATTTGCTTTGTTGTGTAGTGCATTGCTTTAATAGATCCAAAAGGAAAGCAATTTTAGCGCGGGAACTAAATTTTTCACTATCAAGGTTCAGTGACACATAAATGTTACTATAAATATAAAGTGCGGGTAAGTTAAATATTTCATTTAGAAGAACAGACTTAATTTAGAAGAACTAAATGAACTTTATTTGAAATTTCCTTGGGCAGAAATGATCTATCTATCCAGGTCGACCATTCCATACAATATTTCGTGAACATAATTATTTCATATATGTTTGTATGCCCGACAACCTAGCATGGGTCTCTTTAAAGATAATTACGAAACTGCTGTCATTACAATGCTTACACCTGGTAGCGAGCATTCGAACATGTATACATAAAATGTAATTAGGAACAGAATATTGCATACTGTGAATACATATCACTATCATCAGGCTGGAATCTGGTTGTTATGATGTGTGATTATGAAGGTCTCCAAAAGTAACCATGAACATGTTAGTACCGTATATTTGTTTATGTACATGCCTTCAAAAGGGACAACAGCGTATCTGGTCTTTTAATTAATTTTGTGACCCAAAAAGCTTTAATTGTACAAGAAATTTAACCCAATAGTCCCTATATCTTTTATTATGCAAATCATTCATTGCATGTGACATTATGTTACAAGTAAATAGTAGAAAATAAAGATACCACAGTTGTTGATCCATCCTTCAAAATCCAACCATGATAACATAACTTTGTTTATTGATTCACGACTAATACATATTTGAGTAGACACAGAGAAACTTTTGGTGTAAAAATAGTGGAAATCTTCGGACCTACTGTTGTTATAGCTCTAACCCAACAAAAATATACTTGACAAAAATCTGGACAATGTTTTACTTATTACATGGCTAAAACTATTCCTGGTAATAACTTTTGTTGTAATCAATTGTGCATCTATCATTTGTAAGTATCTATGTAATCTATATCAAAGAAATCATTAACCTTTCCCCACACAAGACCTCGTTTTGACGTCCCTAGGAGAAAGGCTTGGGCAAAATTAATACAAAAGGAGAAAATTCTGATTATCAGCATTTTCTTTTGTCTCAATGTTTTCTAGGCTATATTGTACACAAATCAAATCTTTTAAATCACCCATTTTGTCGTTTGCAGTAGCATGACTTTTTGACTTTTAAACCAACCGAGATGAAATTTTAAACACATATGTTTTGAAGAATTATACATTTGATCCTGCAACAAAAACGCTGCTGTTTGGATAAGGGCACATTCGACAGTTGCTATGGAAGCATAGGGTCAAGTTGAGCGGGAAAACTTTGGATGATTTGCAAAAATATGACTTATCAATCGCCTTTAAAGTGATCATATTTTGTATTTATCACTTCAACAGTTGTCAGAAATGCTTGTTACCTTTGAGCGGACATTTTTCTCGGCAAACGTAACATCGTCAGCTGACATTTGGAGTCAATTTCCGTAAACAACTGTAGGTGAATACATCACTTAGCTTATATAGCAAATATGGTGCTAGGGCAATGGTATTCAATAATGATTTGAGTGTAAATTGGAAAATTAAAATCAGAGACGATCTTTATGATTATGAACACGTACAGCAATACTTCTATGAGAAAAAACAAACATTTATGAGTGGTATAATGCATTTATAAATGATTTTACCCATGATGCTTCTGACCTCAATAGATCTGAACGTCGGCGAAATCGTCAATGACTTGCCAATTGTTTCCCAGAAACTATCTTTAGAATTTCCCAACTACAGTTCAGACGCTCCTTTGAGGAACAAATTCATATGTGGGAAATGTGGATATCGTGCAGTGGCAAATATATAGAAAAGATGTAAATATTAGATGTGTAAGACAGACGTCCCTGACGTATCCATCTCGGACCTAAGTTGCGCCGCTCAATATGACCCAACGTTGCCATAACAACTGTAGAATGCACCTTAATGCAAAAAACTTAGATTTTGTTGCTGGATCAAAAGCATAATTTCCTAAATTTTAAGTTTTGAAAATATCCTAAAAGTTAGTACATGAAAAAGTTATGACATAATTCCGGATACTTTATTAACAGCCCTCATACAAACCAAATGAGCTTTTTATGTTGAATACTTTTGGAGAAAATGCCAATGTTAATGATGACAACAATTTAGTTCCTATAAGAATGCGTAAAGATCCTGCACCTCTAGCTTTGATTGACATCACAAAATGCTCGTGTTAAACTGACTGCCACACGCGAAGGTGTAAGTGTGAAAGAGAAGATCTTTTATGCACTGATGCATGTGTTTGTGAGTCAGAACTGTGTATAAATAGACGTATCTTGGTGTATTAGACAGTGATAATGATAAGTATATATGGCCTGAGTTAAGTGTATTGAAGTGTTTAGTATAGGGCAGCTATGGATATTAAAAGTCTGGTTATTGCTTCATGTGTCTTGTTGTTTTGTTGTTGTTGCTGATGATGGTGATGATGAGGATAGTGTTGAATATAAGAACATTATATTTAGTAAAGTATACAAGATACATAAAATGAACTAGAATATCACTGAAAGTGATCATACCCCCCAAAAGCGCAGTTTTGTGCATTTTGAGAAGTTGATTTCATTTGAACTGGGAGCAGTTCAATTGGGAAATAGAGCTAACAAAAAATCAACAGACCAAACAACACATGTAAATGTTGCAAAAAATACCAATTTTCAACAAAAGGACATAGCTCATTTAACAATCCCCCAAGCCCTGCCCTGCCATGCTGATATTTTTCAATAAACCAAAAATTCACAACCATGTATTGAAGACAATCAAGGTACATTCCTGAAAGATTTGGTTAAAATTTACCGTATAATTGCTTTTTAAAGAATTTTCTCATGATTTCGTTAAGTCTGTTAAAGGGGGAATAACACTTAACATCTTGCAAATTTTCCGAGAACTTCGTACAGAAAAATAAAATATATATTATTAAAATATGGTCTTTAAATTGCATATATGCCAAATCTTAGCTTTCTACCTTGTGTATTGGCTTAGATGTCGACGGATTTAAAACCCCATGATTTGTTGTCCCGGGGATAATAATTACAATAATGGAACATATGGGGTTTTAAATCCGTAGACATCCTAGCCAATACACAAGATAGAAAGCTAAGATTTGGCATAGATGCAATTTAAAGGCCACATTTTCATAATACATATTTATTTTGTACGAAGTTCTCGGAAAATTTGCATTATTTTAAGTGCCATTCCCCCTTTAAGCCCTGCCCTGCCATTACCACAGTTTTTGCAAATCAAAAATTCACGTACAAATTTTGAAATAAGTCACGAAAATGAACATTCCTGCCAATTTTGGTAACACAACACTGAATCAAAAATTCACGATCAAGTTTTGAAAAGAGTCACCCAAGGAACATTCCTGCCAAGTTTGGTAAGAATTGGCTTAGTGGTTAAGGAGAAGATTTTTGAAGAATTATCTGGCAATTTCTCGAAGTCGGATTAGCCCCGCCCTGCCACACCCACATTTTTTGACGAATCAAAAATTCATGAACATACATTGAATACAATCACTCAAGGGACATTAGTGCCAACTTAAGTTCAAAATGGTCCAATAATTGATTTTTAAAGAATTTTCACATGATGTCCAATAAGCCCCCCCCCCCCCCCCCCCTGCCACGCCCACAATTTTTGACGAATCAAAAATTCACGAACAAGTTTTGAAAAAGGTCACCCAAGGAACATTCCTGCCAAGTTTAGTAAGAATTGGCCCCGTGGTTAAGGAGGAGAAGATTTTTGAAGAATTATCTAACGATTTCTCGAAGTCGAATAAGCCCCGCCCTGCCACGCCCACATTTTTTGGCGAATGAAAAAATCATGAATACACATTGAATACAATCACTAAAGGGTCAATCCTGTCAAGTTTGCTTCAAATTGGCCTAATGATTGATTTTTAAAGATTTTTCACATGATTTCTCTAAGTCCGATAAGCCCCACCCTGCCACGCCCACAATTTTTGACAAATCAAAAATTCACGAACAAGTTTTGAAAAAGGTCACCCAAGAAACATTCCTGCCAAGTTTAGTAAGAATTGGCCCCATGGTTAAGGAGGAGAAGATTTTTGAAGAATTATCTAACGGTTTCTCGAAGTCGGATAAGCCCGGCCCTGCCACGCCCACATTTTTTGGCGAATGAAAAATCATAAGCACACATTGAATACAATCACTAAAGGGTTAATCCTGTCAAGTTTGCTTCAAATTGGCCTGATAATTGATTTTTAAAGATTTTTCACATGATTTCTCTAAGTCCGATAAGCCCCACCCTGCCACGCCCACAATTTTTGACAAATCAAAAATTCACGAACAAGTTTTGAAAAAGGTCACCCAAGAAACATTCCTGCCAAGTTTAGTAAGAATTGGCTTAGTGGTTAAGGAGGAGAAGATTTTTTAAGAATTATCTAACGGTTTCTCGAAGTCGGATAAGCCCGGCCCTGCCACGCCCACATTTTTTGGCGAATGAAAAATCATGAGCACACATTGAATACAATCACTAAAGGGTCAATCCTGTCAAGTTTGCTTCAAATTGGCCTGATAATTGATTTTTAAAGATTTTTCACATGATTTCTCCAAGTCCGATAAGCCCCGCCCTGCCACGCCCACAATTTTTGACAAATCAAAAATTCACGAACAAGTTTTGAAAAAGGTCACCCAAGAAACATTCCTGCCAAGTTTAGTAAGAATTGGCCCCATGGTTAAGGAGGAGAAGATTTTTGAAGAATTATCTAACGGTTTCTCGAAGTCGGATAAGCCCGGCCCTGCCACGCCCACATTTTTTGGCGAATGAAAAATCATAAGCACACATTGAATACAATCACTAAAGGGTTAATCCTGTCAAGTTTGCTTCAAATTGGCCTGATAATTGATTTTTAAAGATTTTTCACATGATTTCTCTAAGTCCGATAAGCCCCACCCTGCCACGCCCACAATTTTTGACAAATCAAAAATTCACGAACAAGTTTTGAAAAAGGTCACCCAAGAAACATTCCTGCCAAGTTTAGTAAGAATTGGCTTAGTGGTTAAGGAGGAGAAGATTTTTTAAGAATTATCTAACAGTTTCTCGAAGTCGGATAAGCCCGGCCCTGCCACGCCCACATTTTTTGGCGAATGAAAAATCATGAGCACACATTGAATACAATCACTAAAGGGTCAATCCTGTCAAGTTTGCTTCAAATTGGCCTGATAATTGATTTTTAAAGATTTTTCACATGATTTCTCCAAGTCCGATAAGCCCCGCCCTGCCACGCCCACAATTTTTGACAAATCAAAAATTCACGAACAAATTTTGAAAAGGGTCACTAAAGAAACATTTCTGCCAAGTTTAGTAAGAATTGGCCCAGTGGTTAAGGAGGAGAAGATTTTTGAAGAATTATCTAACTATTTCTCAAAGTCGGATAAGCCCCGCCCTGCCACGCCCACATTTTTTGGCGAATGAAAAAATCATGAGCATACAATGAATACAATCACTCAAGGGTCATTCCTGCCAAGTTTGGTTCAAATTGGCCTGATAATTGATTTTTAAAGATTTTTCACCTGATTTCTTTAAGTCCGATAAGCCCCGCCCTGCCACGCCCACAATTTTTGACGAATCAAAATTTCACGAACAAGTTTTAAAAAGGGTCACCCAAGGAACATTCCTGCCAAGTTTGGTATGAATCCGACCAATGGTTGAGGAGGAGAAGATTTTTGAAGAAAAACCAACAGACAGACCAACAGACCAACAGACAGACCAACAGACAGACCAACAGACAAGCTGACTCCTATATACCCCCCAAATTGAATTTGGGGGGTATAACAAAACAATGAGTTTATGCACGACTTCTGCTTTACGCAACTATCATGCAGAAGACATTTCGGTCATCATTTGACAAATTAAACTCTTTATATTGGTCTTACCTTCTAAAATACACATCACTGGCTATCTCTCAAGAATTCATATATAATTCAGCCCAATCTTGAAACAAGATGTGTTTGTGAAGCACGAATGCCTCTGAAAAGGCCAATGATAAGTTTTCATGTTAAGCTTTTAAGTAAATGGTTGATAAGGGTTAATGGATGAGCTTGAGGAAGGTCATATTGCATGGAACAGATAGATATTATCAAAAGAAGGTTACATACCAAATTTGAGCTTTGTATGTGAAATAGCCAACTTTTGGAGAAAAGGCCAATGTTAAGTTTTCATGTTAATTAGTTTTAATTTTAAGATTTCATGTTAAGGGTTGATAAGGGTTAATGGATAACCTTTAGGAAGTTCATATTGCATGGAACAGATAAATATCATTGAAAGAAGGTTACATACCAAATTTGAGCTTTGCATGTGGAATATTTTTGGAGAAAAGGCCAATGTTAACTTTTCATGTTAAGTTTCAAACTGACGGACGGACGGACAGATGGCTGGCTAGACGGACGGACAGACAGACAGACCAACAACGGTAAAACATTATGCCATCGATCTATCGATAGAGGCATCAAAATCACTAATTTGTGGTCTTATTTTTATCTATATTAAATTTTCGACATATACACGATTATGGGGGTCAACTTGAATTTAGTTGGCCATTTTTGACAAAACACTAAGATGATTTTGAAAAAAAAAAAGACGAATCTGTATCCCTAATAAGTATGTAATACCAGAGATATTGTTTTATTCGCTTAAACTGTAAACTGTGTTTCAAGTGATGTGTTATTCATCATATGTAAAATTATATGATAGAACCGCAAAATTTTGTGTATGAGCTATTTGGTTCAAGCGCTAAATTCCTTTCCCTTTGGCTCTATAAAAGCAATGCACTACCCAACAATGCAAACTCTGACCGTCCCATGTTGTTCTGATTCCTAAAAAATCTGGCACAGGTCTGGGGAATATTTTTAGCTGCCGATTTCTAGTACATAGATACTTGATAAATATTCGTTTTAAGAGTCATTGCTTTGACATTATGGTGTTTATATAATCTGTATCCATCTCACATGCTGTTTTATTGAATTGTTATTTTGGCTCTTAAAATTCTAATTAATATCCAGGAATATGCATTAAAAGCTTTACAAATCACTGCAAATATGATTTCAAAAGCATAATTTATATTAAAACATCACATTTATGTGTAAGATTTTTGTTACATCAATGTTTGCATATTTTGTAATTTTTGGGAAAATTTACCCCACCCACTTTTAGCTATGACTACAAGCCTAAGCTAAAGACTAATTCTGTGAAGAAATACATATAACTCAAGAACAGGTTTCTGGGCAATTTTTAAGTATGACTTCAACCCAAAAAAATATACCTTTTGTATTTTAAAAACTTTTTTTTCACTTGTAGACAAAACTTATTTTGGTGATTTTTTGCTAATTTTTGCTATATTTATCAATATTCACAAAAATACAAAATCCAAAAGCTGTTTATTATTCATGTAAGTCAAAGTGCAATTGATCAGCTTTATTTTGATACCAAAATAATTGTTTTAGCTTAATAAATGAGTAAGTTATGGGGTATTTTAGGAGGTATGTATGAAAAGTGCACCGAATGACCTTTGACCTTGATTTAAAAAAAATCCTACCACTTTTAAGCATATCATCCACCCTTAACCAAAGCCTGGGACCCTAACGTATTGAAAAATACCACTCCAATTTTTATAGGGCACCGGTTGCAAGAACTTTTAATTTAACCCGCTTTGTAAAAGCTGGCTCCTAGACTATTCCATTTAAATCAAACAAAGATATAGTGAAAACATACTTTCTTGTTGGATTAACCCTTTCCAAAACTGTGACACTTTCTCAAGACTCAATATTTTCTGGATTATTTTGTAGGAAAATCTTTTCTTTATCAACATCTATTCTATTGTCTAAAAAAAAAGCTTCAAAAGTTGAACAGACTCTCCAAAATGGTTAAACATTTCATGCCCAATCAATCAATGATTGACTAATTGCCAATTAAGCTATAATTACATACCAAACTGGAACTGCTCATTGTCCATCAGTCTGATAGATGCTGGTGCACATTTCTGCAAAACAAACAGGATTTTATGATACTGGTTTAATTGTTCATATTACCAAAGGATGTACAAAATATGTAAGGAATAAAAACAAGAGCCGTCAGAGGGCAGCAAAGCATGACTATCAAGAGCTGGAGAGCTGGAATAGCCCCCCCCCCCCTCTAGAAATAGTGACACTTAAATTCATATTGTTTTTATTGTAAGTCAATACATTTTATATACTTAAAATATTACTAAAGGCAAGGCCTGCGTAATGCACTCCCTGAATATTCGTTATATTTAAACATATTCCGAGACATTCGTAAGGCTGAACATTCACCGAAAATTTCCAATAGCGTTCGATAATAGTTCCCCGCTTTTTAAAGTACTGTTAGATGCAATATCGCCTGTTTCTGTAAAAATGGAAATAATTGAGTGTGCTCAGATTTCCGGGGAATATTCTAAACATTTTTTGTGAAAATTCATATTGTTTTTATCGTAAGTCAATACATTTTATATACTTAAAATATTACTAAAGGTAAGGCCTGCTAAAAGGCAAGGCCTGCGTAATGCACTCCCTGAATTTTCGTTATATTTCAACATATTCCGAGACATTCGTAAGGCTGAACATTCACCGAAAATTTCCAATAGCGTTCGATAATAGTTCCCCGCTTTTTAAAGTACTGTTAGATGCAATATCGCCTGTTTCTGTAAAAATGGAAATAATTGAGAGTGCTCAGATTTCCGGGGAATATTCTAAACAATTTTTGTGAAAATGTTTCTAAATTGTATGAAGAGTAGGCAGAAAAACCCAACAAAAGTAAAAAAATTCACAGGGTTCAACATTAACTATTTTGGCTACAAGACCGCAGGGCTTGCTGCTGCCAGATGCTACAAGCCCGGACCAGATGTGCACTACCCCTGACCAAAAGTTTTAATTTTGGGAAAAATAGTGGTGAAACGATATGCAGGCTTATGGCTGTATCGCGATATTTTATGTTACAAAAGCGATAGGTAGATAGAACTTTAAAAAGTCGATAAATATCACGATAGTTCTTTTGACTATCGATCAACCACAACAGTCCTGTAAACACTTGATTCTCAGTAAACATGCACTTAAAAAGCGTTTCAAAGATCATGATTAAATTGCTTTTGTCCTGGAGGGATACTCAAATGAAGAAAATTGATCAATTACACGGGCAGTAATTTTCCAATCTGACAGGTGCGTGGAAGCAACTATTTTGAATCAAGTCAAATTGGGTCAGAGAAATGATCAATGGAGGCAATTTGCACACAGGAACAAATATAAAATGTGTTCTGTTTTTGTAGGAAATTTGTTTAACTAAATTTGAAGCTTATTCGATCGTTTTCGAAATTTTCCTCTCTAATTAATTTGCCTGATCACCTTCTCAAGACGTCAGGTGATAATAAATTCCGCCCATCTATGCAAATTTCTCATGATCTCTTCCTAACCCATGCGAATCGTCAGCAGATATTGAAAACCTCTAAATACCCTAAAAAACAAGTTAAAAATCTCAAATGAATGTATCCTCAGTTTCAATACGGTGAATTTTAGATTTGAAGTAAGGACGACCACTCCGGCTAGCATCTTGCGGGTCTTACTAGCCCGGACAAAGCAACAGGCAGTGAATGTCTATCGGACGTGCCTTAGTGTTGAATCCTGATTCAAATGTTGAGAGCAACGAAAATTACTTCCCTTAAAAATCGTCTTAGAATCATTTAAAATCGTCTATTCACATCATAAAGATTTCGTTCCATAACTGATTACACAGGCCTTACTTTAAACCGTTCAACAATCAAACTTCGACAAAATTATTAGTAGAATATTGGCTAAAATGTTTTTTTCTTTACCTGTTTAGAAATATCTCTCAGACATAAAACACCACTTTCAAAGTCTGGGAACACAATTGAGCCATATTTTTTACTTTCTGGGACTGGTCGAATCTTTAATGTCACTTCTGTTACAACTCCAAGAGTACCTAACAAAAACACAAAGAATATGATTTCAGAGCTATAGATAGAAGGGAGTAAAACATTTTGTTATTTCAATTCCAAATGCTGTGTTATGGGTTAACCCATTACCAGACGGCAAAATTTTGAACTGTTCAAATTTGAAAGATGTTGCAGACGACAATTTCAAGTTACTGAAAATTTTAAGATATTCCTATTTTGGATTAGAAAACATTGTGGGAAATGAAGAAATTGCTTGTCACAAGCAATTTCTTCATTTTCCACAATGTTTTCCAAAACCTTTTATCATGACAGAGTCAAAAGGCGTCGTTGTGCAGTTATGGGTTAACACTTGAATCGTCCTGTAGTAGCAGGTTGGTCTGGATCCATGTTGTTCTCAAAAGCCACAAGAACTATTTTCCAGATCCTGGCTAATTTTTATAATTTTGTTTCAAAATTTTATTCTGTCTCTTAGCCTTTTCTTATCAAAATCTGATGTAATATGGAAAAAGGTAAAGGTGTTATTCAAATGATAATTATACCATATTTCTGTAAAATCCATATATAGCGAAAGAACTGCATCAGGTTTTATTCGAACAACAAAGACTCTATGTAATTATGCTTTATGTATGTAAAAGTGTAACACAGCTTAACTCCACCCCTTTGTGATGCATATAAAGGCAAAGAAGCAACACCACCAGCCTGGAAGAATGACCATGGAATTTTCTCAGAAATGCAAAATATCCAATCGCATGAAAAACGGGTTTGATATTTAGACTTGCTCATGCAGAAAGTAACCATGAACACGGTGTATAACCATGTGACTCAGAATTTCGGATAATCTTCAATATCTTTTTAGCGAGCCGGGACTTTATGTCAGGGGAGCTAATGTCACAGCCCTAGTGTCGGCGTCGCGTCGCGTCCGGTCTTCACTTGAAAAACTTTAACCTGGTCTATATCTCAGGCACTATTAGAGATACAGCCTTGATATTTCATACATAAGTACATCTTGACAAGACCTTTCATTTGGGATCGTGACCTTTGACCTAGTGACCTTGGAGTTTGACCTACTTTAGAAAAACTTTAACCTGGCGTATATCTCAGGCATTATTAGATATACAGCCTTGATATTTCATACATAGATACATCTCGACAAGACCTTTCATTTGGGACCATTACCCTTGACCTTGTGACCTTGACCTTTCAGTGGGAAAATGCTAGGAATAAGCTGGACATGTTTGATTTTTTAAAAATTAACTGATAAAAAAGTTATTGAAGATAAACCAAAATTTTGGTTTATCTTCAATAACTTTTTAATCAGTTGTCAAAAATCAACCCATCCATCTAATGCATGACGTCTGTCCCCATTCTCTGCTTCATACCGAATTCAAATCGGTCCAGTATTTACAAAATTATTGAAGATTTTCAGAACATATTGTATCACATGATTATCCACCATCATGAATATATACTTGAAAGCAATAAAATCGAAATGGAAACCGACAGACGGACAGGCTAGATGGTGCCTTTTTGTTTCTGTTGTCAATCACAGTAGCAACGAAAATCTACCCAAGCGCCAAAATGTCATGTGGCTTCAAGATAACTTCAAATGACGTCATCAATGATGTCACATAAACGCCAATGTGTTTTCCTTCGCCAAAAACTGAATAATGACAGAATTTCCATAAAATAACACATTAGAATGTGGGTTTTGTTATTTAGAGTGTTATAATGGATATAATTACAAGCTTAGAGGTCTTTATTTGCAAAATAAAAACATCTGTGCTCTGAACTACATGTTAAGGCAAATACCTTGGCGCTGAGCGCCTCGGTTTTCACCTACACATGTAGTCCGTCACACATCAGTATTTATTTTGCAAATAAAGACCTCTAAACTTGTTATCATTTCATAAATACACACACCAAAGTCTTGTTTACCTTCTGAGCCGAGTATAAAATGGTGTATATCTGGTCCACAAGATATTCTGGGTACTTGACAGGATTTCTCCATCACTCCGCGTGGTGTTACACACTTTACATGTACTAACTGTAAAGCAACATATGCATGTGAAATAATTATACCTTGTGTAATCTTTTTTTAAATTAACTTGATCAATGATTCTGAAATTGCTATCAAAAGATATGTATTGATAAGTTTGACATGCCTTGTCACTAAAAAGTGCTATCTATAGGTCAAACACTTCTTGATTTACAGCTAAGGAACTGATTCTAAACTAAGTTAAATTGTGACCTTGATCTTTGACTTTTGTGACTCCAAAACACTAAGGTACCTCCTTAGGTCAAGAGCAACAATTGTGTAGTTTCATGGTTCTCTGTCAAAAAGTTCTTGAGGGAAAGCATGGAAAAGGTCTACAGACAGAGAGATGGATGGACAGACAAGGTGAACTTCAAAGGTAAATATTCACTCTTATTACTTCATACAGGGGATATAGATCTACTCACCAAATCCTCAATATTGCCGTAGATATTCTTCTTCATGCCTGAAGCTCTAGTGGCCACCCATCCACCCAGGGAACTAAACTCCATAGAGTCAGGCTCATGACCAGTACAGTAACCTCTCTTAGCCAGCTGAAAGAAAAGATACATTTGTTGTGGCACATAATGAAGAAAAATTTCCAGTGAAATATTGACACTTGATAAAGGGCACCACGCCAAAACGTTGTGTGCTGAATAAAAGAATGAATCTTGATCTGACAGTGCATATGCACAAGCGGAGCTTAATCCATGTTGGTCTTAAATTAATGAAATTAATTATCTTTTAACAGATATCACCTCATTAATATGCTTCATCAAAGGACAGCTAACAACAATATACAAGAATCCACTCACCAATCTCTCTAAATCTTGACCAATAATTCCTGATTCACAACAAGCTGTTAGATTCTTCTCATCTACCCACAATATCTTGTTCTGAAAAAAATAGAAGTTTGAAATGAAGTAATGAAAATATTTTTGATTTAAATAGTTTTATGACCCACGGGCCTAATTTTGTTCACTATATTAGAAAGGACTAAACATGTGTATTTGAAAATAACTATAAACCTTGTGACAGACAGAATGATTGAAATCTATCTCTTAACCCAATCTTCTTTTTTTATATTCCTATTGGAATAAGCTTCTTAAAACATTAAAGCAAAAGAGGTAAATGATGATAACCAACATTTGATAACTTTGCCTCAGTATTTTCTGGGCTACATCATACATAAATTCTATCATTATCAACATCTATTTTGTCGTCTGCAACAGCTTTCAAATTAAAACAGTGCACTTTTAGTTGTTGTTTGGGAAATGGTTTTAACCCTTATGCTTCTAAGTTTAAATTTGTTTTTGAAACAAACTACCAATTGAAGATAAATTTCAATCCTATAAGCTCAGGTTTTTTCCACAATAATGGAGTCAAAAGCATGCAGTGTAGGCTAAGATCAGACTGCACATCTGCCCAGGCAGATCTTAGTCTAAATTGTGCGCCAAAGCTTTGGTCACAACTGTAAGATGACGTGAACAGTGTGAGAAGGGTTAAAGAAAGATAACTCACCATCTGTGAAGTATCAAGGGAGACAATCATTCTCTTTTCATTACTCGGACATTCTAAAGCTCCTGATACACTTGTACCACCTGAAGAACAACAATGACGAATCTTCATACTTAAACAATAAATATTATCAAACCCAAGAGACACAGATAAGGGGTTAAAGACATTCTAAATTCGTTATTTCAAATCAAAACTCTATGTTGTGGGTACTCATGTGAATTGTCTCGACAAGTCAATTCCAATGAGTACCCACAAAATAGGGTTTGATGAACAATAAATCAAATATTGCATTTCAAAGAGGAACTGCTCCCTATTATCTGCAGTCCTGCAACCATTTGCCTAACAACACCTGGTTTTGTCCACCGGCTTTGTAAAAGTTTTAAAATGCAAACATTCTGAGAAAAGAGCAAAATCCTGACAATCTTCAATCAACCAAATTCTATCAATGTTTGCTATGATATGATATGAATTGTCTGTCTTTTGCACAAGTTATTTGTCATTTGCTACACTTTTGAACTTAGACTAATCCAGAAGAAATAGTACTAAATACTACCACTTGAAAATTAAGAAGTATCTAATTAACAAATAACCATACATTGACTCTTTTTGACATCCCTCAGGATAAAGCCTTCAGACAACTTTGTGAAAAATGATGAAATTGCTTGTCACAAAAGTCAAAGTGTTCTACTCGCAAAGACAAACAAATATGAAATTTCAATCAGTTGATTTGTCTTCTGTGACATCTTTGATCATATTTAAATCTTATTGTCTGATAATGGGTTAATTCTATAGCTTTGTAGAACTTAGAATTCTTTCTTTCGTGTGAAAATCATATTGATAACACCATTTTTCAGGTTAGAAAAGCTTTCTTCTAATAGGTAAAATAGTTAAAACTACAAAATGTACATACCTCCAAATGGTATGATAACAACATCATGTTTATTGGCCAACTCTACAATCTTCACGACATCGTTATGACAACCTAGAATAGTCACAAAAAAACAGAATCTTGGAAATTAATTGTGTAGGGTTTCACACATTCAATGATATATCAGTAATATAGTCTGAAAAGTATTCACTCTAGTAAATCTGTGCTAACTGTACAGGCTGACTTGGCAAAAAACTTTTGCTGCAAGATGATTTTCCTTATTTTGTATATTTTGACATTGCGATATCTGGTGTATTTTTGAAATTGCGATATCTGATTTCAGCTGGGTGTGATATTTTTCCATATAATGGTTTAACAGACTTCAGAGATCATCCTTTTAAATTTATGAAGAATCATATATTTTCTCTAGAACTTCACCTCAGAAAACTACAGTAAAATCATGAGAAAAGAATCGCTTACTTGGCCATGCCACTAGATCTGGAATCCTCTTGAACTTCCCTTCTCTCAAAACAAACACCTCATTTAGAGTATGACCTGACAAAATATAACAAATGACTTAACCCTTTCCCAAACAAGACCTGGTTTTGACGTCCCTTATGGAAAAGGTTTGGGAAAACATTGAAACTAAAGAAGAAACTGCTGATAACCAGCAGTTTCTCCTTTTGTCTCAATATTTTCCGTGCCATATTTTACACAAATCCTATCGTTAATAGCATCCATTTTGTCATTTGTGGCCCTAAAATTGGGTCGTTTGGGAAAGGGTTAAATCCTTTGACAAACAACAAAGTTTTCAACTGATTTTTTTGGAAAAGCAATACCAGAAGCCAAACAAATACAACTGGAAGCTGAAAATCAAGTAATACATGTATTAATTAATTACACCACATTGACCGATTCAAGATAGCTATGATATGGCCTCTACGTAAAAATTTTAAAGTTTAAAATTAAAGCCTGCATATATGAAATGAATCACATCACATCCATTAACACTTTAACCCTTTCCCAAACGGCAAAATTCTCGGATGATCCACTTCAAAAACTGCCACAAATGACAAAATTGATGTTATCAAAAAAAAGTATTTGTGTAAAATATGGCACAGAAAATATTGAGACAAAAGGAGAAACTGCTGGTTGTCAGCAGTTTCTTCTTTTGTCTCAATGTTTTCCCAAACATTTTCTATTTGGGATGTCAAAACCAGGTCTTGTTTGGGAAAGGGTTAATACAAGATCATCGACTTCAAGTGTATTGTTAAGTCACATCTCTGGCACCAACAGCACTTAGACATACAACTCACATTTGTACGCATTTAATGCTTTTGGGTGAAAGGGAGCAACATGAGGTTACTTTATTGCTCAGAAAAATAATCAGCAATATTCTGTCATCCAAAGTCTTTAATTTGGAGTAATCCATTTTTTGTTTGAGCAAGTGTTAGAGTAACAAGTCGTGTTGGATAATTAATAAACATAGTACCATGTGCTCTAAACAGTCTGTCTTGACAATCGTCTGAGTGGTTAATGTTAGCTCTCCTTAACTCACTCAAATAGTCTTCATTTCTTATTGGAATTGGAATGTCTTTGGCTAGCATTTCAGGCTGAAATAAATCAAAAAGTTAATAACAACTAGTTATCTGTGGTTGTAACAATAACAAGCATTTCTAGAACAGAAGTAGTTTATGCTTACAAAGAGTTAGCCTGGGTCCAGTCAGAAATAAGCAATTTGGTCAATAACAAAACAGATAAAGGATTGATTCTATGGCACCTGTTTTTGACACAAGTTTAAACTGCATTTGTGATAAACAGTAGACAGTCTTGTTTTTATTGTATTTGTTTCATTCTTTGAAAGTGTTGACAATACGGAACAGTCTATAGGTTATGTGATCATTTTGGTCGAGAGGTAGAGTATCAGCCCTGCAACCAAAAGGTTCCACCAAACTTCCAGGTTTGATAATTTTTATTCCCTGTACCAAAGGTAGTTCTTGCTAACTTCTTGGGACTTTGCATCAACCCCAACATTGGGCATGAGTACTGATACAAGATGTTTCAAAGCCTGAGGTGTAAAAAAATGTCATTTTCTGTTAAAAGATTAATATCTAAACAATACAATGTACTACCTGCGGGGGAGTTTTATGATCCAGACTAATACCAATAGTAGCACACATCCAGTCTCGTAGGTTGGGTGAGACATGACCGCTTAACTGTAACAACGAACTCTATGTTGAAGGTTTTATGATAATGGGTTAATATCTAAACAATACAATTTACTACCTGTGGGGGAGTTTTATGATCCAAACTAATACCGATAGTGGCACACATCCAGTCTCGTAGATTGGGTAACACATGACCACTTAACTGATACCTGCAATATCAAATTTATATTTTTCTAATCATGCGCTGGAGAGCTACAAAAACAAGTTAACAACAAGACCCAAAAGCAAACATAATTCTGCCTATGATAAATTGCTTGTTGGATTTGGTCTAAATCTGAAATAGTTAAACATTACGTAATGACAAAAATCTCATGATATTCGTATTCAAGCATTTTCTTCCTTTATCCTGAACATTACAACCGCAAATTTGATTATATTGATACATTAAGGGGAAAGTTGGAAATACTATTCAAAATAATTGCTCAATAATACTATGCTTATCAGTACTTTCTTGATTTTCCATAACTTTTCTTAATGGCATCAAAAAGTGTAAATATAATATGGGAAAGGGTAAAGGATATTTTTAACCCATTACCACACAGTGACTCTTTTTGACTCCCTAAAAGTTAATGGTTTTGGAAAACATTGTGGACAAGAGGACCATGATGGTCCTATATCGCTCACCTGAACCAAAATGATATGAGCAACATTTTTGTTCAATTCAATTGATATTTATGACTTTAAGACTGAAAACGAACTTATGATCAATAACATTGTGAAAATCAAACTCATCCGAGATGTAACTGTGCCCAACATTGTGTCAAAGTTTTGCTTTGAATGATAAATAATTGTAGATTCTAGAGTATAAACAAGGTCGATAACCGCCGAAAACAGCATTTTATCAAATTCAAGGGCACATAACTCTCGACTTTCTGATCAGATCCATTTGAAAATCCAACTCATCCAAGATCTTATGGTCCCCAAGAATGTGTCCAAGATTTGTCTTGATTGGTCAATAATTGTAGATTCTAGAGTGTAAACAAGGTCGAAAACAGCCAAACACAGCAATTTTGTCAAATTCAAGGGCACGCAACTCTCGATTTTCTGATCAGATCAGACTGGAAATCATCCTGAACAGAGATCTTATGGTCCCAAACATTGTGTCCAAGCTTTGTCTTGATTGATTGATAATTGTAGATTCTAGAGTGTAAACAAGGTCGAAAACAGCCGAAAATGGCAATATCGTCAAATTCAGGGGCACATAACTCTGGACTTTCTGATCAGATCAAACTGAAAATCAAGCTCATCCAAGATCTTATGGTCCCCAACATTGTGTCCAAGTTTTGTTTTCATTGATTGATAATTGTAGATTCTAGAGTGTAAACAAGGTCGAAAACAGCCGAAAATGGCAATTTTCAAGGGCACGTAACTCTTGACTTTCTCATCAGATCAAATAGAAAATCAAACTCATCCGAGACGTTATGGTCCCCAACATTGTGTCCAAGTTTTGTATTGATTGATATATAATTGTAGATTCTAGAGTGTAAACAAGGTCGAAAACAGCCGAAAATGACAATTTTGTCAAATTCAAGGGCACGTAACTCTGGACTTTCTAATCAGATCAAACTGAAAATCGAACTCATCCAAGATCTTATGGTCCCAAACATTATGTTTTAGTTTTGTCTTGATTGATCAATAATTGTAGATTCTATAGTGTTAACAAGGTCAAAACCAGCCGAATATGGCAATTTTGTCAAATTCAAGGGCACATAACTCTGGACTTTCTGATCAGATCATACTGAAAACCAAACTCATCCGAGATCTTATGGTCTCCAAAATTGTCTCCAAGTTTTGTTTTGATTGATCAATAATTGTAGATGCTAGAATGTAAACAAAGTCAAAAACGGCTTTTTTGGACATTCAAGGGCAGATAACTCAGCACATTCTGGTCCGATCTGGCCCATAATCGAACTCATCCGAGAACTTATGACCATACTTGTTTTGACTAAGTTTGATCAAGATTGATTAATATTTGTGGATGCTAGAGCGTAAACACCAAATTGTGGACGGACAGACGGACGGACAGACGGACGGACAGACGGACGACGGACAAAAAGCGATCACAATAGCTCACCTTGAGCACTTTGTGCTCAGGTGAGCTAAAAATGAAGAAATTGCTTGTGACAAGCAATTTCTTCATTTCCCACTATGTTTTCTACCAAAAAATGACCAATCTTTTTTAAATTTAATCCGCTTTAAATTGTTGTCAATGTCTGCAACATCTTTGAATTTCAACAGTTTAAAATTTTGTCGTTTGGTTATGGGTTAAATATATCCAGCATACCTTTCTCCTGTAAACTCCACATGGTTGTCCTTGTTCACGATGAATTTTGAATCCTTGTATCCCCAACCATTCCATTTTAGTAATTCTTGTCTGAAATGAAAAGAAGAATTGGTCCCAGGGCTGCCAGCAGAACAATTCCTGACAAAATCAAAACCAAGGAGGTCGGTCAGAGCAAAAGAATTCAAAGACTGTGAAACGGTGAACATTATTAACCCTTTCCCAAACAAGACCGGGTTTTGACTTCCTAAATAGAAAAGGCTTGGGAACACATTGAGACAAAAGAAATCAGCAGTTTCTCCTTTTGCCTCAATGTTTTCTAAGCTATAATAATCTCAAATTTTACATTTAGTATCATCTATTTTGTCATCTGCAGCAGCAATCAAATTGGACCACCCTAAAATTTCATTGTTTGGGAAAGGGTCAAGAACCAAACTAAAAACAATTCCAAGTGTTTTGAAACTTCTCACGCAAAGTCTACCCAATACAAACACTCATTTTTCGTGAGAACGGTAGTAGACTGGAACCAACTGCCAGAAAATATTGTCTGCGCAAAATCAGTAGGGGCATTCAAATCAGCCCTCGATACTTTGGCAAAATTCTAATTCCCCCCCCCCCCCCCCCCCCCCCCCCCCCCGTCGCATTAAAACCAGAAGTTGGAACTGCAACATATCCATACAGGTACAGAATTCCAATCTCCTTCGCAGTTATCTCCCCTGAATTTGGATTGGGGAGATCTCTGCCGGCACAGCTTGAGTTACCAAGATTTCAGGTAATTGATATTTTCTATTTTGATTTTTATCTTTAAAAAGTAAACATTCTTTTAGTGATGTTTTAAGAATATGATGTGTCAGATATGAATCTAAATAAAAAATAAAATTAAATTTATAAAATGATTTAAGAAATATGAATAAATTTCCGCCATCTTTTCGATATCACGTGACATTCACCATAGTCACGTGATTTACATGTGTAACAATATACATTGTTACTCGCTTTCATGATGCCGCGACTCCACTGTTATGATGCCGCGACTAAATAGAAATATAGTACGGCGGGCTACAATTTCTTGTGGCCCGGCGGTTCATGTTTGTGTGACTTGTCTGGAGGCCCTGCTCATAGATAGTTGGTATATGTATTTGTATTATATGCATTGTCAAATCCGGTAGGATTTGACAGCAGAACCTCAGAGTTGTTTACCAGTAGCATGTCACGTCCAGTAATCCATCAAAGGTCACTTGTCAAATTTATTATATAGCCAAAGAAGCGATTGCATCGATTTAACGATCGCCAATTTTTACGATTCTATACTAAAACGTCAATCAAACCAGTAGCTGTTTAGTATATATACCAGGCCGTTTTTAGGCCAAAGCAGTGTTGATCTGAGTCGGTAATCCGGTAAAATCTCCTGTGGCTCTCTTTTGGCTCCGGCACTCCAGATCGTCTGTCCGTCTGTCTGTCTGTCTAAATTATTGGACTTAGATTCTTGTTGTATTATTTCTTGGACATATCATTAAAAGACTTATTCGAGTGAACCTGGGTAGCGTTATTTCTACGGCCGTGTTACATACCTGTTTATTTTGGTGCCGTGACCAGGATCTACCAACTTGGTGGATTTGAGACGATTCTGCATCAGCGAACACGCCAACCAACTACTAGGTAAGTGCATTTAGTAACTCTGTTCTGTTATATACTAAGGATGGCCAATATCGATGAGATTCAAAACGTTTTTCAAACATTCTCGAACCAAATAGGTAGCTTCTCAAATCAAATAAGTGATGTAGATCTAGTATACATAGATAACAATGATATCTACTCATCGTCTTTCAAACAAGATCAAAATAAGATTAAATGGGTTCTAAGTAGGCTGAAGCAACATGGGGTAAATCTTAAACCAAATGAAAACCTTGCTGTCCAAAAGGAAATCAATTTCTTAGGTCGTGTTATAGACTTTAAAGAAGTAGATAAAAAATTAAAATTTCATGCGTAAAACAAAAAAATGAATAAAAACAGAAAAAAAATGCAAAGGAAAAAAATGAGAGATAAAAATAGTAATGTAGTAAACATTAGATAGTATTAAAAATATATATATACCAGAGCGTTTGTTGTTGAATCACATATGTAAATATTTCTGTGTTAAACGAAAATCTATCAAATACATGAAATCACATTTATTTAATTAAAGTATTTGGTATGTCAGTGACAATATTTGACATTTAAATTATGTCAGGTTGAAAGTGTTCGACCTTAAATTTGTCAAGACTGATGAAACCGCTATGAGTTATTGTATTTAGTGTATTAGTGACAATATATGGCATTTAAATTATGTCAGGCTGAGAGTTCTCGACCTTAAATTTGTCAAGACTAATGCAACCGCCATGAGTAGTTCTTTGTAAGTGGTGTATTAGTGACATTACAGGGCATTTATACTATGTCCGGTTGACAGTGGTTAACCTTAAATGTGTCAGGAGAATCACCAGAATAAGAAGTAATTTTGAGAGTTATGTTTATGTTCTGATGATGTTATTAATCATTTGTGAGACTATACTACATGTGAGGAAAGTTAAATTGTTAATGAAACATGGAAATATAGTTATTTTGTAAATAGTTACAACTTTTCGTTAATAGGTACTTGTTATGCTCCTTTATCATAAAAAAAAAATGCCCAGAGTCATAGGACTAAATGACTATAAAGTCAGTTGAAAAGATTCAACTCTGTAAAAACAATGGGTATATTTAGAACCGTGAACAACTCAATGGTGTGTTCACGTATTAAATAAGGTTTGTTTGCGACATTATATGACATGCAGGTAATGTCAGGCCGATATGTTTCGGCCTTAAATTTGTCAAAAGCAATACAAACGTCATGTATTTAATTAGATTATAGGTACTTCTCAATGGTAAGAGAGTCTATGCGTCCATCGTTTGGGGGTTATATAAACGCTTTGTTTAAACCAAATTAAAAATAAGGAAATGGCTCTAAAAACTATCCTTTCTATCTTTCAGGGAATGGCTGTATTTCTTACTCTTTTGCTACTTTTTTTTTTTCGGTCTCGCACATTCCATCTTTATTAAAGAAAATGTAGTATTTCAAAAAGTAAATGAAATTATCACTACACGTTCCAAATGGACTATCACTTTCGTGATCGATCTAAAACCATATGAAGACTTCATAAATAAACTTGCAGGGGATTTCCAAGTAGCAAGGGATTCCATCAGAAATATTGAATTAATGCATAGAGAAAATAATCAGCCAGGGGTCGTTGATTCAAAACCGTTCTTCGCGGGAATAATAAATGATTTAAAACAAGAAATAAATTCCATGCTTATTGCATATCGACATATTTATAATACTTTTTCCACTCTCAAACACTTACAAAATCGGAATAAACGCTCATTACTTCCTTTTGTCGGGTCAGCATTAAGTTTTCTTTTCGGAACTGTTTCTGAATCAGATCTCGATTCAATTAAGCGAAATGTTAGAACTCTAAGTCAAAATCAGAAGCAGCTGTCTCATGTTGTCAGAGAAAGTCTAACAATAATGAACACCACTCGTACCGCTGTTGCACGAAACCGAGTAGCAATTAACGACTTAATGGAACAATTAAAGGTAGTCGAAGATAAAATGTTACAAGCAAACGATTTGGTAATTCAAGAAGTAATGAAGCTGACATTACTTAATCAAGCCTACATGAAAATAGATAGATTAACCTTTTCCCAAACAAGACCTGGTTTTGACGTCCCTTATAAAAAAGGCTTGGGAAAACATTGAAACAAAAGAAGAAACTGCTGATAACCAGCAGTTTCTCCTTTTGTCTCAATATTTTTTGTGCCATATTTTACACAAATACTACCTTTGATAACTTCCATTTTGTCATTTGTCGTAGTTTTTGAAGTGGATCACCCTAAAATTTTGTCGTTTGGGAAAGGGTTAAGTAAGGAATTAACAGATTTCATGCACAAAGCAGTCACTGATATGGAAAAATTACAACTACAATTAAACATGCTTTCCTTAGGCCATTTAAGTCCAAGTACAATACAACCAGATGAATTCAAGAAAGTTCTTTTAGAAATCAAATCAAATCTTCCATATTATCTAACTTTGCCAGGAGATCCCGAAAATAACATTTGGGATTTCTATAATATGTTAACATGTCGAACGATATTAGACGGAAATCATATTTATGTCATTGTTCCTATACCACTCCTAGATTCGAACTCAAAATTCGAGATATTTTTTGCTCATAACTTACCAATTCCATTTCTTAACACGTCCAATAACCACAATAATGTTGGAATGACAGCAAAATATGCTATGGAATCAACTGCATTTGCTATTAACGGTGATAACACAAAATTCTCTTTCTTGCGCGAAACAGAAATAAATCAATGTTCTAACCCATTCAACTCTTTTTGTAAGCTTCATAGTCCAATCTATCCAATAAATCTAAGTCAAAGTTGTGTAATTGCTCTATTTCTGAACAAAACTACTAATATTAAACAATACTGTAAAACCATTATAAAACCATCAACGATTCTCCCTCTAGCAACATATTTATTTAGTGGTACTTGGATTATTACAACTATTAAACCTTTAAAATTCACTATTGTATGTCAAAATTCAAGCTTAAGAGATTCAACTTACGATATAAGGCCCCCAATAGATTTCCTAAAACTGGATCAATCTTGTACTGCTTCAAACGATTACCTGTATCTGCCCGCCTCCTTCAATAACGAATCAAAATACGAAGTTAGAGATCCTTTTAGTGATCTAAATAATTCATTCGAGCTTTCTAAAATCGACCTTTGGAAACCTCTTTTAATAAAAAGACCATATATGAATGTGACCAATTTACCAAAACATTTGAAAGCTATTGATAGTATCCCAATGGATCATTTCTTAAATGAACTTGATTCCTTTGATTTAATTAACGCCCATAAAACCTTTGTTTTCCCTTTCTGGGGGTATGTAAGCTTACTTATTGGTTCGATAGTGGTTCTTCTAGTCATAATTTGCAAATACAAATCTATAAGTAAATGCTTATTGGCCAAACTTAGAGATAGCAGACCGAGTTCGAATGCACAGACTAGCGTGTGGGCAAGATTCGCCAGACGTCAACCCGAGGAAATGGTCCGGTACGAGAACACGCCTACATCACCAGCAGTCCCTTCAGCGCCACTAATACTGAAGGACACCCAACCCCAAGACGAATCGATATATCCAAGACTGGAGCTAATGCCCGCAAAAACAGCATAAAAACGGTTGTAAAGAAATACTAAAGCCGACACAAGTCGTGCGAAGGAGTTATATAATTCCTGCAATCGTCGAGCGTAAAGGACAGAACAGTTCGTATTGAAACATCCGAGGACTATTTCTTACCGTAATCCTACGGTGTCGGATATCGGACATTATACTACATTTCATTAACATACAGTGTCGGACATTATACTACATCTCATCAACATACAGTGTCGGACATTATACTACATCTCATCAATATACGGTGTCGGACATTAAACTACCTTTCACCAATATACAGTGTCGGACATTATACTACATCTCATCAATATACGGTGTCGGACATTATACTACATCTCATCAACATACAGTGTTGGACATTATACTACATCTCATCAATATACGGTGTCGGACATTATACTACCTTTCACCAATATACAGTGTCGGACATTATACTACATTTCATCAACATACGGTGTCGGACATTATACTACCTTTCACCAATATACAGTGTCGGACATTATACTACATCTCATCAACATTTCGCCAACCATGCAGTAACAACATACGAGTCACCACGAGCGACAGGATAAACAACGGACACTTAACTTATATTTACTACTTGTGATTGACATTCCCATGTTAAGAAAAATATTTCATGTATTCCATCTATTTAGGATTTATTAGGCATTCGTGCAGTTACTTGATGTGCTGTTAAATTCCATTCAAGATTTGTTAACCATTTCTTTCCAGTAATATAAAACTTTTTTTCCTTTGATATTTATTTAAAACAAATTAAAAAAAAAAAAAAATAAAACATAGGAAGGTGTGTAACAATATACATTGTTACTCGCTTTCATGATGCCGCGACTCCACTGTTATGATGCCGCGACTAAATAGAAATATAGTACGGCGGGCTACAATTTCTTGTGGCCCGGCGGTTCATGTTTGTGTGACTTGTCTGGAGGCCCTGCTCATAGATAGTTGGTATATGTATTTGTATTATATGCATTGTCAAATCCGGTAGGATTTGACAGCAGAACCTCAGAGTTGTTTACCAGTAGCATGTCACGTCCAGTAATCCATCAAAGGTCACTTGTCAAATTTATTATATAGCCAAAGAAGCGATTGCATCGATTTAACGATCGCCAATTTTTACGATTCTATACTAAAACGTCAATCAAACCAGTAGCTGTTTAGTATATATACCAGGCCGTTTTTAGGCCAAAGCAGTGTTGATCTGAGTCGGTAATCCGGTAACATCTCCTGTGGCTCTCTTTTGGCTCCGGCACTCCAGACCGTCTGTCCGTCTGTCTGTCTGTCTAAATTATTGGACTTAGATTCTTGTTGTATTATTTCTTGGACATATCATTAAAAGACTTATTCGAGTGAACCTGGGTAGCGTTATTTCTACGGCCGTGTTACACATGCCTGCAGTGATAATGTAAGGCATTGTCGCTGTGTGGAGTTTGACAGAATTCAATAGACACAACAGCGCTGGTTCCCAATGTTGGTTCCCGATCGTGCGAGCCAGTGCCAAACGAAGTCAGCCCTAGTTGGGTCAAAAGGTCACAGGTGTATGCACCAAACATTGTTCTGTCTCACTTGATTCAAGAGAACACTGGAAGGTGTACACCGAACGGCAAATCAAGTAAGCCCTAAGTCTAAATGTTGGACAACATGGTTTCATAACATCTCGAGATCAAAATTCAAGTTTCAACATTACAATATTCTGGTTAAAACATTTCCAGCATGCATTACCTGCGTTTGGGAATGGACGGAGGATCTGATTCTGAACTACAAGCATTCCATTGTACGCTCGATGACTTGCGCGAACCTTGCATTTTCAGTAAAATATTTCGTTGACAACTTGGAGAAAAGTTCTGGATGAGTAATGCCCCTTGAGATCATGCCACTTCCTGTTATTGTGTTTGCCTTGAATTTAAGATTTTAGAATATTGTTCGCTTCGTTTGAAAAATATTACTCGTCACGCTAAAATGGGCATTCTGTGATGTGTGAAAAATATTGATCCTGGTCAGTCTGAGCGAATGCCATTAATATCCGAAGACCTATGTGGTCCAAGTTAGCGTGACGGTCACGCACAGCTTTACTGTCAAACCGGCCCCGGTCAAACCGGCCATATTTCGGTGAAACCGACCCAAGGCTACAAAGGTGTCACTCCTCAACGAAACGGCCCTATCAAATATACAGTAAACGGGCCAATTTGGCAGCTTCTAGATTTTATCAGAAGTCTCTGTGGCACCTTTTACTTAGTCTGCCTGATAGATCATTCCTTTGTCTAAAATAATTTACTACCAAGAAAGTGGTATCAAAAGCACCATCAGCTATCTAAAATCACGCCCCCATGAACACAGACACCCTTGCAATTTGCCGTCTCTTTCGGGAACTGCATGTGACACACGAATTATGGTCATTTCGTACCATAACCATTTCGTACTGGTCAGTCATTTCGTACCATAATTGGTCATTTCGTACAATAAATTTGGGTCATTTCGTACCATATTTTCATTTTGGTCACATCGAACCATAGTTTTACCATTTCGTACCATATGTTTTAAACTTTGTGCCATTGGTTTTCTCTGTGAAGTAATAAAAATTACAAATATTCATCAATAGAAAGATACATTTCCTAACATTTTAAACGCAATTTTGACCATAAAAATTCATGTTATACAGACAATTTATACAAATTTAGATCTACTCAGTACTACATGTATGCGTTATATTAACAAATGTATTGTCCGGATAACATTGTTTAAAAGCCGGTTGCCTGCAAATGATGACAAGAAGAACATAAATATGTGTTTAAAAGGATTTGTTCAAGTAGAACTTGTAATCGGCGATTTCTCCTTTTGCTTAAATGTTTTCCAAAAACCTTTCTAGTAAATGTGTCAAAACCTATCAAACTGGATTTGTTTTATAACCAATTCTCACACAGTGGCGCCATTTAAGCCTCGGAAGGTAGAGGCTTTAGAAAACATTGTGGTAAATTAAGAAATTGCAATTTATTTCGCACAATGTTTTCTACCAAGAAATACAAACAAGAGGGCCATTGGCCCTGAAGCGCTCACCTGACAGGCCCATAGGAAGCAATTTCATAATGGGGGGCTATAGACTCTATCCTAAATATTGGGGGGTGGGGGCTAATTGGGATTTCCCCAAAATTTTAAGTGTAAAATTAAGAAAAATTGGTATTTTTGGCCAACTTTGGAAGGGTTTAGCCCCCCTAGCCCCCCTGTTCCTACAGGCCTGCCTGACATAATAGCTTTCTGTATATGGTGTGTCTGAGCCTCCAAAATGATCACATTTTACTAAGATTTGTGGCCTGTATAAGATAATCATTCTGACAAATTTTCAGCTTGATTGGGCAAAAAAAATCCCCAAGACTGGACCCCATGACCTAGTTTAGGACCCCAGATGACCAAATTTTGAAATTGTCTGAGATTTTATCAAGATAATTATTCTGACTAGGCTGATTGGGCATAAAATGTGGCCTCTAGAGTGCACACAAGGTTTTTCTTAAATTTGACCTAGTGACCTAGTTTTTGACCCCAGATGACCCAATTTCAAACTTTTTGTACATTTCATCAAGACAATTATTATGAGCATATTTCAGGTTGATTGGGCAAAAAATGTGGCCTCTAGAGTGCACACAAGGTTTTACAAAGATTTGACCCTGTGACCTAGTTTTTGACCCCAGATGACCCAATTTCAAACTTGTCCGAGATTTTATCAAGACAATCATTCTGAGCAAATTTCAGGTTGATTGGGCAAAAAATGTGGCCTCTTGAGTGCACACAAGGTTTTTCTAAGATTTGACCCTGTGACCTTGTTTTTGACGCCAGATGACCCAATTTCAAACTTGTCCGAGATTTCATCAAGATAATCATTCTGATCAATTTTCAGGTTGATTGGGCAAAAAATGTGGCCTCTAGAGTGCACAAAAGGTTTTTTCTAAGATTTGACCCCGTGACCTAGTTTTTGACCCCAGATGACCCAATTTCAAACTTGTCTAAAATTTCATCAAGACAATCATTTTGAGCAAATTTCAGGTTGATTGGGCAAAAAATGTGGCCTCTAGAGTGCACACAAGGTTTCTCTAAGATTTGACCTAGTGACCTATTTTTTGACCCCAGATGACCCCATTTCAGGCTTGTCCGAGATTTCATCAAGTCAATCATTTTGAGCTAATTTCAGGTTGATTGGGCAAAAAATGTGGCCTCTAGAGTGCACACAAGGTTTTTCTAAGATTTGACCCTGTGACCTAGTTTTTGACCCCAGATGACCCAATTTCAAACTTGTCCGAGATTTTATCAAGACAATCATTCTGAGCAAATTTCAGGTTGATTGGGCAAAAAATGTGGCCTCTAGAGTGCACACAAGGTTTTTCTAAGATTTGACCCTGTGACCTAGTTTTTGACCCCAGATGACCCAATTTCAAACTTGTACGAGATTTTATCAAGACAATCATTCTGATCAATTTTCAGGTTGATTGGGCAAAAAATCTGGCCTCTAGAGTGCACACAAGGTTATTTTAAGATTTGACCCAGTGGCCTAGTTTTTGACCCCAGATGACCCAATTTAAAACTGGTCCGAGATTTCATCAAGACAATCATTCTGAGCAAATTTCAGGTTGATTGGGCATAAAATGTGGCCTCTAGAGTGCACACAAGGTTTCTCTAGGATTTGACCCAGTGACCTACTTTTTGACCCCAGATGACCCAATTTCCAACTTGTCCGAGATTTCATCAAGTCAATCATTTTGAGCTAATTTCAGGTTGATTGGGCAAAAAATGTGGCCTCCAGAGTGCACACAGGGTATTTCTAAGATTTAACCCCGTGACCTAGTTTTTGACCCCGGATGACCCAATTTCTAACTTGTCCGAGATTTCATCAAGACAATCATTCTGAGCAAATTTCAGGTTGATTGGGCAAAAAGTGTGGCCTCTAGAGTGCACACAAGGTTTTCCTAAGATTTGACCCTGTGACCTAGTTTTTGACCCCAGATGACCCAATTTCAATCTTGTCCAAGATTTGATCAAGACAATCATTCTGAGCAAATTTCATATTGATTGGGCAAAAAATGTGGCCTCTAGAGTGCACACAAGGTTTTTCTAAGATTTGACCCTGTGACCTAGTTTTTGACCCCAGATGACCCAATTTCAAACTTGTCCGAGATTTTATCAAGACAATCATTCTGATCAATTTTCAGGTTGATTGGGCAAAAAATGTGGCCTCTAGAGTGCACACAAGGTTTTTCTAAGATTTGACCCAGTGACCTAGTTTTTGACCCCAGATGACCCAATTTCAAACTTGTCTGAGATTTCATCAAGACAATCATTCTGATCAATTTTCAGGTTGATTGGGCAAAAAATGTGGCCTCTAGAGTGCACACAAGGTTTTTCTAAGATTTGACCCAGTGACCTAGTTTTTGACCCCAGATGACCCAATTTCAAACTTGTCCGAGATTTCATCAAGACAATCATTCTGAGCATATTTCAGGTTGATTGGGCTGAAAATGTGGCCTCTAGAGTGCACACAAGGTTTCTCTAGGATTTGACCCCGTGACCTACTTTTTGACCCCAGATGACCCAATTTCAAACTTGTCTGAGATTTCATCAAGACAATCATTCTGAGCTAATTTCAGGTTGATTGGGCAAAAAATGTGGCCTCTAGAGTGCACACAAGGTTTTTCTAAGATTTGACCCCGTGACCTAGTTTTTGACCCCAGATGACCCAATTTCAAACTTGTCCGAGATTACATCAAGACAAACATTCTGAGCAAATTTCAGGTTAATTGGGCAAAAAATGTGGCCTCAAGAGTGCACACAAGGTTTTTCTAAGATTTGACCCCGTGACCTAGTTTTTGACCCCAGATGACCCAATTTCGAACTTGTCCGAGATTTGATCAAGACAATCATTCTGATCAATTTTCAGGTTGATTGGGCAAAAAATGTGGCCTCTAGAGTGCACACAAGGTTTTTCTAAGATTTGACCCCGTGACCTACTTTTTGACCCCAGATGACCCAATTTCGAACTTGTCCGAGATTTGATCAAGACAATCATTCTGATCAATTTTCAGGTTGATTGGGCAAAAAATGTGGCCTCTAGAGTGCACACAAGGTTTTTCTAAGAGTTGACCCCGTGACCTACTTTTTGACCCCAGATGACCCAATTTCATACTTGTCTGAGATTTCATCAAGACAATCATTCTGAGCTAATTTCAGGTTGATTGGGCAAAAAATGTGGCCTCTAGAGTGCACACAAGGTTTTTCTAAGATTTGACCCCGTGACCTAGTTTTTGACCCCAGATGACCCAATTTCAAACTTGTCCGAGATTACATCAAGACAAACATTCTGAGCAAATTTCAGGTTAATTGGGCAAAAAATGTGGCCTCAAGAGTGCACACAAGGTTTTTCTAAGATTTGACCCCGTGACCTAGTTTTTGACCCCAGATGACCCAATTTCGAACTTGTCCGAGATTTGATCAAGACAATCATTCTGATCAATTTTCAGGTTGATTGGGCAAAAAATGTGGCCTCTAGAGTGCACACAAGGTTTTTCTAAGATTTGACCCCGTGACCTACTTTTTGACCCCAGATGACCCAATTTCGAACTTGTCCGAGATTTCATCAAGACAATCATTCTGAGCAAATTTCAGGTTGATTGGGCAAAAAATGTGGCCTCTAGAGTGCACACAAGCCAAAGGTTGACGCACGACGCACGACGGACGACGGACGACTGACGACTGACGACGGACGACGGACGACGGACGACGGACACAGCGGTATCACAATACCTCACCATGAGCACTATCGTGCTCAGGTGAGCTAAAAAGATAAGATTTCATGCTTGAAACTGAATTTGCTTCCTTAAAAATCTTTGAATTTTGAACAGTATAAAATTTCGCCGCCTGGTAATGATATAATACCCATGCCCCAACCAAGAACCGGTTTTTACGTTCCTGATAGAATTTAAGACCTTGGAAAACATTGAGACAAAAGAAGAAATATGTGATAACCAGAATTTCGTCAGTGATATTGAAAAACCTGGTAGATCTAACTACACCTTTATTTTAAACCTGCACATAGTTACGTGATTTTACAATACATTTTGTTTCAATATTTCTTGACTTAGTAAGCTTAATAAACCTCTTCTTTATCAACATGCATTTTGTCGTCTACATCAGCTTTCCAATTCGGCAACTCAATTTTTGAAAATTTTGGAAGTTTGAAATAATGTAAGTTAAGAAAGGCCTAATAATCACACTTGTAAATGATAATTGCTTGTTTGCGGGTAGATTTTAATGTATAATAGATCCGTTCAGTATTTAACATATAAAAGGTGTGACAATGAAAGCAAACAAACAATTAATAATTAACCCAAAACGTCTCCTTCTTGATATACATGATATATTAGTTGTATATTTAAGCATGTTCTATGGTAGAATTATATGTCTTATATTATATTTTTCATATCTTTATCCATATTTACTAAAATGTGGTACCAATTATAGAAATGTGGTACAAAATTATGGTACGAAATGACCAAACTATGGCACGAAACGACCAAACTATGGTACGAAATGACCAATTATATTATGGCTGAAATGGTTATGGTACGAAATGACTGTATACCTGACACACACCCATTAAAGGTCCTGATCGCACAAGAAACTAGTTCCCGGGAAACACATCCTAGCAGTACACTGATGGTCTGCTAGTATGCAGAACCAAATTTCATGCATCTGCATATTCTGTAGACACAGAATCAATGCAACAAAAGGAGCGAATCCATTTTTGACGGAACTGTATTTAATACTACGACCCGGAAGCATTTCCCGTTATGGAGTGTCTCATATATATTGATTAATTGTTGGTGTTGGTTGATAACATCTCATAACTACTGCCAGTAAATGAGCACCAACAGATAGAGCACAAAATCACCAAGTACCCGGCTACGGTACGAATTTATTAGCATTTACTCCATGATTGATTTTGGCTTTCAACTTACAATAATACCTTGATAGTCAACACTTTTGCAATTACCAAAAATAGTGTGCAACATAATATTGGCAGTCATCACACTTTTTTTTTGGTGGGGGAGGGGGGGCGTTTGGAAAGAAAAAATCCACCAATATGAACATACAGGCGAGTTGACTCGGCAGAGTTAATTCGTCTGCATGTACCAAATGGTGGATATTTATTATTTGCATGTATTTTGATTGACCGAAACGAAGAAAAGTGTTGGAATTTAGTATTTACTCATTTTATCTCGATACTTGCCATACTATGACGTGTATATACGCATTTTTCAAATTTGATAAAAAAAGTCTCAGATTTCGTCTATGTATGTGCGGCTTTTAAGCTGAAAGAGTCTAAAATTAAATCGTTTGGTATAGGATACTTTAGGTTTTGTCTACAATATAGTCCAGAAAATCAAACAATAGGGAAAACAAGAATTTGCTTGTTTTTAATTTGCAAGAAGTTGTAAAAGGTATTTTAAAAGGTTGCAAAATTCATATTGTTGGTAATTCTTGGTAGAAAACCATTCCCAATTTAAACATCTGCTGTACACCTATTGAACAGGACAAAATGGCATATGGTAAAAGTCCAATCGCAGTCCTGAAGAAAAGTGAGTCAGATCCCAAAAAGAAAACACCGCTCTAATCCTGAACAGTGATGAACAATGCTCAAGATGCTCAAACGACCACAAAGGAATATTATGTAGCAATTGTAGGTTCCCAACTAAATTTCAGCATGAGATGCTCTGCTTTAACTATAGGAGCATACGAAGTACTTGTGGATGGTGGTTAAGATGATCTTAATAACACTTGTAGTGCTTGAGATTATAAATATTTTTATTAATAATAATTGGCCTCCTGTCTGTACAATTTATATTTACATTATATATACATGAAAAAACTAACATACAGCGTGCAACCAAGTGAAATATGTTTGACAATATGTACTCCCCTTATTATAAATAGAAAAATCAATATGATTAGATATTGGATACATATTTTAAAACAAAACGACAACTCTTTAATAAAATGTATGTACAAATATATCAAGAATGATTGTGATAATGGCAATTTTTACAACGGTGCAAACTGGGCTTATCAGATAAAATATATTTTGGATCACCACGGATTAGGAGATATTTGGATTAATAAAAATACTGTTAATATCAATTTCTCTTTTATAAAACAACGAATCCTGGATAATTATAAGCAAGATTGGTTTTCAGACATCAATGATACTAGCAGATTAAGCTCTTACAAATTATTCAAAAATAACTTTCAATTAGAAAAATACCTCGAATTGCAAAGGTGTACACCGAACGGCAAATCAAGTAAGCCCTAAGTCTAAATGTTGGACAACATGGGCCGACTTCGATTGGCAATATTTCGCGCCATCGCTCGGAACATAGCTCCAAGCCAACACCGATAGTGCGAGCTATTGACGTCATTTCCGCAGCTATAGCTCCAATCGAACAGCAATGGCCCGAGCTATAGTCCGACCACCGAAAAAAGTGTGGTCCGACCATTCCCGCCATTTCGTCATTCGGAACACCTCGGATAACAGCGAACCAATCAGTGTCGAGGTAAACAAAGATTTTGATTGGCTGACTTAGAACGGGGAGGAATTCAATTGATGGAACAGCGCTGGTTCCCAATAATGGTTCCCGTCCTCGCGAGCTATAGTGCCAATCGAAGTCAGCCATGGTTTCATAACATCTCGAGATCAAAATTCAAGTTTCAACATTACAATATTCTGGTTAAAACATTTCCAGCATGCATTACCTGCGTTTGGGAATGGACGGAGGATCTGATTCTGAACTACAAGCATTCCATTGTACGCTCGATGACTTGCGCGAACCTTGCATTTTCAGTAAAATATTTCGTTGACAACTTGGAGAAAAGTTCCGGATGAGTAATGCCCCTTGAGATCATGCCACTTCCTGTTACTGTGTTTGCCTTGAATTTAAGATTTTAGAATATTGTTCGCTTCGTTTGAAAAATATTACTCGTCACGCTAAAATGGGCATTCTGTGATGTGTGAAAAATATTGATCCTGGTCAGTCTGAGCGAATGCCATTAATATCCGAAGACCTATGTGGTCCAAGTTAGCGTGACGGTCACGCACAGCTTTACTGTCAAACCGGCCCCGGTCAAACCGGCCATATTTCGGTGAAACCGACCCAAGGCTACAAAGGTGTCACTCCTCAACGAAACGGCCCTATCAAATATACAGTAAACGGGCCAATTTGGCAGCTTCTAGATTTTATCAGAAGTCTCTGTGGCACCTTTTACTTAGTCTGCCTGATAGATCATTCCTTTGTCTAAAATAATTTACTACCAAGAAAGTGGTATCAAAAGCACCATCAGCTATCTAAAATCACGCCCCCGTGAACACAGACACCCTTGCAATTTGCCGTCTCTTTCGGGAACTGCATGTGACACACGAATTATGGTCATTTCGTACCATAACCATTTCGTACTGGTCAGTCATTTCGTACCATAATTGGTCATTTCGTACAATAAATTTGGGTCATTTCGTACCATATTTTCATTTTGGTCACATCGAACCATAGTTTTACCATTTCGTACCATATGTTTTAAACTTTGTGCCATTGGTTTTCTCTGTGAAGTAATAAAAATTACAAATATTCATCAATAGAAAGATACATTTCCTAACATTTTAAACGCAATTTTGACCATAAAAATTCATGTTATACAGACAATTTATACAAATTTAGATCTACTCAGTACTACATGTATGCGTTATATTAACAAATGTATTGTCCGGATAACATTGTTTAAAAGCCGGTTGCCTGCAAATGATGACAAGAAGAACATAAATATGTGTTTAAAAGGATTTGTTCAAGTAGAACTTGTAATCGGCGATTTCTCCTTTTGCTTAAATGTTTTCCAAAAACCTTTCTAGTAAATGTGTCAAAACCTATCAAACTGGATTTGTTTTATAACCAATTCTCACACAGTGGCGCCATTTAAGCCTCGGAAGGTAGAGGCTTTAGAAAACATTGTGGTAAATTAAGAAATTGCAATTTATTTCGCACAATGTTTTCTACCAAGAAATACAAAAAAGATAAGATTTCATGCTTGAAACTGAATTTGCTTCCTTAAAAATCTTTGAATTTTGAACAGTATAAAATTTCGCCGCCTGGTAATGATATAATACCCATGCCCCAACCAAGAACCGGTTTTTACGTTCCTGATAGAATTTAAGACCTTGGAAAACATTGAGACAAAAGAAGAAATATGTGATAACCAGAATTTCGTCAGTGATATTGAAAAACCTGGTAGATCTAACTACACCTTTATTTTAAACCTGCACATAGTTACGTGATTTTACAATACATTTTGTTTCAATATTTCTTGACTTATTAAGCTTAATAAACCTCTTCTTTATCAACATGCATTTTGTCGTCTACATCAGCTTTCCAATTCGGCAACTCAATTTTTGAAAATTTTGGAAGTTTGAAATAATGTAAGTTAAGAAAGGCCTAATAATCACACTTGTAAATGATAATTGCTTGTTTGCGGGTAGATTTTAATGTATAATAGATCCGTTCAGTATTTAACATATAAAAGGTGTGACAATGAAAGCAAACAAACAATTAATAATTAACCCAAAACGTCTCCTTCTTGATATACATGATATATTAGTTGTATATTTAAGCATGTTCTATGGTAGAATTATATGTCTTATATTATATTTTTCATATCTTTATCCATATTTACTAAAATGTGGTACCAATTATAGAAATGTGGTACAAAATTATGGTACGAAATGACCAAACTATGGCACGAAACGACCAAACTATGGTACGAAATGACCAATTATATTATGGCTGAAATGGTTATGGTACGAAATGACTGTATACCTGACACACACCCATTAAAGGTCCTGATCGCACAAGAAACTAGTTCCCGGGAAACACATCCTAGCAGTACACTGATGGTCTGCTAGTATGCAGAACCAAATTTCATGCATCTGCATATTCTGTAGACACAGAATCAATGCAACAAAAGGAGCGAATCCATTTTTGACGGAACTGTATTTAATACTACGACCCGGAAGCATTTCCCGTTATGGAGTGTCTCATATATATTGATTAATTGTTGGTGTTGGTTGATAACATCTCATAACTACTGCCAGTAAATGAGCACCAACAGATAGAGCACAAAATCACCAAGTACCCGGCTACGGTACGAATTTATTAGCATTTACTCCATGATTGATTTTGGCTTTCAACTTACAATAATACCTTGATAGTCAACACTTTTGCAATTACCAAAAATAGTGTGCAACATAATATTGGCAGTCATCACACTTTTTTTTTGGTGGGGGAGGGGGGGCGTTTGGAAAGAAAAAATCCACCAATATGAACATACAGGCGAGTTGACTCGGCAGAGTTAATTCGTCTGCATGTACCAAATGGTGGATATTTATTATTTGCATGTATTTTGATTGACCGAAACGAAGAAAAGTGTTGGAATTTAGTATTTACTCATTTTATCTCGATACTTGCCATACTATGACGTGTATATACGCATTTTTCAAATTTGATAAAAAAAGTCTCAGATTTCGTCTATGTATGTGCGGCTTTTAAGCTGAAAGAGTCTAAAATTAAATCGTTTGGTATAGGATACTTTAGGTTTTGTCTACAATATAGTCCAGAAAATCAAACAATAGGGAAAACAAGAATTTGCTTGTTTTTAATTTGCAAGAAGTTGTAAAAGGTATTTTAAAAGGTTGCAAAATTCATATTGTTGGTAATTCTTGGTAGAAAACCATTCCCAATTTAAACATCTGCTGTACACCTATTGAACAGGACAAAATGGCATATGGTAAAAGTCCAATCGCAGTCCTGAAGAAAAGTGAGTCAGATCCCAAAAAGAAAACACCGCTCTAATCCTGAACAGTGATGAACAATGCTCAAGATGCTCAAACGACCACAAAGGAATATTATGTAGCAATTGTAGGTTCCCAACTAAATTTCAGCATGAGATGCTCTGCTTTAACTATAGGAGCATACGAAGTACTTGTGGATGGTGGTTAAGATGATCTTAATAACACTTGTAGTGCTTGAGATTATAAATATTTTTATTAATAATAATTGGCCTCCTGTCTGTACAATTTATATTTACATTATATATACATGAAAAAACTAACATACAGCGTGCAACCAAGTGAAATATGTTTGACAATATGTACTCCCCTTATTATAAATAGAAAAATCAATATGATTAGATATTGGATACATATTTTAAAACAAAACGACAACTCTTTAATAAAATGTATGTACAAATATATCAAGAATGATTGTGATAATGGCAATTTTTACAACGGTGCAAACTGGGCTTATCAGATAAAATATATTTTGGATCACCACGGATTAGGAGATATTTGGATTAATCAAAATACTGTTAATATCAATTTCTCTTTTATAAAACAACGAATCCTGGATAATTATAAGCAAGATTGGTTTTCAGACATCAATGATACTAGCAGATTAAGCTCTTACAAATTATTCAAAAATAACTTTCAATTAGAAAAATACCTCGAATTGCAATACGACAGTAAATATAAAATTGCCCTTACCAAACTTAGAACGTCTTCTCACGATCTTAACATAGAATCTGGCCGATATGACAATATTCCACGCGAAAACCGTATCTGTTTAAATTGTCAAATGAATGCTGTCGAAAGCGAATACCATTTTTTATTAGTGTGTCCAAAATTTTCAGCATTACGAAGGAAATATTTCAGTCCATTCTATTGTAAATGGCCATCCTTACAAAAATTCAAAAACCTTCTTCAAGTAGAACAAAAGAAAACTGTTATCAGTTTGGCGAAATTTATTTATTATGCAGATAAGCTTCGAACATCTATTTCATAAATGTATACATTTTAAAGATTTTAATCACTGATGCTATTTTTTCGCGGTCTTTGTAAACATGTCATACTTATTTGTATTGTATGTTTTGCTAAAAACGCTGTTTGTGTTTATAGCTGAATAAAATATAGTAGTAGTAGTAGTAAAAATGTAGACAAACAATATTTGAATTACACTTGTAAAAAGCTGTACAAAACAATACAAACAATACAAACTCTTGACAACATTAGCAGTAAACCACAACCAAGAAAAAAAAATAACAGTTAGAGAATAGAATAGAACACATCCAAATTGATACCACCAGAAAGGTTGAAAATGAGCTCCACATATTCGAAAACATCTTTGAAAACAGAATCAAAAGTGGCATTGACATGGGGATTCAAGAAATCGTTAACGAAAACAAAATGAATTAGAAAGCAAGAGGAAGAGAGAACTCAACACTGTTGTGTTCGAATTGCCAGAGAGGAAAAGTGGAAACAACTATGACGAGAAAGATTATGATGAGATTGCCAGAATATTAGGGTAGAGAATCTTTTAATAGAAACGTCGTATAGATTGGGCAAAAATGGATTGATTGTAATCGAGTAATCGAGAAACTCGCGACCGACCTGTGCTACCATATTCATACAAAAAGACTCCAGAAGTTGGCTAAACAATAAACTCTATCAGTATAAACTTTAAAACCACGCCTAGCAATACAAACTATATATAAGTTAAAGTTAATTGTTCGAAAACAGAAAAAGATATCAGACCCCTCAATGATATATTGAAGAAAGAAAACAAAGAAAAAGCTGAATTACAAATGTCAAGAACAATAAAAGATCACGCCAGAAAATAACACTAAAGTGTCGTAATAGTTAATTAAAGATCTAACACACGAACAGAGAAAGAAAGAAACTTAAATAGACAAAACAAACAAAACAAACAAACAAACAAATCAACAAACAATATTCAGGTAAATCCGCCTTAAATGTTGAAGCTCACCAGGGAACATTTATTTCTCCGAGGAGTCTATCACAAAACGTACAATCAATTTATGAACAAAATTAGCAAAATGTAACGTTCGTGGAACATTGTGATGCAATATGCAAATGAGGTAGACCATATAGTTTATATAGGATGTTTGTAATAGTAAGTAGCGTAAAATAAACACCTCTCGATGTGAGCTTAAGCTTTGCATCGACGGGATTTGCTGTTTGCTTTGAGCCTCGGCATGTTACATTTCGTGGCAGAGGTGGGACACCAAAGAAATCCAATATTGAAACAACAATGGCCATACCAGGTGGATCAAGAATTGATGAAACTATATCGATACTTGCCAGATACAGTTATTTAGGAAGAGAAAAAACTGACGACAACCTGGAGATGTAACTCAGAACTGTGAAAAGATCGTGTTAAATAGCCCCAATAAGGGGAAACATTATTCATGAAACATTGCATGACAAAACAATCTAGGATCTGAAAAAGCAGAAAGATCTATCAATCAACAAAAAATAGATTGGACTCCTTTCAGGTACTTCGGCCCGAAATGATTTCAGTCTGTAAACTGTGGCACCAGCTAAGCAACTGAACATATACTCCACAGCGAGACAAAAAGAAGTTTCGTCAAAAATGGACTCCCCTTTTGTTGTGCAATGATTCTCTGTCTGCAGAAATATGGTTCTGCACACTGACAGACCATCAGTGCACTACCAGGACGTGTTTTAATTAATGTCTCCAAGAACTTCTTTTCATCCTGTTGTGACCTTTCATAGGAGGTATGTCACATGAAGATTTTGGTACCACTTTCTTGGTAGTAAATTTTTAAGGCCAAGGAATGATCTATCAGACAGACTAAGTAAAATGTCACGACGAAACTTATGAGAGAAACAAGATGCTGCCAAATAGGGTGTCACTCCTCAACGAAAAGGGCCCATTTAATATATAGTATAATGGGTCAGCTTCTAGCTACTCTCAGATGTCTCTGTGGCACCTTTTACTTAGTCTACCTGATAAGATCATTCCTTGATCTTTAATATACTACCAAGAAAGTGCTAGCAATAGCACCATCAGCTTCAATCACGCTCCCGTGAACACAGCCACCCTTGCAAATTACGAGGCACCACCAGGTTTCACCCGATGTAGAATTGGTTTGGCTTGTTTGTAATTTTTCCCCTACTCGGATTACATAGCTCTATCACTATTAACCGCCGCCATATAAAACATAATTTAAATGAGAAGAAAGAAAAATACTATAAAACGTCGCGAACTATAATAATATCATATTAATGTAACACTATATAGTAAAGTCACTCTCTTATTCGTCCCACGCAACTTAAGTTACGTCGCTATACTATACATGTACACTACACTATCAAAGTCACTATCTTAAATCGTCCTACGTTCGGGATATGCATGTGACACACCCCCATGAGAGGTCACGACCGCGCAAGAAACTAGTACCTGAGAAATTCCTTAAAACACACAATGGCAGTACATGGGTGGTCTACCAGTATGTAGAACCACATTTCATGTATCTGCGTATTCTATAGACACAGAATCAATGCAAAAAAGGAGCGAACCCATTTTTGACGGAAGTATACTACGACCCGGAAGCATTTCCCGTTGTGGAGTGTCTCCATCTATTGATTCGGTCGGCACAATCCCTTCAGCCAATCAAAAACGTCGTCAGTCATAAATTGCGGACCTGCACTCATTCGGTGGAGGTGAAAGCTTCGGTCTTTTTCGTTAAAGCATTACCAACTTTCAGCATTAATATCTCGACGACTAAGCCTGATTATTAAAAATGCGTTGGCAGTTAGAAAGTTTAAATCACATTCTTCAACGAAAGAGTTTTGTTTATGAATTTTAACGAGGGATTTTTGAAATATTCTGCCTCAAAAATGGTATCCCGTAACGATAAAGACCGAGGAAGTACCCTCGATGAAAAAAATGAAAGTGACGCTATGACGTCATGCCGACTGATTCTATAGGCCCGTATTGAATCGGTCGGCACAATTCTTTCAGCCAATCAAAAACGTCGTCAGCGGACCTGCACTCATTCGGTGGAGGTGAAAGCTTCGGTCTTTTTCGTTGAAGCATAACCAACTTTCAGCATTAATATCTCGACGACTACGCCCGATTGTTAAAAATGCGTTGGTAGTTAGAAAGTTTAAATCACATTCTTTAATGAAAGAGTTTTGTTTATGAATTTTAACGATGGATTTTTGAAATAATCTGCCTCAAAGTTGGTATCCCGTAACGATAAAGACCGAGGTTGTACCCTCGATTAAAAAATGAAAGTGAGGCTATGACGTCATCCCGACTGATTCTATAACTATGGGTGGACTTGATTGAACCACTCCACTCTCGGTTTAGAGTACTCTGAGCAGCGATTTCCAATCAAGTGTTTTGGAGTGGTTTTGGAGTACAAAACAGATGATTTTTGCATTTAATAATAATAATCCTATCGCAAAATCACCAACGAACATGTCAAAGATGTTTGTTTAGTTTCTTCAGTAAAATGTGATGTCTTTTCAGTTGTAATTTTGTCTTTCATATTCGTTAAATTGATTGATAGAACATTATACCAAACTATTTCTATTTTTATCGTCTATCAGAAACCATGTTAATGACGTCACACTCCCAAACGCCCCTGCTCGGTAGGTGGAGTGCTCCGAGTAGATCCGAGAGTGGATTTTCTGCACTTGATTGGATTTTGGAGTGAAAAAGTTACTCCGAGTAAAACGGAGTGGCCCAATCAAGTCCACCCTATATGTCAGCGGCAAATTACATTGACTGAACACGGTCAGTCAATGTCTAAACATGACCATTAAAAGGGGTTGTAAAGGAATTATGGTCATTTCGTACCATAACCATTTCGTACCAGTCATTTCGTACCATAATTGGTCGTTTCGTACCATAATTTTGGTCATTTCGTACCATAACTTTGGTCATTTCGTACCATAATTTTACCGTTTTGTACCATATATTTTAAACCTTGTACCATTGATGTCTTCTGTGAAATATAAAAAAATATGAATACTTATCGAAGATGAACAGATTTTCACATTGTATATGCAATTTTGACCACGAAATTCATGTTAAATTAGAATCATACAAATAAAGATCTAAATCTACTACATTTGCAGTTCAGGCTATATTTACAAATATGTTGTTCAAATACCAATGTTTAGCCGATTGCCTGCAATGCCAATCTCAAAAGAAAACTTAAACGTCTTTGAAAAGGATGTATTCAAGTAAAACTTGTGATAAGCGATTTCTTCTTTTGCGTTCATGCTTTCCAAAGCCTTTCTAGTAAATGTAATGCATACTTGTTTAACTCAATGTCACGCAGTGACGCCATTTGATGCTGTACAAGGTGAATGCTTTTTAAAACATCGCAAGCCATTTCTTCATTTCCCACAATGTTTTTTAACAAGAACGATAAGAAGGTAAAATTTCATGCGACCGAAATTGAAGACTACAAAACTCGAATTTGAAACAGTCGAAAAAGTTTACCCTTTCCAAAGCAGTTTTCACGTCCCTGATAGAGAGGCCTTTTAAAACATTGAGACAAAAAAAGTAAATGCTGATAACCATCATTTCGTCTGTGTATTGAAAAAAGTTCTTAACTACAACTTTATATAACAAGAGTGCCATGGTCACAATATACGCCGCTCCAGAGACTAAGTTTTAAGGGGGCATAACTCAGGCAAAAATCAATGAACCATAAAATCCTTCCTTCATGCACATCTACCAATTGAGGTGATAACATTGACCAAGTTTCAAGAAGATCCAGCCAGAAACTTAGGAGGAGTTGCGTTGACAAGAAAAGTGGACGGACGTACGGACGGATGGACGGACGGACGGACGGACGGACAGACGGAGAAGATGACGCCAATATACGTCCGCCTCCGGCGGCGTATAAAAACTATAGTTACGAGGTTTTGCAATAATACAGACGATTACCTCCTTTTGTCTCAATATTTCAAAACTTAAATAAATGCCTTTTTTATCAACATGAACTTTGTCGTCAGCATCAGCTTTCAAATTTGCAACCATATTTTTTGTCGTTTGGGAAAGAGTTAAGAAATGCCTCATAATCATCATTGTAAATGATAATTGCTTGTTTGCAGGTAGAATTTAATTGATAATAGATCGGTTCAGTTATTAACACATAAAAGGTGTGACAATCAGTGACCGCAAACAACCAAATTATTAATCAAACAAAATGTCTGGTTTTTGATATATAAGTTGATTAAAAGCATGTTTTTGGTAAAATTATGTCTTATGTTCGTAAATATTTTTGTATCTCTATCCATTTTTTTCTACTATTGTCGACAGCTTTCAAAATAAAATGTGATACCAAATTATAAAATTATGGTACGAAAAGACCAAATTATGGTACGAAATGACCAAACTATGGTACGAAATGACCAATTATATTATGGTACGAAATGGTTATGGTACGAAATGACTGTATACCTTGTAAAGTAGACTCAATTTGGGATGAAACAATTCATTCATTTGAAATCTTCAGGCAATTAATTGATTAGGCAATTTAGCTTATTGCCTATGCATTACGCTTATTGCTTGATTTTACTTATTGCCGCTAACATTAAGCAAAAGACTAACACTACAGTGCGACTATACCTATGTTTGGGTCCAGCACTTAACGGAAGAAGAAGAAGCTGAAGAAGAAGAAGAAGAAGAAGAAGAAGAAGAAGAAGAAGAAGAAGAAGAAGAAGAAGAAGAAGAAGAAGAAGAAGAAGAAGAAGAAGAAGAAGAAGAAGAAGAAGAAGAAGAAGAAGAAGAAATTTGGGATGAAGCATTTCAGGCAATAAGCTTAATGCCTGAAATTTTTAGGCAATAACTAATTGACTAGGCAATAGCTTATTGCCTAGGCATTTCGCTTATTGTCTGATTTTACTGATTGCCGCTAACATATATAGGAGTGACACCGTTTGGCCGTTTTAGGGTCTGCTGGTCTATTTTAGCGTTTCCAGTCTATTTTTGGACGAAACTGAAAGTTTGGACAACCCTAGAGTGACAGCTTGCAGATTCGTACAGTTTTTAAGGGTTTTAAATTATATAACTCTTACACTTGCAAATGTTCTTTTCATATTCTGCAGACAAAATAGTACACCTTTCTTGATTCTTTTGCTGACCTACGTTCGATTTCAGCACTTACGATTTGTCAGGGAACCATCGTTATTCAACCATCATATAAGTCATAAAATTTTACTTGGTACAGTTTGCAGATTCGTACACCAAATTTTTGTAAAAATTACACTAAGCAATGATGAAAAATCACTATCTATCTAAAAAGTAACCAATTTTATCAAGGCATGCACAATTTCAGACTGATTTGTGGAAAAGTAACTTACTTTCGGGAGTGACTAAAACGCAGACAATATAGAATATAGAGTAACGCATACAATATGAAACAAAGAAGGATGTCGATTAGGTGACTAAAACGCAGACAATATAGACAAAGAAGGAGTGTTGACTTACGCATACAATATAGACAAAGAAGGATTTTGATTTGAATATTATAGTATAATAATTTACTTATTATTTCATTGTTTGATAAAAAATGTAAATATTATTATTATTAATTAATTGACTTTAAAGGGCGACGGTAACAGATGGTCTAATTGCAAAAAATGAAATATTTTGAAAAAATATGCAAAACTTTTGTGTTGACCACCTCGGGATGGTTAATAATATGCGATTCAGACAGAGAATGAGCCGAAATTACAAGACAGATAGCTGAATTTAGAGAGAATCCAAGCCTAAATTCAACCCCATCACTGATGGGGTTAGAATTATTTTCAAATTGTTGCGCATGCGCATACAGCGCGGACCATGATTCAAACGAGATTCATACTTAAATTTCAATATGACGTCATCATGTATGTTGTGACGTCATTTAAGAAAGTCGCATGTCCTACTGTTTTGACCTACTTTCGACATCGCTTCATGAATTTGGTATCAAATTGCGAAAAAATGAGTCGTTGCTTCAATAGTTTCTCGTAATCATTTAATCAGGTCATATAAAGCTTAAAAAGTGTACATTTCTTTTGTATTTGACAATTTTTGGGTCCAAATCTGGGAAATAGTAGCTTTAATGTAATATAATAATTGACCTTAGGCCTATATTTTATGGTTTGATAAACATTTTTTGTAATTATTATCTATTTTTTTTTTACATAAATTAGCCTACTTTGATCTTCGAATTGTTTGTGAATCATTTTATTCATTTATTATTTCATTTATTCTGTTTACTGTTGGAGTTGTTGTTGTTGCTTTTTTTGTTACACATAAATTAATAACTTAGAAGCGCTCAGTTATAAGCTGACTATTATTGTCCAGAGATTTGTATTCTGACTGCCTTTATAAAGTATAAATTCTGTTTTCTTGATTTGAATCTTAATTTATATCATGGAAATCAATTATCAAACTTTTTGTTTTTGAACAGGTCCAAATTAAAAGATGATTCGAAACAAATTCGAATGAATAATGTATAAAATTAGTTTATCAAACGAATAAAGCCTTTAACAATCAATACCTGGAATTTACGTTGCTATACGAAAGAGAATCCGAAAATTTTGAGGCAAAGAAGAAAGTGTAGTAAATCTGGTCAAAAAACACTGTGCGAATCGAAGGAATTGTCTGTCACTAGTATGTTTCTCTTTTTCTACAATGTTTTCAAAGCTTTTACAATGTCGGTATCATACATTATTATGTGTGAACGAGTTACATTATCAATACCAAAAGTATAGAATTTGTCCTTTTCTTGTTTAAGTTATTTATAATTTCTAACATTTTCACAAACGCCGAGAAATTTGACTGTGCTGATTTGAATCTACCGCAGTCGACAAAAGGACTACGCGTACTGATAAAGGAAGAAAAAATGATCAAGAGTAATGTATCACAGAAAAAATGGGGAATAAGGATAAAATTATCGGCACTATCTTCTTTGCCTCAAAATTTTCGGATTCCCTTTCGTATAGCACCTTAAATACCAGGTATTGATTTTTAAAGGCTTTATACGTTTAATAAACCGGTCAAAGGGTGTGGTAACTACTGTAAGAGTGCCTTACACTTTCAGTAATCACACATTAATTAATGTGTATATTTGCTTAACCCTTTCCCAAACAAGAGCTGGTTTTGACGTTCTTATAAAAGAAGGCTTGGGAAAACATTGAGACAAAAGAAGAAACTGCTAATAACCAGCAGTTTCTCCTTTTGCCTCAATGTTTTCTATGCGATATTTTACACAAATTCTATCTTTGATAACATTCATTTTGTTGTCTGCAACTCCTTTGAATTTGGAGAACCCTAAAATTTTGTCATCTGGGAAAGGGTTAAGACTCTGTCAATTAACCCTTCAGAAGGCCCTATATCTGAATATTTTGCGAATTCATTTATTTGAATTTGATAAGATATTAGACAAAATCAGGGAAATTTGATTGTATTATCTCGTATATGGCTCTACCTTTTCTCTATTATATCAGTGGCGGATCCAGAGGGGTTCGGGGTTCAAATGCCCATGCTTGTTTTTTCAGGGTAAATTGTGATGGACTGATTGGATTTTATTTGAAAGGTCCTTAAATAATTTAGCTTTGCAGGTTGACCATTCCATACGATCTTTTTATATCACCAAGTGACGATATATCTGAGTTCTCCATAAGAAATGTAATAGTTGGTATGTTGTCATATTTGCAGGACATTGGAAATGATCGGTTTGTCGACTGCGAAACATTGAGAAAAAGATGACAATATAGATAAATCATATTTTCTGCTTCTTCCTCAATAGTTTCTGTGATATATTGCACATAAATCAACACTTTATCAATAATAACCATCATCCCGTTTATCGTGTACAAGTTAAAAGAAACTAAAATTTTGCCGTTTATTCATGGGTAAAAGTTATTAAAAAATATCAAGTAGTACTTTCTCTCATGGACAACTCAAATGTTTCGTCAAATGGTGACATAGATGTAGTTGTTTATAAATAACATATTCATGTAGATCATATGTCTTTCATCAAAATGCATTTACCATCTATTAAATAATGTATACATGTAAATGGACCTTGCAAGGTCATTGCTTGTAATAAGCAATTTCTTCATTTTACACCATGTTTCCTACCCAAAAAGACGAATTTTTTCACTTGAAATTTTGGTCTGCAACATCTTTGATTTTGGACCGACCTAAAATTTTGTCGTTTGGGCATGGGTTAAGGACCTTTCAAATAAAGTCCATTTAGCCCATCATAATTTCTCTTGAAAACCCTATCAGGGACCGCTTAATAGGAAATATGTTGTTGCTGTCGTTTGTTTCCTTTTAGTTCATAACGCCGCTAAGCATACAGACCTGAAAGGTGCAGAAAATGAGAAATAAAATAAAGAAAAGGTAGTTCTAACCATATACGAGATAACACCATTAAATTTCCGTGATCAATATTTTGTCTAATATTTTATCAAATTGAAAATAAACGCATTCGCAAAATATTCAGGTAAAGCGCCTACTGAATGGTTAATGGACAGAGTCTCAAGCAAATATACACATTAATTAATGGGTGATTACTGAAAGTGTAAGGCACACTTACAGTAGTTATCACACCCTTTGACCGGTTATCGTATTTTCTTTATCAAACGAATAAAGCTTTAAACAATCAATACCTGGTTTTTACGTTGCTATTTATACGAAAGGGAATCCGAAAATTTTGAGGCAAAGAAGATAGTGCCGATAATTTTATCCTTTTTCCCATTATTTCATGTGATACATTACACATATTCTTTCTTTATCCCTACTCTTTTTGACAACTGCAGTAGATTCAAATCAGCACAGTCAAATTTCTTGGCGTTTGTGAAAATGTTAGAAATTCTAAATTATTTAAACAAGGAAAGAACAATTATACTTTTGGTATAGACAATGTAACTCGTTCACACATAATGATGTACGAGGGGCGTTCATTAAAGATTTCCCCTAACCTACTTCCAATAAGAATAGAGAATTGAAACTTGGCACAAATATTAATCTTTCTCTACATGGCCACTAGTCAGACAGACATACTTCTGCCATCGTTTAATGCAAATGGAGACCTGTTCTGTAGAACACCGTAGATTGTGTCCGAAACCTTGCATTGACTTTGTGGTGACATCATCAATGCAATACTGTGGGCGCCCAGGATTCGGGCTGCTTCCACAGACTTACGTCCACACTTGCACTTTGTATACCAGTGTTTGACAAAGTCATATGATGGGACATCATCCCCACCAACTTCTTTCGTGTCATCAAATTCCTCTTTTAGAGTGCGACCTTTCAAATACAGGAATCTGATGACTGCTTGCTCCATCACGCTACCTTACTTAACTTCAGCACACGGAAATGAGAAACTAATTACATTACAGAGCTGCAATTTTACATGTGACCTATAGAGGTATACGGTAATGTATGTGTACAAATTCAACTTCCTACCTCAACTGAAAGTAGGTCAGGGGAAATCTTTAATGAACGCCCCTCGTATGATACCGTCCTTGTAAAAGCTTTGAAAACATTGTTGGAAAAGAGGAACACACTAGTGACAGACAATTCCTTCGATTCGCACAGTGTTTTCTGATCAGATATACATGTACTACGCTAATTCTATACGTCATTCGTTCGAATTTGTTTCGAATCATCTTTTAATTTGGACATGTTAAAAAAATTGTTTGATAATTGATTCAAATCAAGAAAAAAGAAAACTTCATACTTTATAAAGGCAGTCGGAATATAAATCTCGGGACAATGATAGTTCACTTATAACTGAGCGCTTCTAAGTTATTCATTTATGTATACAAAAAAGCAACAACAACAACTCCGACAATAAACACACACAAAAAAAATAAAAAATAAAAAATAAAATGAAATAATAAATGAATAAAACGATTCACAAACAAATCGAAGATCAAAGAAGGCTACATGTTTATGTAAAAAAATAATAATAAAATTAACTACAAAAAATGTTTATCAAACAATGAAATATAAAGTCAATTATTATATTATATTATAAAAGTCAATTTGTGAATAATAATAATCACAAAAAAAATGTTTATCAAACAATGAAATATCAAGTAAATTATTATACTATAATATTCAAATCAAAGTCCTTCTTTGTCTATATTGTATGCGTAAGTCAACACCCCTTCTTTGTCTATATTGTCTGCGTTTTAGTCACCTAATCGATATCCTTCTTTGTTTCATATTGTATGCGTTACTCTATATTCTATATTGTCTGCGTTTTAGTCACTCCCCTTACTTTCAAGGTTTTGAAGACGACGGGTATGGACTGAACAGAATATAACAGAATGGAACAGTTGGCTAATTTTAAATGTCAAAATATGATATAAAATTACATTTTAACCAAAAAAATTGTATCTATATTATATTTATATAAGATTTGCATATTGTATATGAAAAGACCTTGGGATGAACAAACTACTGTCCCAGCCAAAGGGGAATTACTCTTTCGTCGCCGGAATGACAGCAGTCAGAAGATCGATTCAAATGTAAACATTGGCATCAATGACATCAATGTAAGCAGTTGGAATAAAAAATAGGATAATTTTCTCACATTATACTGCCCTGACTAAGTTTTATTAAGACTCGGCTAGCTTATTTTGAATAAACACAACTGCAACTCAGTGAAAATTCAGCTTCGTAAGTACGACAAAAATCGTCTGCATCGCACTCGAGGTGTCAAACACACAATCTTTGGCACCAAATTTGATCAAAGGACATACAAAAGTAGTTAATTGAGCAACCATTCAGCATTGCTTAAGCATATTCAATGCACCAGAGGCCAGAAATCGCTGAGTGTACGAATCTGCAAGCTGTACGAATCTGCAAGCTGTCACTCTAAATATCTGCCAAAAATCACTTGAAAAAGGAAAACACCACACAATCAGATTGACTTATGGTATTTTCAGGATTGAATTTAATTCTTAACAATTTCAGGTTTATAATGTTATACTGAATATGACCTAGACGTTACTAAACAATGACTTTAATCGGCGTCAACTGAAGTCGCGCTTGATTGGTAAATTCAGGAAATCTCCTGTATTAATCGGGAGAATCACGGAAATTCTGCAGATGTGCAAGACACAATTTCTCGCGAAAATTTCTTAACAGCGGTTTTAGTTACCGCCCCTGAGTGAGAAAAAATGTTTAACCTAATAACTCCTACAGTTACAGGTTTGAAAAAAACACTGATTGTTTATCGAATCAAACATATCCCCGTCCGACCTAATTTCGATCACCTAAGCAGAATCTCCATTCATTTTGTCAAGAACGGGAAATTACAGGGCTTGGATTGTTACAGTCATATAGATAAATCATTTTCTGAGCTAAATATAAGTAATTTCAACAAAACTCACCGACATATCTGAAGTTTGAGATGGAAAGATCGGTAGACCCCCTTTCTCTGTACACGCTCAGGTCACAACCTTAATTCGATCAAAATGAGGCTCCCCTATAATCTTGTATACTGATCAAAAAAAGACAGGTGCAACTTTTTGGAAATGTGCTGGAAGTCATCGGCAAACATTGAAAAGTAATTTCATGCACGTTAAAAAACTTTATAACACTTCTTAGTAGTGTTGTAAAATCGGACTCAAATCATAATCGATAATCGAATTGAAACCGGAAGTGGTTTCGATTCAATTATCGATTAATAATCGAAACTTCATTTTCTGTAATAAAACACTTTTGTGTTGATGGGTGTCAAAAAAAGTAAAGTTTGTTACGCTGACAACAATAATGGCAAGTCTCTAGCAAAAGAAAGGTGCAAGCCAAGAGATTTTGTCTTCGATTTCATTGATTTAATTAAAGTTATACTATATTCATTTGAGCTTTGGTTTCCTACATAAGTATTTCTTTCAATGTGTGTGTGTGTGTGTGGGGGGGGGGGGGGGTTTGGAGGGTAAGGGTCTTCCACAAGCCATCCAGACGGAACAAAGTTATAATGTACTTCATAATTTTGGTTTGTAGCCAAATTTCAAATTAATTTTTTTCCACTTAAACAAAAGTCTGCAATAAGTGTCTGCGTTTTAGTCCAATCCGTTTACTCTAGTCCTTACTCAAAGAACAGCTGGACAATTTTTAGTATTTTAAGAGTGAAGGAGTTGGAGATAAATGGTGCAGGTATCAAAAATTCAAATCTCTTTCCCAAATTCACATCATCTGTCTAAAATAAAGTGTATTGGTGGCAAAACCGTATTTTTTCGTATCCGGATTTAGGCATATGTCCGGTAACTGGTACACTTGATTACGAATAGAGGTTGTTTAAAAAGCTCTATTTAGACTCTTTTGTTTGTTTTAAATGTCATAAAATGAAATGAGTGGTCTGCTTTGAAATGAAATGGCTTTATTTGCCCATTTTTCTTCCGTTTCATGAATGTTTTTCTCCAAAATCATGTTATGAAAATGGTGCCGATGATCGCTAGAAACGATGGAATTCCGCCGCTGCCAAACATTTTTGATTACAGATTTATTTGATTATTAGCAAAATATGGTCTTTTTACACCCGAATTAATATCTGCAAATACAATTTCTGTCTTTAACATTTGGTTTACTCTTGGTTCTTTCCTTTGGAAGCTAAAAAACGAAAACAAACATTGCCATCAGTAATATGGAGCCGATATTTCGGTGAAAACCAAAGACGTTAACGATCATCGATTTTCCATACTCATAATCGATTGTCGCCGATTTTGGGCTTCAAAAACGATTAATCGATTATTTCCGATTATCGTTACAACACTACTTCTTAGCCATCTCGAACATGCTTGAAACTTGTTTCCAATTATTTGGCGTCTAAAAAGTATGCATTTCTGGTGTGGTTATTCAGAAGCTCACTTTAGACAAATATAGCTATCTCTGCACCTCAAAACCTTTTCAAAAATACAAAACTGCAGATGGCCAATACACTTTCAGCGATCACAATGACAACAAGTTATAGGAATTATGCTTAAGGGATATATCGAAGCTCCAAATGCATAACAAGAAAATAAACATCACTATGAGCAGTGATAAGCACCGCACAGTCGTTGGATGTTACTTTTTTTCATGAGTATACTTGTAATGTCATGAAAATTGGAGGCGGAGCATAGAAAACTGTCATCACTTGCAGACGAGAATATAGAATTTTATATGTCTTTTGATTTGCATGAGAAAATGGAATTTTATGTTTGTGAAAAAAGTGACTTAGTGAAATGGCGCCATTTCTGTGTTTGGGTAAATATTGGAAGATTTATTACATTTCTAATCTCAATTTCACCTGGTTTGAGATATTCTTTATCAGCTATTGTCACTGTAAACATATCATGGGCATACCGACGATGTTCGGGTCAAATTGTGCCGTGTATTGGATAAAATCTGAAGTGATCGAATTTAGGTTGTGATCGAAATTAGGTCGAGTGAGGATAACTGTAAACCCAATCTATTTTTAGCTATTGTCATGGCGCTGTGTCCGTCGTGCGTGCGTGCATCCGTGCGTCCAGTCGTCAACTTTTTCTTTAAAAATCTTCTCAGAAACTACTGTATGGATTTTCAATCAAACTTCACAGGAATGATCCTTGGGTGGTCCTCTATCAGATTCCTTCAATTTAATGCTGATTGAACTAGAAAGTCTGGAGTTGACCTATCAAGACAGGACATTGACACGATATTCAGGGATAAAGACTGGCAATTTTCACTTAGGGGCCCAGAATAGCAAAATTCAATACTTAACATTAAGGGTATGGGCATTTTCTTTAAATATCCAGGGGCCCAGCCCAAAATCTAGGGGCCATGGGCGACTGGGCCCCTGCTAGTCTTTATCCCTGATATTTGTGAACATAAGTTCTTGCCAGAGTGTAATTTTCAGCCTAATCTGAATTTTACATCATGAGTTATGTCCCCTTGAAATTGACAAAATTACTATTTTTGACCTTATTTTTACTCAAACAGGCTTAAATATCTCCCAATCAATATGAAACTTTCACATAATCTTACCTCAGTCATATGCCTCTCAATTTGAAAAAAAAAGCTAATTGTGACTTTGTTTTCACTATCTTATCAACACTTTGATTAAATATTTAAACAATCTCAGGCCTGTGGAGCGATTCAAGACCTTCAGGTCTTCTAGTTTTTCAAAATTCACCAATTTCTCAGGGTAAAAGATTAAAACTACCTTTATTCATGTTATGATTTTTTGGTTTTAAATGTTCCCGCAGTTTCAAGTCTCGTTAGAAAAAGAGTGAAAGCAGGGGATGGTCCGATTGAGTGAAAAATGATTTCATTTCAAACAATCAATGACGATTGAGTTACATACGAGGGAGGAATCAAATTGTTAAAATTCGAACAAAATCGGCCCGTATTATGCATCTCCTGTGCAAAATCCTGATATAGACGCTCAAAGTGAGATGTCCGACTGTATTACCCGCCTGTCCGTATTTACCCGAACTGACCCTACTCTTCACTACCATGATCGTCCAATGGATTGCGCTGTCACGGGATGTTATGCTGGCAGAGGACCTGAATCAGTTGAGTTGCTTTGTCAGCCCCATCCCTCACGAAAGGCTTTAAGCGCTACGGCTGTGTTTTTATGCACCCAAAGGGTGGTATTATGTTGGTAAAACCCTGTCTTCACAACTCCCTCTACAGTTTACATCCAATTTTTCAAGTTTACGCTGACGCCTGTGGACATGCAAACACCTGCAGACATGCAAACATCTCCTTACATTGTTTTTAGCTCCACTGGCCGAAGGCTAGTTGAGCTATTGTCATGGTGTTTCTAGGTGTTGTGTCCATCGTGCATGTGTGTGTCCGTCCACAAACTTTTTCTTGTATGCACTCATTGATCACATTTTTTCTGATCAACCTGAAATTTGGTCAGACTGATCGTCTTGATGTTATATCGGTGTTTGAAATTGGATCAACCTTAGTCAAAAACTAGGTCAGGGGGTCGAATCTTAATACTTAGAAAAACCTTGTATGCACTCTAGAGGCCCGTGTTTTCTGCAGAATAATTTGAAGTTGAAGTAGGATTTTATATTTGTATCTGGAATCCTTGAAACACATAGTGCTAATACAAATAATTATGAGTAAAAACATAATGATTATGAGAAAAGAAGAAATTGCTCACTTTGGGCAGATTCTTCTTTTCTCATCATGTTTGCATAATCAACTATTACATTTACAATTAAAAAAATGCATTTTTTGTCAGATTTTGGCATGAAATAACTCAAAATGCCTCTATTTAGGGACAATTTTGAATAGATTAAGCTGTGGGGCTTTTTTGAAGCTGTAGGAGCATTACACTGATCAGAGCTCCAGATAGGATGCGTATTTGTGTAAAATACGCATTGATTTGGTCTAAATACGCATTTACTTTCATGAAAATGCGTAAAGATACGCATTCAAAATAAGGAATACGCATTTGATAATCGTCAGTTAGCGTATCAAGATCAAAGAGCGCCGGAAGAAACACATATAATAGGAAATTCCAACCATTGAAAATAACGTTTTGGTCTGTAAAAAAAGCTTATTGAAGGGTCTAATACGACTCAGCCAATCAAAACCGAGAATTATTGGTGAATACCGATTACGTCACCAGCCGAGCAAATGCAGATGACAATTGGCTATTCCATAGATCTACCGAATGCTGCCGAGTGGTGTATTTTGTTCGAATTCCAGGCAATCGTTGATTTCCGTTATTTTTTTTTATACGGAACAAATTGCTTACTCGATTTTGATTGGATGATAAATATCAGGCCATTGCATTATTTCGGAAATTGCAACTCAAAGAAGTTTGTTTTCTTTTTTTAATCGGGAAAAGAGTAAATCCACTCCTGAGAACATCGTAAAGGCCATTTTGGCTGATATCATTTATGAATAGGCCCTACGGTACAGACAAAGATAGCCCACAATGGTAATCTCGTTCAGAAAAAAACACTAAAAAGTCTTGATGGTCGGAAACATAGCGCTGGGATGTCCTCGAACTCGAAAATGATAGTAGGTCGTTCCGGTGGGGTGCTCCTGTTAATTTTAATCCTTTCCTGAACAAGAGGGTTAGGTTAATACTCCTTGCCTCCAAAAATATCTGGAAATACGCATTGGAAAAAATTCTGAGGGGTAAATACTCCTTGCCTGAAAAAATTATCTGGAGCTCTGCACTGATTTACATGAAGCTGTAGTGGGGCCGATACAGCTTATTGGGCTGGGGAGAAGACTGGGCCACATTTTAGCCTGATTAACCTGAAATTTTGTCAGAATTATTGTCTTGATAGAATCTGGCATAAGTTTGAAATTGGGTCAGCTGGGGTTAAAAACTAGGTCATGGGGGTCAAATATTAGAAAAACTTTGAATGAACTCAATATGTACCCTATTTTTTGTTCAATCAAAATGAAATTAAGCCAAGAGTGATTGTCTTGATAATCATGGAGGAGTTTAAAATTGGGCCAAATGGGGTCAAAAACTAGGTCACAGGTTAAATCATACTAAAACCTTGTATGCATTCCAGAGGTGCCATTTATGAGGTTATTAGCTCACCTGAGCACGAAGTGCTCAAGGTGAGCTATTGTGGTCGCTTTTTGTCCGTCGTCCGTCCGTCCGTCCGTCCGTCCGTCTGTCCGTCCACAATTTCTTTAAACATCTTCTTCACCACAACCATTCGGCCAATTTTGACCAAACTTGGCAGGAATGTTCCTGAGGTGACCCTTTTCAAAACTTGTTCGCAAATTTTTGATTTGTCAAAAAATGTGGGCGTGGCAGGGCGGGGCTTAAAAATCCTATGAAAATTCTTTAAAAATCAACCATTGGGCCAATTTGAACCAAATTTGGCAGGAATGTTCCTTAGGTGACTCTTTCCAAAATTTATTCACAAATTTTAAGATTTGTCAAAAAATGTGGGTAAGGCATACCAGACTTTGAAAAATCCAAAGAAAATTCTATTAAATTTAACCAGGTATAATATCTTTAGTGGGAGTCAAAACCTCGTAACTACAGCTCAACAAAGCTGGAGTTACGAGGTTTTAATCCCCCACTGGGGATATGTCTAATCCCCATAAAATAAACAAAGACCAGGAATGTTTATTCAAGACGGCCAGAATGGGGAACTGCAGGTAAAAAGGGGTAAATACATTATATTTGTTATTTAAGCTATCCTTTGTTGATGGTACTCATTTAAATAGTTTTGATTAGATCATTCAAATGAATACCCACATCACAGGGTTTGATAAACATTGAAAGATATTTTACAATTTGGAAATCCGTTAACCTCTCCTATTTGAATCTCTAGTACAGCCTCTAGATATGTACTTTAGTTTAACCCTTTCCTGAAAATGCCTGGTTTGACATCCCTAAATAATTAGAAAATGCTTGGGAAAATATTGAGTCAAATGAAGAAAAGGCTGATAATCAGTAATTTTCTCCCTTTGTCTCAATAATTTATCTGCTTTATTGTACATGAATCCTTTCTTTATCCATATCAATTTTATGTTCTTTTTTTAAATTGGAACAGGCTATTCCTTTTCAGTTTGGGAAGGGATTAACCCATTTCCAAACGACAACATTTTAGGGTGGTCCAAATTGAGAGAGTCTGCAGACGACAATTTCAAGTGAATGGAATGTTTAATTTTTAGGGTTTTTTGGATGAAAAACATTGTTGGAAATGAAGAAATTGCTTGTCACAAGCAATTTCTTCATTTTCCACAATGTTTTCAATGGCCATTATTTTGTAGTGAGTCAAAAAGAGTCATTATGTGGTAATGGGTTAAGCAGGTTTTGGCTCACTTATTGGAAATGTTGGGAAAATGCTATTGGAAAAGAAGAAAATGCTGATAGCCTATATTTGCATCTTTTGCTTCATCATTTTCTGTCCAATTTTGTACATGAATGCAGTCTTACTCAGCATTCTGTTTTGTTAGTTACAGCAGATTTAATTCTACTGCTCTGATGTTATGCTGTTAGGAAAAGATTTAACCAAAATCAAATTGTAACTGTTCAATGAATAGTTCCCCTATGAAATGTTGTGGGTTGACTAAGTTCCATATAAAAATGATAAAGAGGGCAGTGTTTGACAATCTTTTCTCAAATTATAAGACCTGAATATTTGAAGATTTTGCGTAGTTTAATGTCTAAAGACTAAAAATTATCCATATGCTGTAGCTTTTGATCCTAACAGAAAGTCCTTAGTTATATGCCTTTTCAATTGACAAAATTACCATTTTTGCTCATGTCACCTATGTTCAGGTGAGCGATATAGGACCATCATGGTCCTCTTGTTCTTTAATTAAAGCCAGTGGAGCGATACAGGCCTTCTTTGGCCTCTTGTTTATTTAACCCTTTCGCATACAGTGACGGCTTTTGACACCCTTACAAAATAAAAGCCAAGGGAAACATTTTGGAAAATGATGAAATTGCTTGTGAAAAGCATTTTCTTCATTTCCCACAGCAACTTCTAAACAAAAACACCAGAAAAATGTAAAATTTTATGTACTTGAAATTGTCGCCTGCAATATCTTTGAATTTGGGATGGTCCAAAATTTGGGTAAATTTTTATTTTTTTCAACATGGAAATGTTCAAAAATAGAACTGCATACTAGTAACAGACAATTGTGCCAAATACCATGCATCAGGCAAAAATGTCAAAAACAAATTATATACAGGGCCGCCAAAAACAGGAACTGCCGAAATTAGGAGGTGTTGGGATAGATACAAAAATCGATAAATCCTTGAAGAGAAAAACAAATGATCAGGACAAGAACCCTAAAGAAAAGAAAATTGAAAAAGAGGAAAAAATGTGGAAGTCAAGAACAAGTTCGTTAAAGACTGTGAGAAAATGGGAGAAAGAGTTGGATATTGAGCTTGAGTATGAACTGTCAGCAGATGACGAGAGTGTCGTAGTCCAAATATGGTGTAAAACCTGCAAGATGTACTCGCAGGAGAAATCATCTGTAAGTTAACCGGTTAACCCTTTCCCAAACGACAAAATTTTAGGATGGTTCATTTTGAAAGCTGCTGCAGACGACAAGGTGGATGCTGATAAAGGATTGATTTGTGTATTTTATAGCAAGGAAAATATTGAGGCAAAAGGAGAAAGTGCTGATTAGCAGCATTTTCTACTTTTGCCTCAATGTATTCCCAAGCCTATTCTCTTAGGGACATCAAAACCAGGCCTTCTTTAGAAAAGGGTTAAACCCTTACCATAACAACATTTTTTTTTACTATTCGAAATTCAAATGATTTAATTACTGAGCACAATTTAAGAAAAAAGAAATTAAATATAATTTTCATGATTGGCTAGTGTAGAAATCATAGAAGGAAATGGAAAATTGCTGGTGATTCTTTTCATACTTTACTTACAAGTAATATTGTAATTTTGACTTAATATTTTTGTATTTTAAAATCATGGCTTGTTTTAGAAACCTGGTGGCTGTGGTCAAAGCACAGTTTGTAGCACATGGGATTTTAACTTGTGAAGTTGTGATGCCTCAGGTTTCCAATAGAAAACATTTTTATGCCACTGTATCGAAAGATCGAGGGCATATTGTTACTGTTATCTGTCTGTTCATCTGTCTGTCTGTCAGTCCGAAAACTTACCATTGGCCATTTCGGGGGCGTTAGTGTTTCACAAATACATCTTGCAGGGGTTTTTCTCCTTCTTTGGACGGGTCCGTAAAAAGGACCCGTTCCCAATGCCAAATAGGGTATTTTTTTTCCCAAAATCTAGAAAGAAATTCCCAATGCAAAAGTTGTTCCTTCTTTTTGAATGAAAATTCAATCATTTCCTTTCATATATTGAGAAAAACAAGTATCCAGAGGCAAACTAGAAGTCCCTTCCGTTGATTTCATATAGTTAACTATGCACAGGACTCAATTTTTGTTGGAGTCTGTGATGACCATTTTTTCCCAATTTTTGACAAAACAAAACATTTTCCCAATTTGCCTGGTCTCGGACCCGTTCCCAAAACTACAAGAAAAAACACTGTCTTGTTTCTGATTATTTTTGGATAGAAAACATTGATGGAAATTGTCGTTTGGCATAAAAAAATGTCAATATTTAAGAACACATATCATGCCATTTTTCAAGTTCCTAGCTAACAGCTTTTTTAACTGTTTTCAGTTTGTCACTGGAAACAGAGTGGTGAAGAAAGAAAGCGTGTTTTACCATAGAAAATCGCACAGTCACCAGGCTGTGATGTTAATGACGGAAGCTGGAAATACAACATCCAGTAATCAACCCACAGAAACACAGACATCATGCCTTAACATGGACTCACAACAAATGGTGAAAATGACTTACTTGTTTAAGCTTGTTAAAGCCATTACCAGGCAGCAAAATTTTAGCCCTGGCCAAATTCAGAGATGTTGCAGATGACAATTTCCAGTGAATAAATTTTTGCATTAATTTTCTTTATCTTTCTTGTTAGAAAACATTGAGGGAAATGAAGAAATTGCTTGTCACAAGCAATTTCTTCACTTTCCACAGTGTTTTCCAAAGCATATTTCATATGGGAACGTCATTATATGGTAATGGGTTGATATAGCTTATTATAGACCCATAGAGGAAAGGCTCTTGTCTGACTTTCCAAAGCAAATGTCAAAATGAAGATGCACTGCATATAAAAATTCTTGACTTGGATCACTAAACTCTTGGGTGTCACATGTCATTGACGAGTCGAAAATTACACAAATATTTGATAATTTCTACTTTGATAGTCTAAAGATGGATCTGATTTCTCTGGTATATTCAGAGGCGGTACAACTGACAGGACAGAAAGAGAGATGGAGGTGATCTAAGGGTGGCCATAATTGAATTGAGCTGCAAACAACAAAATATTTCATATGAAAAGAAAAAAAGTATAATACATTATATAACACAGAAAAGATTGAGACAAAATGAGAAAATGCTGGTTATCAGCAACTTCAAAATTCAGACATAAAACGCATTGAGGAGATGTGCCATTTGCATGAATGGTAACTCTGACACCCATACTTCTTGAGTAATCAACCTTTGTTACTTTCAACTGTGAATTTTGTATGGGCCAAATGAAAACTTAATACACTTATAGATTCTGTCAAGACCTTTAATTTTGGTCTATAAACTTTGATATGTGCCTCTTGTCAAAACCTCATTTGTGACTGTAATTTTTTATGTTTATGACCTTGACCTTGGAGTTTGACTTACTTTTAACCCATTACCACACACTGACTCTTTTTGACGCCCCTCAAGGAAACATTGTGGGAATTGAAGAAATTGCTTGTGACAAGCAATTTCTCCATCATCCTCAATGTTTTCTAAACCATAATGCATAGATTTTAAAAATTTCATCATCTTGAAATTGTTGTCTGTAAAATTTTGGAATTTGGATCAACCCAGAATTTTGTCGTCTGGTAATGGGTTAAGAACTTAAGAAATGCAAAACATCAAATATCAGTTGGCTCTTGACAACCTTCTAGTTATTGTATTATTTTTATAATTGTTGATTGTCAATGGATGCGAATCATTTGCAATGTTGAACAGTCACAGGAAATAAAAGAAAACAAACAAATCATACTGTCTGTGTTTTATTTTCCAGTTCCCAAACAAAAACACAAAAGAGTAATTCATTGTATTAACCTTCTCCTAAACAATACTTGAGAATGACAGTCCTAACACAAACATTTTGAAAAAATAGAAGAAAAAGAAGATAATGTTGATGATTAATATTTCTGTTTTTCCCTCAATTTTTTCTTTGCTATAATATGTTAGTCTTTATTTTTTAAACACTTTTTTATACGCCGCTGGAGGCGGTCATATATTGGTGTCACTTTCTCCGTCCGTCTGTATGTATGTCCACTTTTCTTGTCAACGCAACTCCTATTAAGTTTCTGACTGGATCTTTTTGAAACTTGGTCAATGTTATCACCTCAATTGGTAGATCTATGTGCATGAAGGAAGGATTATATAGTTCTTTGATTTTTGCCTGAGTTATGCCCTCCTAAAACTTAGTCTCTGGGGCGGCATATATTGTGACCATGGCCCTCTTGTTTGTATCAATCTGCAATGCTTGGTCTTCAATTTCAGGAGGTTTGAACTCCAGGCATCATCTGGCAGGCTGTCCAGCGTCCCTAAAATTCCTAAAAAATCCTAATTATTTTGGACTTGGCTAAAATTCCTAAAAAAGTGATGAAAACAAGGGGAATTCCTAAAAAAGCCCTTATTTTTTCTTGCAATTCCTAATTTTTTACCCTGGCCTGAGCTCGAAATGCTCAAAGGTAGGCGTTTGTGATGGCTCACTTTCTGTATGGCTGTATTTCAGAATATCTTCACAATGACTTAAAAATCTACTCAATATACTTCAAATTATTTTTGTGCAATGACAATTAGCCATAATTATGTTTTTGGGATATTAGGTTGGGATATCAGGTTTCAAACAGAGAAAATGTTTTCCCTTAAACCATTTTGCATAGACCTTTAAAGTCTTGAAGATGGCATCAGGTATCTCTTTCAAAATACTTCAAATGATTACTATGGATTGAAAATAAGCAATAGACAATATTGTACAATTTTTTCCTCTCAATTGAGACCTAGACCTTCTTATTTTCATGAGTAGAATCTTCAGATTTTCAATGTGCATTGAAAATTAGCACTACCAGGTATGCTGTAGGTTAAATACATTTTGCAATACAGGGATCAGCATTACCATGTGACTGACATACATTACCTACCTGCTGCTTGGTCAGGGCTAGTTAGACCCACAAGATGCAGGACCGACTGATCAGCCTCACTCACAATTACCATATTGAAAACACAGGATAAGTGACACAACAAGAACATAATTATGGGCCCTTTTAAATTTTCATTTATTTGTGATTCGAAACTGGCCTTCAAGCTTATGAAAGAATTGTTGTAGTTTACACCTTTTCCATATTATCCTTCCGATTCAAATGTTTGGTCAGGATCAATGCATGTGTAGTCAGGGCTAGCAGCATCAGCAAGCAAGAGCCCGACTGTATGGTAACCAAAAAAGTGAATGTTTGAACCTTGAAGACAAACAAACAAGGAAATCTTGGAAAAAAATCTCCTCCCAAACTGTTTGACTCAGAGCTTTGAATTTTTTGTGTAGTGTCACAGGGGTTTTCCTAGGCATTTTGGGAAACGGAGTCTGACCAAATTGGGAAATTTTTGAAGTGTAAAATGGCTCATTTTGAGCAAAAAAGTAAGTGAAAAACTCATTTTTCAGTAGTGAAATTAACCATTTTAAATAGATTGGGAAAAATTGAAGAAAATTTGCTTTGGAAACACAGCAGTTTGCATTGGGAACACCTCCGTTTTCAGGAGGCACAGAAAGCATAGGAAAACCCCTGTGTCATATCAATTTATATTAGAATACTTCAAATATCGATATGTGTTTAAAAACAAACCAATATTTTTAGTTCCTTGGCTTTACATAGAGATACAGAGGGATGTCTTTGCACATGTTCTGTCTTTCTTTCCAAACTTTTACTCCAAAAGCTTTGACATTTTGAAATTTCTCATGAATCTCTCCCAGAATAGTATAATAAATGGCCTATTTGCATTGAAAACATGTTTTATGTTGTGGACTCCTGCTTATGAAGAAAAGGGAACTGTTTTAAAATGGTATTTGCAAAAACCATAAGGTGTAAAGATTTTAAATTTTGTATCTTGGATCTACATGAATGCTTCCCAAACTAAGCTTTGGAATCTAATGTGTGCCATTGCCTCATGACTCTTAATCCAGGATGCTTATGGCATTTGAATTATGCCTGGAATACCAGCAGGTGTCTTAAGGCTTTCTCAGGTGAGCTATTTAGGGCCATCGGGACCTCTTTGGTCACTAGGTAGCTATCTTGTCATTTGTTAGTGTCTTATTCATATATGGCAGTTCAAGGCAACTGAAAAGAAGTCCAAATGCCCAGCTGATAGTTGGGTCTGACTTGTATATCATACAGTATGGATTAATCAAGTTACACTCAAAAATAGCTTAGACATTGAGACTGTTAGATGCCTTAAATGCTATGAAGGTAATAAGAGTCAGTTTTTTTATCATCAATAATGAAATAGTCAGTGTATTTCAATACCTATATTGCACTACTTTGTCACTAAATTCCCAATTTAAGCCCTAAAATTGCCCTAATTTTTTCGATTTTTGTCCCTAAAATATGCCCTAATTTTTGTACTGAAGGTGCTGGACAGCCTGATCTGGGTAACAATATATAACACATTGTGTATTTACAAGCATTTTCTTCTGTTGTCTCGATGTTTCCCAAAGACTTTTCTATGAAAGATGTCAAAACCAGGTCTTGTTTGGAAAATAGTTATTTAGGATTCTACTGCCTTATTATGTACTACTTCTACCAATGTATTTTCAGGCCTCAAAAGATGTGGTTTTGAGTTCGGCGAGGCAGTTTTTGAAGTTTGTAAACAATTGTCCATCACCCTATCATGGTATGTTGTCAATATTTTCTATATGACTGCTTGCATCAAGCCATGACATTTAAAAAATAGAACTGGCAACCTCCATTTAAGATAAAGGCCTTGGAAAATACATGTATTGTGGAGAATGAAGATTTTTTCATGCAAAAAACAAATACTCCATTTCCCACAATTTTCGTTACCCCAAAAACCAAAAAATAAAGTTCATTCTCATTAAATTGTTGTTGGAATCATCTTGAACCAGTCTAAAAAATCCATTTCTCATAAATACTGAAGCTTCCCTCATACAATGATTTCAAAACCTTTGACTGTGTGGGTTCAAAGATTACTTTGAAAGATTACTTTGGAGAGATATGTTATAAAGACAGCAATGATTATGGAGGCTTTAATCCCAAGTATCAAATGTTTGATAGTGTCAAATTGGTATCCTGTTTCTTGTTCCAATTAATTGTTGCATTACACCCTGGCTGACCCAAGAGGGAAATGATAGTTGGAAACAATGAATTGAATGTTCTGCAAAAAATTGCTCATAATTAAGTTCTATTAAGCTGATTTCCAGGGGATCCTCTTGAAATGTACAGAATTACATAAATAAACCCTTGACTTATTATGCCCCCTTTCGAAGAAAATGGGGGTATATTGTTTTGCAAGTGTCTGTCGGTATGTCGGTCGGTCTGTCCGTAGACCAAACCTTGTCCGGAGCATAACTCAAAAAGTATTAAAGGTAGAATCATGAAACTTTACAGGAGCATATATTTCATTATGGAGAGGTGCAGTGCACAAGAACCGTAACTCTGCCGATCAAATTTTTTGAGTAATTGCCCTTTGTTGATTTTATAACTTGATGCTTGTCCGGAGCATAACTCAAAAAGTATGTAAGGTAGAATCATAAAACTTTACAGGTGGATAGATCTCATTATGGAGAGGTGCAGTGCACAAGAACCGTATCTCTGCCAATCAAATTTTTTGGAGTTTTTGCCCTTTGTTGATTTTCAAACTTGATTCTTGTCTGGAGCATAACTCAATAAGTATGTTAGGTAGAATCATGAAACTTTACAGGTGGATAGATGTCATTATGGAGAGGTGCTGTGCACAAGAATCGTAACTCTGCTGATCATATTTTTGGAGTCATTGCCCTTTGTTGATTTTCAAACTTGACTCTTGTCCGATGCATAACTCAAAAAGTATGTAAGATAGCATCATGAAACTTTACAGGTGGATAGATCTCATTATGGAGAGGTGCAGTGCACAAGAACCATAACTCTGCCAATCGAATGTTTGGAGTTATTGCCCTTTGTTGATTTTATAACTTGATTCTTGTCCGGGGCACAACTCAAAAAGTATGTAAGGTAGAATCATGAAACTTTACAGGTGGATAGATTTCATTATGGAGAGGTGCAGTGCACAAGAATCGTAACTCGGCTGATCATATTCTTGGAGTTATTGCCCTTTGTTGATTTTTACACTTAATTTTTAACCTTGCCTATATCTCGTGTCTTTTTACACATACAGTTACCTTGGAGTTAGACCTATTTTAAAAAAAAATTAAACCGGTGTATCAGTTTATCTTGGCCCCTGGGCAGCTTGGCCCCCGGGGGCTAAGCTACCCGCGGGCAGCTTGGCCCCCGGGGGCCAAGCTACCCCGGGGTATCTTAGCCCCCACCCTGGGTAGCTTGGCCCCCACCTAAAATCTTTTTCCAGAGTCCCCTAAAATACAAAACAATGTCTGTAAATGTTACGCCTACTGTTAAATGAAAAGAAAAAACAAAGTCTAATGTGTTTTGGTCAAATTAATTTTTCGCCTTTTTTGGCCCAGAATAGGGGCGGGGGCCAAGCTACCCAGGCCTGGGTAGCTTGGCCCCCACCTAAAATCTTTTTCCAGAGTCCCTCAAATTACAAAACAATGTCTGTAAATGTTACGCCTACTGTTAAATGAAAAGAAAAACCAAAGTTTAATGTGTTTTGGTCAAATTAATTTTTCGCCTTTTTTGGCATAGAATAGGGGCGGGGGCCAAGCTACCCAGGCCTGGGTAGCTTGGCCCCCACCTAAAATCTTTTTCCAGAGTCCCCTAAAATACAAAACAATGTCTGTAAATGTTACGCCTACTGTTAAATGAAAAGAAAAAACAAAGTTTAATGTGTTTTGGTCAAATTAATTTTTCGCCTTTTTTGGCCCAGAATAGGGGCGGGGGCCAAGCTACCCAGGCCTGGGTAGCTTGGCCCCCACCTAAAATCTTTTTCCAGAGTCCCTCAAATTACAAAACAATGTCTGTAAATGTTACGCCTACTGTTAAAAGAAAAGAAAAACCAAAGTTTAATGTGTTTTGGTCAAATTAATTTTTCGCCTTTTTTGGCATAGAATAGGGGCGGGGGCCAAGCTACCCAGGCCTGGGTAGCTTGGCCCCCACCTAAAATCTTTTTCCAGAGTCCCTCAAATTACAAAACAATGTCTGTAAATGTTACGCCTACTGTTAAATGAAAAGAAAAACCAAAGTTTAATGTGTTTTGGTCAAATTAATTTTTCGCCTTTTTTGGCACAGAATAGGGGCGGGGGCCAAGCTACCCAGGCCTGGGTAGCTTGGCACCCACCTAAAATCTTTTTCCAGAGTCCCTCAAATTAATAAACAATGTCTGTAAATGTTACACCTACTGTTAAATGAAAAGAAAAACTAAAGTTTAATGTGTTTTGGTCAAATTAATTTTTCGCCTTTTTTGGTGTAGAATAGGGGCGGGGGCCAAGCTACCCAGGCCTGGGTAGCTTGGCCCCCACCTAAAATCTTTTTCCAGATTCCCTCAAATTAAAAAACAATGTCTTTAAATGTTACGCCTACTGTTAAATGAAAAGAAAAACCAAAGTTTAATGTGTTTTGGTCAAATTAATTTTTCGCCTTTTTTGGTGTAGAATAGGGGCGGGGGCCAAGCTACCCAGGCCTTGGTAGCTTGGCCCCCACCTAAAATCTTTTTCCAGATTCCCTCAAATTAAAAAACAATGTCTGTAAATGTTACGCCTACTGTTAAATGAAAAGAAAAACCAAAGTTTAATGTGTTTTGGTCAAATTAATTTTTCGCCTTTTTTGGTGTAGAATAGGGGCGGGGGCCAAGCTACCCAGGCCTGGGTAGCTTGGCCCCCACCTAAAATCTTTTTCCAGAGTCCCTCAAATTACAAAACAATGTCTGTAAATGTTACGCCTACTGTTAAATGAAAAGAAAAAACAAAGTTAAATGTGTTTTGTCAAATTAATTTTTCGCCTTTTTTGGCGCAGAATAGGGGCGGGGGCCAAGCTACCCAGGCCTGGGTAGCTTGGCCCCCACCTAAAATCTTTTTCCAGAGTCCCTCAAATTACAAAACAATGTCTGTAAATGTTACGCCTACTATTAAATGAAAAGAAAAACTAAAGTTTAATGTGTTTTGGTCAAATTAATTTTTCGCCTTTTTTGGCATAGAATAGGGGCGGGGGCCAAGCTACCCAGGCCTGGGTAGCTTGGCCCCCACCTAAAATCTTTTTCCAGAGTCCCTCAAATTACAAAACAATGTCTGTAAATGTTACGCCTACTGTTAAATGAAAAGAAAAACCAAAGTTTAATGTGTTTTGGTCAAATTAATTTTTCGCCTTTTTTGGCACAGAATAGGGGCGGGGGCCAAGCTACCCAGGCCTGGGTAGCTTGGCCCCCACCTAAAATCTTTTTCCAGAGTCCATCAAATTACAAAACAATGTCTGTAAATGTTACGCCTACTGTTAAATGAAAAGAAAAAACAAATTTAATGTGTTTTGGTCAAATTAATATTTCGCCTTTTTTGGCGCAGAATAGGGGCGGGGGCCAAGCTACCCAGGCCTGGGTAGCTTGGCCCCCACCTAAAATCTTTTTCCAGAGTCCCTCAAATTAAAAAACAATGTCTGTAAATGTTACACCTACTGTTAAATGAAAAGAAAAACTAAAGTTTAATGTGTTTTGGTCAAATTAATTTTTCGCCTTTTTTGGTGTAGAATAGGGGCGGGGGCCAAGCTACCCAGGCCTGGGTAGCTTGGCCCCCACCTAAAATCTTTTTCCAGATTCCCTCAAATTAAAAAACAATGTCTTTAAATGTTACGCCTACTGTTAAATGAAAAGAAAAACCAAAGTTTAATGTGTTTTGGTCAAATTAATTTTTCGCCTTTTTTGGTGTAGAATAGGGGCGGGGGCCAAGCTACCCAGGCCTTGGTAGCTTGGCCCCCACCTAAAATCTTTTTCCAGAGTCCCTCAAATTACAAAACAATGTCTGTAAATGTTACGCCTACTGTTAAATGAAAAGAAAAAACAAAGTTAAATGTGTTTTGTCAAATTGATTTTTCGCCTTTTTTGGCGCAGAATAGGGGCGGGGGCCAAGCTACCCAGGCCTGGGTAGCTTGGCCCCCACCTAAAATCTTTTTCCAGAGTCCCTCAAATTAAAAAACAATGTCTGTAAATGTTACACCTACTGTTAAATGAAAAGAAAAAACAAAGTTTAATGTGTTTTGGTCAAATTAATTTTTCGCCTTTTTTGGCGCAGAATAGGGGTGGGGGCCAAGCTACCCAGGCCTGGGTAGCTTGGCCCCCACCTAAAATCTTTTTCCAGAGTCCCCCAATAATCAAAACAATGATGTAAATGTTACGCCTACTGTTAAATGTAAAGAAACACCAAAGTTTAATGTGTTTCGGTCAAATTAATTTTTCGCCTTTTTTGGATTAGAATAGGGGCGGGGGCCAAGCTACCCAGGCGGTAGCTTGGCCCCCACCTAAAATCTTTTTCCAGAGTCCCTCAAATTACAAAACAATGTCTGTAAATGTTACGCCTACTGTTAAATGAAAAGAAAAACCAAAGTTTAATGTGTTTTGTTCAAATTAATTTTTCGCCTTTTTTGGCACAGAATAGGGGCGGGGGCCAAGCTACCCAGGCCTGGGTAGCTTGGCCCCCACCTAAAATCTTTTTCCAGAGTCCCTCAAATTACAAAACAATGTCTGTAAATGTTACGCCTACTGTTAAATTAAGGAAAAACAAAGTTTAATGTGTTTTGGTCAAATTAATATTTCGCCTTTTTTGGCGCAGAATAGGGGCGGGGGCCAAGCTACCCAGGCCTGGGTAGCTTGGCCCCCACCTAAAATCTTTTTCCAGAGTCCCTCAAATTAAAAAACAATGTCTGTAAATGTTACACCTACTGTTAAATGAAAAGAAAAACTAAAGTTTAATGTGTTTTGGTCAAATTAATTTTTCGCCTTTTTTGGTGTAGAATAGGGGCGGGGGCCAAGCTACCCAGGCCTGGGTAGCTTGGCCCCCACCTAAAATCTTTTTCCAGATTCCCTCAAATTAAAAAACAATGTCTTTAAATGTTACGCCTACTGTTAAATGAAAAGAAAAACCAAAGTTTAATGTGTTTTGGTCAAATTAATTTTTCGCCTTTTTTGGTGTAGAATACGGGCGGGGGCCAAGCTACCCAGGCCTTGGTAGCTTGGCCCCCACCTAAAATCTTTTTCCAGAGTCCCTCAAATTACAAAACAATGTCTGTAAATGTTACGCCTACTGTTAAATGAAAAGAAAAAACAAAGTTAAATGTGTTTTGTCAAATTGATTTTTCGCCTTTTTTGGCGCAGAATAGGGGCGGGGGCCAAGCTACCCAGGCCTGGGTAGCTTGGCCCCCACCTAAAATCTTTTTCCAGAGTCCCTCAAATTAAAAAACAATGTCTGTAAATGTTACACCTACTGTTAAATGAAAAGAAAAAACAAAGTTTAATGTGTTTTGGTCAAACTAATTTTTCGCCTTTTTTGGCATAGAATAGGGGCGGGGGCCAAGCTACCCAGGCCTGGGTAGCTTGGCCCCCGCCTAAAATCTTTTTCCAGAGTCCCCCAAAATACAAAACAATGACTGTAAATGTTACGGCTACTGTTAAATGAAAAGAAAAACCAAAGTTTAATGTGTTTTGGTCAAATTAATTTTTCGCCTTTTTTGGCATAGAATAGGGGTGGGGGCCAAGCTACCCAGGCCTGGGTAGCTTGGCCCCCACCTAAAATCTTTTTCCAGAGTCCCTCAAATTACAAAACAATGTCTGTAAATGTTACGCTTACTGTTAAATGAAAAGAAAAACCAAAGTTTAATGTGATTTAGTCAAATTAATTTTTCGCCTTTTTTGGTGTAGAATAGGGGCGGGGGCCAAGCTACCCAGGCCTGGGTAGCTTGGCCCCCACCTAAAATCTTTTTCCAGAGTCACTCAAATTAAAAAACAACGTCTGTAAATGATACGCCTACTGTTAAATGAAAAGAAAAACCAAAGTTTAATGTGTTTTGGTCAAATTAATTTTTCGCCTTTTTTGGCGCAGAATAGGGGCGGGGGCCAAGCTACCCAGGCCTGGGTAGCTTGGCCCCCACCTAAAATCTTTTCCACAGTCCCCCAAATTACAACACAATGTCTGTAAATGTTACGCCTATTGTTAAATGAAAAGAAAAAACCAAAGTTTAATGTGTTTTGGTCAAATTAATTTTTCGCCTTTTTTGGCGCAAAATTAGGGGCGGGGGCCAAGCTACCCAGGCCTGGGTAGCTTGGCCCCCACCTAAAATCTTTTTCCAGAGTCCTTCAAATTACAAATCAATGTCTTTAAATGTTACGCCTACTGTTAAATGAAAAGAAAAACCAAAGTTAAATGTGTTTTGGTCAATTTAATTTTTTCGCCTTTTTGGCTTAGAATAGGGGCGGGGGCCAGGCATGGGTAGCTTGGCCCCCGCCCCTATTCTATGCTAAAAAAGGCGAAAAATTAATTTGACCAAAACACATTAAACTTTGGTTTTTCTTTTCATTTAACAGTAGCCGTAACACTTACAGTCATTGTTTTGTATTTTGGGGGACTCTGGAAAAAGATTTTAGGCGGGGGCCAAGCTACCCAGGCCTGGGTAGCTTGGCCCCCACCCTATTCTATGCCAAAAAAGGCGAAAAATTAATTTGACCAAAACACATTAAACTTTGGTTTTTCTTTTCATTTAACAGTAGGCGTAACATTACAGTCATTGTTTTGTATTTTGGAGGACTCTTGAAAAGATTTTAGGCGGGGGCCAAGCTACCCAGGCCTGGGTAGCTTGGCCCCCGCCCCTATTCTATGCCAAAAAAGGCGAAAAATTAATTTGACCAAAACACATTAAACTTTGGTTTTTCTTTTCATTTAACAGTAGGCGTAACATTTACAGTCATTGTTTTGTATTTTGGGGGACTCTGGAAAAAGATTTTAGGCGGGGGCCAAGCTACCCAGGCCTGGGTAGCTTGGCCCCCGCCCCTATTCTATGCCAAAAAAGGCGAAAAATTAATTTGACCAAAACACATTAAACTTTGGTTTTTCTTTTCATTTAACAGTAGCCGTAACATTTACAGTCATTGTTTTGTATTTTGGGGGACTCTGGAAAAAGATTTTAGGCGGGGGCCAAGCTACCCAGGCCTGGGTAGCTTGGCCGCCGCCCCTATTTTATGCCAAAAAAGGCGAAAAATTAATTTGACCAAAACACATTAAACTTTGGTTTTTCTTTTCATTTAACAGTAGCCGTAACACTTACAGTCATTGTTTTGTATTTTGGGGGACTCTGGAAAAAGATTTTAGGCGGGGGCCAAGCTACCCAGGCCTGGGTAGCTTGGCCCCCACCCCTATTCTATGCCAAAAAAGGCGAAAAATTAATTTGACCAAAACACATTAAACTTTGGTTTTTCTTTTCATTTAACAGTAGGCGTAACATTTACAGTCATTGTTTTGTATTTTGGAGGACTCTTGAAAAAGATTTTAGGCGGGGGCCAAGCTACCAAGGCCTGGGTAGCTTGGCCCCCGCCCCTATTCTATGCCAAAAAAGGCGAAAAATTAATTTGACCAAAACACATTAAACTTTGGTTTTTCTTTTCATTTAACAGTAGGCGTAACATTTACAGTCATTGTTTTGTATTTTGGGGGACTCTGGAAAAAGATTTTAGGCGGGGGCCAAGCTACCCAGGCCTGGGTAGCTTGGCCCCCGCCCCTATTCTATGCCAAAAAAGGCGAAAAATTAATTTGACCAAAACACATTAAACTTTGGTTTTTCTTTTCATTTAACAGTAGCCGTAACACTTACAGTCATTGTTTTGTATTTTGGGGGACTCTGGAAAAAGATTTTAGGCGGGGGCCAAGCTACCCAGGCCTGGGTAGCTTGGCCCCCACCCCTATTCTATGCCAAAAAAGGCGAAAAATTAATTTGACCAAAACACATTAAACTTTGGTTTTTCTTTTCATTTAACAGTAGCCGTAACATTTACAGTCATTGTTTTGTATTTTGGGGGACTCTGGAAAAAGATTTTAGGCGGGGGCCAAGCTACCCAGGCCTGGGTAGCTTGGCCCCCGCCCCTATTCTATGCCAAAAAAGGCGAAAAATTAGTTTGACCAAAACACATTAAACTTTGGTTTTTCTTTTCATTTAACAGTAGGCGTAACATTTACAGTCATTGTTTTGAATTTTGGGGGACTCTGGAAAAAGATTTTAGGCGGGGGCCAAGCTACCCAGGCCTGGGTAGCTTGGCCCCCGCCCCTATTCTATGCCAAAAAAGGCGAAAAATTAATTTGACCAAAACACATTAAACTTTGGTTTTTCTTTTCATTTAACAGTAGGCGTAACATTTACAGTCATTGTTTTGTATTTTGGGGGACTCTGGAAAAAGATTTTAGGCGGGGGCCAAGCTACCCAGGCCTGGGTAGCTTGGCCCCCGCCCCTATTCTATGCCAAAAAAGGCGAAAAATTAATTTGACCAAAACACATTAAACTTTGGTTTTTCTTTTCATTTAACAGTAGGCGTAACATTTACAGTCATTGTTTTGTATTTTGGGGGACTCTGGAAAAAGATTTTAGGCGGGGGCCAAGCTACCCAGGCCTGGGTAGCTTGGCCCCCGCCCCTATTCTATGCCAAAAAAGGCGAAAAATTAATTTGACCAAAACACATTAAACTTTGGTTTTTCTTTTCATTTAACAGTAGGCGTAACATTTACAGTCATTGTTTTGTATTTTGGGGGACTCTGGAAAAAGATTTTAGGCGGGGGCCAAGCTACCCAGGCCTGGGTAGCTTGGCCCCCGCCCCTATTCTATGCCAAAAAAGGCGAAAAATTAATTTGACCAAAACACATTAAACTTTGGTTTTTCTTTTCATTTAACAGTAGGCGTAACATTTACAGTCATTGTTTTGTATTTTGGGGGACTCTGGAAAAAGATTTTAGGCGGGGGCCAAGCTACCCAGGCCTGGGTAGCTTGGCCCCCGCCCCTATTCTTTGCCAAAAAAGGCGAAAAATTAATTTGACCAAAACACATTAAACTTTGGTTTTTCTTTTCATTTAACAGTAGGCGTAACATTTACAGTCATTGTTTTGTATTTTGGGGGACTCTGGAAAAAGATTTTAGGCGGGGGCCAAGCTACCCAGGCCTGGGTAGCTTGGCCCCCGCCCCTATTCTATGCCAAAAAAGGCGAAAAATTAATTTGACCAAAACACATTAAACTTTGGTTTTTCTTTTCATTTAACAGTAGCCGTAACACTTACAGTCATTGTTTTGTATTTTGGGGGACACTGGAAATAGATTTTAGGCGGGGGCCAAGCTACCCAGGCCTGGGTAGCTTGGCCCCCGCCCTTATTCTATGCCAAAAAAGGCGAAAAATTAATTTGACCAAAACACATTAAACTTTGGTTTTTCTTTTCATTTAACAGTAGGCGTAACATTTACAGACATTGTTTTGTATTTTGGGGGACTCTGGAAAAAGATTTTAGGTGGGGGCCAAGCTACCCAGGGTGGGGGCCAAGCTACCCGTGGGTAGTTTAGCCCCCGGGGGCCAAGCTGCCCAGGGGGGCCAAGATACACTGTTACACCGGGCATATATCTCATGACCTACTACACATACAGCCTTGATATTTCACACATGGACACCTCCTACCAAGACCATTCACAATTGACCATGACCTTGGATCTTGTGACCTTGGAGTTTGACCTACATTTTAAAAACTTTAACCTGGCCGATATATCATGTCCTTTTACACATACAGCCTTGATATTTGACACATGTAAACCTCAGACCAAGACCTATCACATGTGACCATGACCTTGGACCTTGTGACATTGACCTACTTTTATAATACATTAACCTGGCCTATGTTTTATGTTATTTACACATACAGCCTTGATATTTCACACATGGTCACTTCCAACCAAGACATTTCTTTTTTGACTATGACCTTGGACCTTGACCTTTTAGTTTTACCTACTTTAAAAAAACTTAAACTAGGCCTATATCTCATGTCCTGTTACCTATACAGTCTCGATATTTTACACATGAACACCTCCTACTAAGACCCTTCACATTTGACCATGACATTGGCCTGTGTGACCTTGACCTTTGATTTTTACATACTTTTAGGAATCTTTAACCTAGCCTTTATCTTATGTCCTATTACACCTACAGCCTTGATAGTTCACACATAGACACCTCCTACCAAGACCTTTCACATTTGACCTTGACCTTGAATATTGCAACCTTGATCTTGGAGTTTGACCTACTTTTAAAAAAAGCAGGCATATATATCATGTCTTTTTACACCTACAGCCTTGATATTTCACACATGGACACCTCCAACCACACATGGACACCTCCAATCAAGACCTTTCACATTTGACCATGACCTTGACCTTGGCATTTGGCCTACTTCTAAAAACTATAACCAGGCCTATATTTCATTTTACTTTTACATATACATCCTTGATATTCCACACATAGACACCTACCAAAACCCTTCATATTTGACCATGACCTTGGACCTTGTTAACTTTACCTTGGACTTTGACCTTCATCAAATGTAGGCCCTTGAGGGGGCATATATGTTTTACAAACATCTCTTGTTTTCTATAGCTGTACATGAAGTTAAGACCAGGCTGGTAGCTGCAGGGTTTAGAGAATTGAGAGAGGCAGAGACTTGGGATGTAAAACCATGCGATAAGGTGGGTGTAATTTTGTTATTTTGACATACAGAATTTCATTATATTGGGAAGAATTATTATATTCCACAGCTGTTCTAGAAGTTAAGACCAGGCTGGTAGCTGCGGGGTTTAGAGAATTGAAAGAGGTAGAGACGAATAATTGATTGTGAAAAGTAGTGTCTAACCCTGGATAGCTTCTTGAATATCTGTAGAAGAGCTGCATGTATTCCATTCTATTCATATCCCAAGTATACATTTAGAATTACACAACAATTAATCCGATTGGCATAGACATATTTCTTGTCTAATTAGATTGATTGTTATATAATTTTGATTTCAACAACCTATTTAGAAATATTGGTGAATACCGCACAGGTGTCATTGTTACAATTTCAAAACAAATAATCTCTTCGAAGTTTACCTGAAGGCCTTTATTGACACATGTTTCAAAATCCGGATTCTTAGCAAGCCGGGACTTTATGTCCGGGGAGCTAATGTCACATCCCTAGTGTCGGCGTCGCGTACCGTTCCGTCCCGTCGTGTCTTCACTTGAAAAACTTTAACCTGGACTATATCTCAGGCACTATTAGAGATACAGCCTTGATATTTCATACATGGATACATCTCGACAAGACCTTTCATTTGGGACCATGACCTTTGACCTAGTGACCTTGATCTTGGAGTTTGACCTACTTTTGAAAAACTTTAACCTGGCCTATATCTCATGGACTATTATTGATAGAACCTTGATATTTCACACATGAATACCTCCTGCCAAGACCTTTCATTTGGGACCATGATTCTTGACCTTGTGACCTTGACCTTGGAGTTTGACCTACTTTGATAAAAATAGCTGTTTTTGTGACAAGCTCCCGTATAGGTGAGCTACGTTGTCCGCGGACAACTCTTGTTGTATGATGCTTAAGTCCTAAGGCATTTATGAAATTTTCATAACAAAATTAGAGAAATAGCACCCAATTTCAAAGTCAAGGGGGTCACAATGACTTCCAAATTCTGCGGCCGCTGCACTCTGGTACAAACTGTGAAACTGATCTTGGTCCATGGTTTTCTAACATTGTAACAATGTTGTGTTTTATAATTACAGTGTTTCGTTACCAAGAATCAGTCAACTATAGTAGCGTTTGCTATAGGTGGGCAGTATAAAGCAGGAAATGGGTTCAGTATTGTAGGGGCACACACAGATAGTCCATGTCTAAAGGTGAGACCTTTATGAATATATACAACAAAACTGTTTTTGGATTCAGTGCTACAGATAAACGGTGGTTTAGGCATTCTTATTTTGTTATTTCAAATGTAAACCCTAAATTGTGGGTACTCATTCCATTGAGTACCCAGAGAATGGGATTTGATGTTAATGAAATATTGCATTTTTAAAAGTTATCCCCCCACCTCTTATCTTGGGCTCTGTGGATAACCTGAAAAATAGAAACAGCTTATCTGTTTGGCCATTTGTCTAAAGCAATTTGGGCTTTTACTTTGAAGAGACTGTGGAATAAACGTTTTTCACTATTTTTGTCTGTACATGATGCCATTTGAAGAGGATTGTTTTTAAAGCATTTTATAAGACAAGATTTGAATGATAAATGTTTGGTGCGGATGACAATCTAAGTATTGTTTTGCAAGGTTGTGGAATTCCTATGCCCAACTTGTCTGACTTTGGTACTTAATTGATGACAAGTAGAAATTTCCATCCAGCTTGCCTTCAAAACTTAAAAAAGTGAGATCAGCCTATGGCTGAAGATGTAAAACAATGTTTTTCTTACAGTAATCGATAATGTGTTTAGCTAAAGTATTACTAAAAGTAAGGGTGTTACGATGCCTAGCATGTCAAAAAAAATAGTAAAAACATATTTTTTGTGATTTTCCTGGACAAGTAGAGTAAGTCTCTGGACAAGTGGTTTTGTAGACCGAACTTGTCCATAAACAAGTGAAAAATGTTGATATTTCCACTCCGCCGCTGTAATACAATGTAAGATGATTAACCCTTTCCTAATCAAGACCCGGTTTTGACGCCCCTAAAAGAAAAGGCTTGGGAAAACATTGAAACAAAAGAAGAAACTGCTGATAACCAGCAGTTTCTCCCTTTGTCTCAATATTTTCTGTGCCATATTTTACTCAAATCCTATCTTTAAAGGCAGAATAACACTTAACATCTTGCAAATTTTCTGAGAACTTCGTACAAAAAAATAAATATATATTATTAAAATGTGGTCTTTAAATTGCATATATGCCAAATCTTAGCTTTCTACCTTGTGTATTGGCTTAAATGTCGACGGATTTAAAACCCCATGATTTGTTGTCCCGGGGATAATATTTACAATAATGGAACATATGGGGTTTTAAATCCGTCGACATCCTGGCCAATACACAAGATAGAAAGCTAAGATATGGCATAGATGCAATTTAAAGGCCATATTTTCATAATACATATTTATTTTGTACGAAGTTCTCGGAAAATTTGCATGATTTTAAGTGCCATTCCCCCTTTAATAACTTCCATTTTGTCATTTGTGGCAGTTTTTGATGGGGATCACCCTAAAATTTGGTCGTTTGGTTATGGGTTTAATATCCTTGATTTTCCAGGTGAAGCCTGTATCAAAGGTGAACAAATGTGGCTATAACATGGTGGGTGTGGAGTGTTATGGTGGGGGAATATGGCATACATGGTTTGACAGAGATCTTACAGTGGGGGGTAGAGTCCTGGTTAAGGTAAATATTTTATATTATTGTATATGTACGAGGGGGTTTCAAAAGCTCTGAGCCTCGGATAGCAATTCTTAGATGTTTGCGTTTCAAATTGCTTTACTTTTTAACATATTCCATTTCATATTCCACGCACTTGTTCCATGGATGGCGACAAATATCCTTTGACAAAATGTCACCCACCAATGGTTTGATATCGTTTACCCGTGTGGGCGAGCATGGTTAAGAGCCCCAGCTGCTGCGATACTGACCATAGTAGTTGAAAACAGCATAAAACCCAATAAACCAAACCACTTGTTCCATCTTGTTTGCCGGTTATTGCTGCTTTTAATTAGAACAAGTCTTACATTTCTCTGTCTGGTAATGTGTTAATCTTTGTTACAATATTTTCCTGTTTTCAGCGTGCTAGTGGTAAGATAGACCACTGCCTTGTACATATTGACAAGCCAATACTGCGTATTCCACACATCGCCATTCATCTACAGAGAGACCATAATGAAAAGTTCTCCGCTAACAAAGAAACTCATGTGTAAGTCTTCTTTTATACAAGTTTGTAAATATTTTATTGTCAAACAAGCTGATAAATAAATCATTAGGAATGATTGATTTTCCTGATTGTGTTCCATTGCAATTTACAAAGAAACTTGGTATTAAGGGGTATATTTATCAAGATGAAAAGTTTTTGTAAGCTTTATTTGCCTGGATGTAAACAAAATTAGTAATTCTGGTAACATGGATGCCCTAGCATAAAGACATAGACACAATGTTATACTACTGTCAAAACTTAAATGTTTTTCTTTATTCAATTAATTCAGGGGTCGCCGGTTCGATCCCCTGCCTCTCCAGTCTTTCAGATGAGACTTTATATTGAGGTCCCGTCTTCATTTGACCTTAGCTTTTGAGTGGGACTTAAAACTCCATCCAATCAATTATTCAATTAATTAATAGATATTTCACTTAACCAAGGATTAAATATTTGTATACAGATATCTCTCACTGCAATCAAATCCGAGGTATTTATGAAAGATTCAGATATATTGTACAAAGGAATCACCAGTTTCATTTCTCCTATAGTTGTCCAGTATTAGCTACTGCCGTCCAGTCACAACTCAACGAGTCCAAACAGAGTGAAGAAACAAAGGGAAAAGAGGAAAAATGTCAGGTAAGGTTTTAAAATGAGGTTCTTTTCTTATTTAGCTTTTCCCAAACGACAAAGTTTAAGGGTGATCCAGATTAAAATCTGCTGCAGACAATAAAATGGATGTTGAAAAAAATGAATTTGTGTAAAATGAAGACCAGAAAATGATTATCAGAGTGTTGGTACCAGCCTAAAGGTCATTATCAAGGTCATGGTCAAAATATGTATTATTCTACATGTTTGATGTGTATTGCAACTGACAAGTCTTTACACATCCGTAACAATTTAAAAGAAAACATAATTCATTTACAAAGTCTCTATGGGGGTATATGTGCTACTCCACAAAGCTTTTGTTTAATTTGTGGAATTGTTTAACAAAATAATGAGAAAAATTATTTCATGATCCAATTGTGAGTGGACGAAATATGCATTGTTGTTTGAAATATGAATACTTCAAAATTTGCAAGAAGTATTCTCAGAAATTGAATGATTTTCGGTTTCTTTATTTCTTTTATCTTGGTGGTTACTGAGTGAGAAGAACAGGTCTGTAGGTGGATGGTGTAAGTACTGGTTTGTTAGATTGAAATCTGAAATGTCCATTTCTTACCACTGTAGACATCTATGTAGGCAACTTCTCGTCGGTGCTATGACAAAATTGCGTAACAAATTAGTTGGGCAATTTTGTCAATTTTTTTTTATAAATGCTTTCTACTAAGTATGTAGGAGCGCATATCCTGTCAAAACGGCGTTTTTCTACACCTATTAGAACCCTTTCAATTATCATGTGACAAAATTGCGTAACTCGATTTAGCTGACAAAAATGTGTTATACGTAGACAAATTATTTACAAGAGAGTAATAAAAGGCTGAGAAATGGCATTCTCCTCTGTATTTCTTCTACTTTGACCAATAAATGAACCGTAAGTTATGTTCAATCACCTTCTTTTACCTTAAAGAAGCTGAATTGTTCATGTAGTTATTGAGTTACGCAATTTTGCCGGCATATTTTTTAACATTTTTTAAAGTGGCAAAAACGTTTTTGGCTCTCCTGAAAAAAAAGGTTTTCGAGCAAAATTTCTATTACGCAATTTTGTCATAGCACCGACGTTCTGCCTTTCTTGATGCTCCATTGAGAATATGAGGTGTTAGTGCAAAACTATTGTAACTGGATTATGATAGTTTTGCATGAAAGTCTTGGTCTATGTGTATAAAACTATTGTATGCATTACAATGATATTGAAATCACATTACTATGGAGGTGTAAGATTAAAGATGAAGATTTATATGGTTATTGAAAGATATCGAAATGAATTAAAAAAAAAAAATCACATAGTATTTGAATCAGTCAATTTTTTGTTAACGTCAAGCAATTATATCTTCAACATTTCTAGAGGACTTAATTTGTTAATAAGCGTGAAAAACGCCATAAGTTAAGGTAAAAATTTGCAATGCTTCACATACCCATTAAAAAATACTCAAATTTGGAAGGTGTTGCAGATTACAAAAAAAAACTGTACAAAAACATCAAAATATTGAGGGATAATCACTAATTTTTTCTTGGTACCCCAAATGGCCTTAGGCCAACACGCTATTGTCTTCGTGATTTGTCCTTAGTGTGGACATCTGCCCCTTTAAACCTTTTCTTTGAATATCTCAGAAACTAAATTTTCCAGAAATGATCTTTGGGTATGCATTACATTATTCATTGTGTATTTGTGTTTATAGAGTGACAAACACCAGCCTATCCTGATGAAGCTAATCTGTGATGAACTACAGATCTCCCCAGAACAAATACTAGACTTTGATATACATCTAGCTGATACTCAACCTGCTGTAAGTTCCCATCTTTTTGCTGCAATGTCTCCCCCCCCCCCCCCCTTTTCCCTTAACCAAGGTGAGCCCACCTGCAGTATGTTTGGATTCACCCTTGTCTTCTTAGTTCAGCAAAACTCCATCTAGTGGTTGTCCCGCTTGTTGCTATGGATTGTCAAATGTAGGGCGCTGAATGCTTTTGTCATAATTTTGTCCATGGTTGATGACGTATTTACCACATGTTCTCATCTGCGTGCTACTTCATACCAACAAGGTAAGATAAAGCTGATTTATTGGTTGAGATGTCACAAGTAATGTAGTTTGTTGAATAGAATTAAGAAATAAGGCCTACTCCAATACAATTTTTCCTGCCTATTGCCATTAATTGTAAGCACATAACCAGATTTACTAAATCATTTGTTTGAAAGCATTGAGAGCTTATGTCAAATGAAATCAGACTTATTCCACCAAAAGGTGAATGTAGAAATGACTGCTTCTTTGATTTCTCCCCTGTCTCTTTGATATCCATTCCCCAAACTTTCATTTATATCAGTGTAATACTTAAAATATGTATCTTGCTGATACTCAATCTGCTGTTAGTTATTATTTTGTTCCCTCATATTGAAAGATCAGGGGCATATTGTTTTACTCATGTTTGTCTGTCTGTACGAAAACTTAACATTGGCTGTTTTGGGGACAATCACGTGTCACAAACACATCTTGTTGTAAATATAACTTATCAACTTGAGGTTATATTCACAATTGTTCCATACCAAGAAACAACAAAGCTAAGCATTCTACTGTTTTTAGCTCACCTGAGCACGAAGTGCTCAAGGTGAGCTATTGTGGTCACTTTTTGTCCGTCGGCGTCCGTCCGTCCGTCTGTCCACAATTTGTTGTTAACACTCTAGCATCCACAAATATTGACCAATCTTAACCAAACTTTAACAAAACATGTATGACCATAAGTTCTCGGATGAGTTTGATTTTGGGTCAGATCGGACCAGGAAGTCAGGAGTTATGTGCCCTTGAACGTCAAAAATAGCTACTTTTTAATTTGTTAACACTCTAGCATCTACAAATATATATCGATCAAGACAAAATTTGGACATAATGTTTGAGACCATAAGATCTCGGATGAGTTTGATTTTCAGTCTGATCTGATCAGAAAGACAAGAGTTGTGTGCCCTTGAATTCGACAAAATTGCCATTTTAGGCTGTTTTCGACCTTGTTTACACTCAAGAATCTACAATTATGAATCAATCAACACAAAACTTGAACACAATGTTGGAGACCATAAGATCTTAAATGAGTTAGATTTTCAGTCTGATCTTTTTCAGAAAGTTGAGAGTTATGTGCCCTTGAATTTGACAAAATTGCCATTTTCTGCTGTTTTTTTACCTCGTTTACACTCTAGAATCTACAAATATGAATCAATCAAGACAAAACTTGGACACAATGTTGGGGATTATAGGATCTTTGATCATTTCGATTTTCATTCTGATATGATCAGAAAGTCGAGAGTTACTTGCAATGCCCTTGAATTTGACAAAATTGCCTTTTTCGGCTGTTTTCGACCTTGTTTACACTCTAAAATTTCCAATTATTAATCAATCAAGACAAAACTTGGACACAATGTTGGGCACCATAAGGTCTCGGATGAGTCCGATTTTCACAACGTTATTGACCATAAGTTCTTTTTCAGTCTTAAAGTCGTAAATATTAATTGAATGGAACAAAATGTTGCTCATATCATTTTTGTTCAGGTGAGCGATATAGGACCATCATGGTCCTCTTGTCTCTTTTATCAATGATTTGCTTGTTTATTGTAGGTGATAGGAGGGGCTCTAGAAGAGTTTATTTTCTCTCCCAGACTAGACAATCTACTGAATGCTTATACAGCCACTGTGGTGAGTTGTCTGGGTCTCATTTAGAGTTCTAGATGATATTATTTTCTCATCTCAACTACACTCACAGTTGTAAGTTGTCGGTCCTTACCATAGGTTCTTGTACTTTCTCTAACCAGTTCTGTGGTAACATCTTTACCTAGCCTCCAGCTGCTTACCCACATAGGTTGATGAGTATCCAACCTTTGCAGTGTTCTCCCCAGCCCAATAAGCTGTATCGGCCCCACTACAGCTTCATGGAAATCAGTGTAATGCCACTACAGCTTCAAAAGTACACCACAGCTTAATTTCTTCAAAATGGTCACAAAAGAGAGACATTTAGAGGTATTTCATGTCAAAAACTGATAAATGGGTCATTCTTTTAAACTAAAAACTACTAGTTCTGTATAAAAACATTATGGGAAAAGAAGAAATTGCTCAAATTTAGCAATTTCTTCTCTTCCCATTATGTTTTTATCCACAATTATTTGCATGAACATAATGTGTTGCAAGGTTTACCAATGCCACTACGGCTTCAAAATATTCTGCGGAGAACCCTGCAGTTTGGGGAGGCAAATGTCAGGCATTGAACCAATGTTGCTATGACAAGATATTGAGAGGTAAGAAGAAAATGGTGAGAGAAGATCTTTTTACCCTACTGATATAAATTCAGGAATATGTGTAATGTCTACACTGATTTTGCTCGTTTCAACTTCTTTTAATTTGGACCTGTTTAAAGTATTTTTGTACAGAACATTTTCATACAATGATTATAGGTGTATTTCTATAGCAGATTCTTGTATTTTGGCGCTTTTGGATTCCCCTCAAGAAAACGGTTGAAAAAAATCTGGAAAATGAAGAAATTGCTTGTCACAAGCAATTTCTTCATTTCCCAGAATATTTTCTAGCCAGAAAGTTGTAATATTTTTAGATTTCATTTACTTACATCCTGCAATGTCTTAAAATTTGAAGCAGTGTAAAATGTTTCTGTATGGGGTATGTTTATACTACATATTTTTGCATGTTTGTTTCAGGTTTGATTCAATCCTGTTCTGATTCACTATGCACTCATTCACTAGAGAAATGTTACTATTTATAGTAACAATGTAATATTTCTGCATGTTTGTGTTTCAGGGTTTGATCCAATCCTGTGCTGATTCATCCCTAGAAAAAGATACCAACATAAGAATGATTAGTCTGTTTGATAATGAAGAGGTGAGTTTAGTTTTACATTAACACCTTACTAAACAGCCAAAATTTGGACTGGTCTAATTCGAAAGATACTACAGATTGCAAAATTGATATTGATAAAGGTAGGATTTATGTAAAATATTGCAAAGAAAATATTGAGACAAAAGGAGAAAATGCTGATCATCAGCATTTTCTTCTTTTGTCTCAATGTTTTCCAATGTCTTTTCTGTCAGGGGCCTTTTCTATTAGGGCCGTCAAAATCAAGACTTGTTTGAGAGAGTGTTATTTGGGATGAAAGCTAGAAGCTTATTTATGTCCTTGTCCATTCTGCTTATTGGGTAATACATCAGTAGTCGCATGGAATGTTTGGGTCAATTAGAAGCCTTTATATTCCACTTCTCAATTGTAAAAAAAGGTTGGAATGAGTTTCATACCAATAAGGAATTTTAGCTGTTTTGTGACAGCCATTGAGTAAAATAAATAACATATGAACACACTTTTCTCACAAGCCATTTACTGCTTAACCTAAGTTTGACAACCATTTAAAATCTCTTCCCAAACAAAACCTTGTGGCTAAAGAAGACAACGTGAACAGCCAGAATTTTTATGCCCCCACATCTCGAGAAAGCCTTCGACCGTGTCCCCAGGAAAGTGATCTGGTGGGCACTTCGTAAACTCCATGTCGATGAGTGGATCGTTCGCCTAGTCCAGGGAATGTATGCAAATGCCCGTAGCTGTGTACGCGTGGGAAACAGTTACAGCAAAGAATTCGCAGTGAAGGTTGGAGTTCACCAGGGATCAGTCTTAAGCCCCCTCCTCTTCATCATCGTGCTGGAGGCCATGTCACGTCAATTTCGAGCAGGTGTACCTTGGGAAGACCTATACGCAGACGACCTTGTCATCATCGCAGAAACTCTGGAAAGTTGTGTTGAGAGGCTATTAGTATGGAAAGACGGTATGGAACAGAAAGGACTGAGAGTGAATGCGAGAAAAACCAAGGTCTTGATATGCGGAACCGGCCTAGATCAACTGCAAGAGTCCGGTAGTTTCCCATGCTCAGTTTGCTTAACAGGTGTCGGCAGAAACAGTATACAGTGCAACGGATGCCGAAAATGGGTACACAAGAAGTGCAGTGGACTAAAAAGACTGACAGCAAACCCGGATTACAGATGCGCTCGTTGCCTGGGAACTGCACGCCCAATCGATGGCCGTCCACAGAGTGAGGTCCAGGTCAGAACGGACAAGCTGGAAGTAGTATCTTCTTTTTGCTACTTGGGGGACACTCTCTCTGCTGCTGGGGGTTGCGATCTCGCAACGACCACAAGGGTCAAGACAGCTTGGAAAAATTCAGAGAGTTAACACCAGTCCTCACATCACGTCACCTTTCCTATCAGACCAGAGGCCGTGTGTGCAGCACATGCGTGAGGAGTGCGATGCTTCATGCCAGTGAGACCTGGGCCTTGACGAAGAAAAACCTCCAGCGACTACAACGCAACGACAGGGCTATGATCCGCCAAATTTGTGGCATAAAGCCAAAAGACACAGCCACTGTAAGGTCACAGGAGCTTCTAACACGTACCGGCCTTGAAGACCTTGCCCTTGTACTGCGAGAGAGACGACTTCGCTGGTATGGCCATGTACAAAGATCAAACAACGCAATCAAGACTGCATACCAGTTCGAAGTCTCTGGAAAACGTAGCGCTGGACGTCCAAAAACCTCGTGGAAAGAACTATCAGAGAGAGATGCCAGGGAATGGAACATATCAATATCCCAAACAAACGACAGGAAGAAATGGAGAACAGAAGTTAAATCTGCTATGCGTGCAGCCAGCCAGACATCTGGACGGGATCCCGCTGACGGTGGAACAGTCCCTACACCTGCACGATAAACTAAACACCGATGATGATGATGGATGATGACATCGATAGATCGGGGGCATATTGTTTTACCGTTGTCCGTCTGTCTGTTCGTCCATCTGTCTGTCAGTCCAAAACTTAATGTGAAAACTTAACATTGGCCTTTTCTCCAAAAGTATTCAACATACAAAGCTCAAATTTGGTATGTAACCTTCTTTCAATGATATCTATCTGTTCCATGCAATATGACCTTCCTCAAGGTCATCGATTAACCCTTATCAACCCTTTACTTGAAAACTTTACGTGAAAACTTAACACATCTTGTTTCCTATTGCCTCAATATTTTCTTGGCTTAAACAAATCTTTTTATATCTACATCAATTTTGTGGTCTGCAGCAGCATTTATATCCAACCACCCTAATTTTGCTTTCTTGGAAAGGGTCAATAAGATTACTAAAGCTTATTGTGTTAGTAAAGGCTTAGGAAAACATTGAGGCAAAAGAAGAAAATGGTCATAACCAGCATTTTTTCTTTTTACCGCATTATTTTCTTTGCTACTTGGTTTATACAAATTTTATCTTTTTCAATATCCATTTTGTCTTTTGTAGCAGCTTTTAGATTGGAAGTCTTAATATTTATAATTTGGTAAAGAGTTAATGACAGTATTGAGCTGTTCTGGTTGGTTTCAGGTAGGATCCCAGAGTGCTCAGGGTGCCCAGTCTAGTTTCCAGGAGTTTGTTCTCCGTAGACTTAGCTCAGGTGGCTCACGGACGGCATTTGAAGAGGCCATACCAAAATCCCTGATGGTCAGTGCTGACCAGGCTCATGCTGTCCATCCTAATTACTCGTAAGTCATTAACCACTTTTCAAACAAGACCTGTAGTTAACGTCATTCTGTCCACCCTTCCGTCAGTCTGTCTGTCCATAGCCAGATCTCCGCAACCCTTGGAGCACCTAACCATGGATTTGTGTTGTTTCTCATACCAATATCACCACAACACCCTTACCGAGCCTCCATGGCCTGGGATCAAACCCCGGACCTGTCGGGTGAGAGGCAGATGCCCTACCAACTATGCTATGGCCGTGGCCAACTTTCATTTAACCCTTTCCCAAACAGCAAATTTTAGGGTGATCCACTTCAAAAACTGCCACAAATGACAAGTGGGTGTTATCAAAGATAGGATTTGTGTAAAATATGGCACAGAAAATATTGAGACAAAAGGAGCACTGCTGGTTATCAGCAGTTTCTTTTGTTTTAATGTTTTCCCAAGCCTTTTCTCTTAGGGACATCAAAACCAGGTCTTGTTTGGGAAAGGGTTAAGACCATGGCCTTTTACCATGTGTCCTTGAACTTGACTTTTTCAAAAACATTAATCGGGCCTATATCTTATGCTCTGTTTGAAATACAGTCTTGATATTTCACACATAGATACCTTTTGCCAAGACCTTACATTTGAGACCATGACTTCTGGCCCTGGTTTCTCGAAAAAGAAGTACATACTCATGAGCACATGCTTAACTTCAAAGGAATACTCTCCAATGTTGAAGGTTATTCGATTGAAGTTCACATGGATTTTGTGGGATTTGAGCACGGTGCTCAGAGTTGAGTCTGAGAACGCACTGAAGTTTTTTCGAGAAACAGGGGCCTGACCCTTTAATCTTGAAATTGTAACAATCTCCTGTAACGGCAAGCTGCATTGTCCATTGACAACTGGTGTACTGATTTTCCCTTAATCCATGATTACCAAATGACAAAATTTTAGGGCAGTCCAAATTGAAAAATCCTGCAGACGACAATTTCCAGTGAATGGAATTTTTAATTTTCAGGTCTTTTTGGAGGGAAACATTGTGGGAAATGAAGAAATTGTATGTCACAAGCAATTTTTTCATTTTCTGCATTATTTTTCAAGACCATCATTTTGTTGGGAGTCAAAAAGAGTAATTGTGTGGTAATGGGTTAATGTATTGCAGAGAGAAGCATGAGATGAACCATCATACTGGTCAACATATAGATATTGTGATCAAGATTAACCCTTTCCCAAACAGGACATGGCTTTGACGTCTCTGTAAGAGAAGGCTTGGGAAAACATTGAGACAAAAGAAGAAACTGCTGATAACCAGCAGTTTCTCCTTTTGTCTCAATATTTTCTGTTCTATATGGTACACAAATTTTCTGATTTGTAACATCAATTTTGTCGTCTACCTCATTTTATTATTTTCCCTCAATGTATTGCAGAGAGAAACATGAGCTGAATCATCAGCCTGGTCTACATAAAGGTATTGTGTTCAAGATTAACAGTAATCAACGATATGCCTCGACTGCTATAACTAATACTATATTGAGGGAGGTGGCCAGAATTGTACAGGTACCAATTCAGGTAGGAATATTTCTTATTTTCTCTCAATGTTTTAACACATTGACACACAGTAATGACTTTTGAAACCTTTTAAGGTAATGGATTAATAAAACAATGTGGAAAATGAAGAAATTGCTTGTGCTTGCCTGTCGTAAACTCCTCTTTCAGTTTTCATTAAATAGCGATGAATTTTTATACAAATATTGATCACATGTTGAAGTTTTGCAAGACACAATTTTCATTTCTCAATTCCCCCTGGTTCAGGAATTATCTCTTTTTGAGCTTTGACAAATTTCCTCTATGTACCACAAAATACATGCACTATCACGTTTGTGTTGCAAACTCCTCTCTAAGTTTTCATTGAATAGTGATGAAACTTTATATACAAATATTGATCACATGTTGAAGTTTTGCAAGACTCAATTTTCAGGTCTCAACTTCCCCTGGTTCAGGAATGATCTCCCCTTGAATTTACACATTATTATACCCCTCACCTACAAATTGGTTTCACCATGTCTGTCTGTCCGTACATCCGTTCGACCCTGATTTGACAAAAAATGCTTGTCCAGACAACTCCCCCTACAGTTAATTTCCAATTCACTTCATGCTTGGCACAAGTGCACATTAGGACCTGTAGATGTGCCAAGACGAATATCAGGCTGATACTTTTGGAGTTATTGCCCCTGATTTGACCAAAATTAAAGAAAATTGAATTGACTATTTCTGAGTCATGACCCCTGATTCAACAAAAACCCTTGTCAGAACAAAGGAGGTGATAGGGGTATTTTTATCACCTTTGGTGATAGATTTCTAGTTGCCCATGACCCAAGGAGATGCCTTATTGTTTTGGGGTCACAATGGTCAAAGGTTAAGGTCACAATTGGACTTTGTTTAAATCTGTTTCCATGCTCTAAGTCAAGAACCAGGTGACCTTGGATCATTAAAATTTGCACAGTTGTTGCCCATGACCCAAGGAGGTGTCTTATTGTTTTTGGGCCATGAAGGTCAAGGTCACAATTGGACTTTGTTTAAAATCCATTTCCATGCTCTAAGTCAAGAACCAGTTGACCTAGGATCATTAAACTTTACTCAGTTGTTGCCCATGACCCAAGGAGGTGCCCTATTCTTTTTGGGTCATGAATGTCAAAGGTCAAGGTCACAATTTAACTTGTTTAAAATCTGATTCCATGCTCTAAGTCAAGAACCCGTTGACCTAGGATAGTGAAACTTTACACAGCTTTTGCCCATGACCCAAGGAGGTGCCTTATTTGCTTTTGGATCACAATGGTCAAAGGTCAAGGTCACAATTGGACTTTGTTTAAAATCTGTTTCCTTGCTCTAAGTCAAGAATCGGTTGACCTAGGATCATGAGACTTTACACAGTTGTTGCCTTTGACCCAAGAAGGTGCCCTATTGTTTTGGGGTCATGCAGGTCAAAGGTCAAGGGCACAATTGGACTTTGCTCAAAATCTGTTTCTTTACTCCAACTAAAGATCCTTTTGACCTATAGCACTTTTTCAGTGACAAGGTGCTAGTAGGAGGCTGTGCGACTGTTCTAGTTTCTTTTGTATACTCATATACTAGTAATTTTGTGTCGCAAGCTGTTCTTTCTGTTTACATTTACATTACTCTGAGAGTGCTTAAGGGGGTATTAAGTCACACTGAGTGAAAAGCGCTAGTTATTTTTACCAACTAATCTTTTGATCATACTGTATTATTTCAGGATTTTGTTGTAAGAAATGACTCACCCTGTGGCAGCACTATAGGTCCCATTATGTCAGCCAAGCTAGGCATGCCCACAATAGATATAGGAGCACCCCAGCTCAGTATGCACTCTATCCGGGAGATGTGTTGTACTAGCAGTGTGTGGCAGGCAGAAGTCCTCTACAAGGTTGGTAAATTTATTGGTCCCTTCACCCTTTGATCCATACCATACAATTTAAGCTGGTCGAAATTGAAAGAGCTTGCAGACGACAAATTCATGTGAAGGAATCTTTTATCTATTTTGGTCTCTTCCTTTTCCACAATGTTTTCAAAAGCCATTATTTGTATGGAGTCAAAAAGACTCATTTTGTGGGAATGGGTTAAAACGTTTTTAAGGTATGGTGGTGCGTTATGTCCATTTCCCCTTTAACCCTTTCCCAAACGGTAAATTTTTAGGATGGGATAATCTTGAGAGATGCAGCAGATGGCGAAAGTCAATCTCTACATACACACACTGTTGGTGCAGCATCAATTAAATTGGTGTTATAAACAGTGTGTGGCAGGCAGAGGTACTCTATGAGGTAATTTGATTTTCTCCATTTACCTCAATATTTTGGGACTATATTATACACAAATTCATGTACTATGTTAGTTAACATCCATGTTGGCATCAATGTGCAGTAAGTGAAGTATGATCAGGATCCATATTGCTAAGACAAAGGTGTGAGAGGTTATTAGCCCTGATCTTGTATTCATTTTGTTCTCAAATGTCATTACGGCCCTTTTTTACAGAACCTGGATCAAATATTTTGTGAAAAGTTGAACGGTATGAATTTATTTTTTCAGGGCTTCTTTGAGCACTACCCAGAGGTATACAACTCTCTCAACTTTTAGATGTTCCAGAAAGGCTACAAACAGGCATTTATAGGCAGTTAACAAACAATGTTATAGATAGTCCCAAGTGAAGTGGTCCAAGGACTTAACTCTACCACTTTTTAGCTCACCTGAGCACGAAGTGCTCAAGGTGAGCTATTGTGATCGCTTTTTGTCCGTCGTCCGTCTGTCCATCTGGATGTCCGTCCGTACGTCCGTCCGTCTGTCAACAATTTGGTGTTTACACTCTAGCATCTACAAATATAAGCCAATCTTAACCAAACTTAGTCAAAACATGTATGACCATGAGCTCTCGGATGAGTTCGAATTTGGGTCAGATCGGACCGGAAAGTCCGGAGTTATCTGCCCTTGAATGTAAAAAATAGCTACTTTTGACATTGTTTACACTCTAGCATCTACAAATATTGACCAATCAATACAAAAGTTGGACACAATGTTGGTGACTATAAGATCTGGGATGAGTTTTATTTTGGGTCAGATCGGACCAGAAAGTCAGGAGTTATCTGCCCTCAAATTTGACACAATTGTCGTTTTTTACCGTTTTCGACTTTGTTTCCACTATAGCATCTACAATTATTGACCAATCAAGATAAAACTTTAACACAATATTAGTGACCGTAAGATCTTGGATGAGTTTGATTTTGGGTGAGATCGGACCAGAAAGTGAGGAGTTATCTGCCCTTGAATGTAAAAAATATCTCTTTTTGACATTGTTTACACTCTAGCATCTACAAATATTGACCAATCAATACAAAAGTTGGACACAATGTTGGTGACCATAAGATCTCAGATGAGTTTGATTTTTGCCTTGATTGGACTAGAAAGTCCTGAGTTATCTGCCCTTGAATTTGACAAAATTGTCGTTTTTGACCGTTTTTGACTTTGTTTACACTATAGCATCTACAATTATCGACCAATCAAGACAAAACTTTAACACAATATTAGTGACCATAAGATCTTGGATAAGTTTGATTATGGGTTAGATCGGACCAGAAAGTCAGGAGTTATCTGCCCTTGAAAGAAAAAAAGCTACTTTTGACATTGTTTACACTCTAGCATAGAGATTTTGTTTTGGTTTGATCAGACCATAATGTCCTGAGTTATCTGCCCTTGAATTTGACAAAATTGCTGTTTTCGACTTTGTTTTTACTCAAACAACCACAAAATTAATGGTGACCAATCAAGACAAAACTTTGATCTTGGATATAATGGTTAATCACCATAAGATCATGGATGAATTTGAACTTCAGCACAATTAGACAAGCTTCTGAGTTATCTGCCCTTGAAATGGACAAAATTCTCGTTTTTGACTTTGTTTTCACTCTTTACAACCAGATACATGTATATTGACCTATAAAGAGGAAACAGGGACATAATGTTGATGACCATAAGTTTGTTCAGTCTTAATGTCACAAATATTAATTGATTCAAACATATCTGTGGCTCATATCATCTTGGTTCAGGTGAGCGATATAGGACCATCATGGTCCTCTTGTTGGCACTTTTTGACACAATACATGATAAAGGCCATGGAAAGCACTGTGGCAACTGAAGAAAATTGCTTGTAAAAAGCAATATCTTCATTTGTCACAATGTTTTTTTAATATTAAAAAAGACAAAAAAATGTGAAAACAAGGATACTATTTACATTTTCTTTTAGATTTTCATAAATCATCTTTTGTTGTAATACATTTTTGATTATTTGGTTTAGGGTTAAATTCTTTTGTAACGCTCAGAGGTATTTAGAGGACTGGTTGAATGCAAGTTTTACTGCAAACATACTATAACCCATTACCACATGACAAAAATTTAGTGCGGTCCAAATTGAAACATCATGCAGACGACAATTTCAAGTGAATGGAATTTTTAATTTTTAGGTCTTTTTGGATAAAAACATAGTGGGAAATGAAGAAATTGCTTGTCACAAGCAATTTCTTCATTTTCCACGATGTTATCCATGCCCATTATTTTGTGGGGAGTCAAAAACAGTCATTGTGTGCAAATGGGTTAAATATGTTAACCACTCTATCACCCACAATTTGGAAAGTTATTTTGAATTAATGGATAAAATCAAAAGTAAAGTCAATTTGCTTTTTTAACACTTTTACATTATCAAACAGAAACAATTTAATCAGTGAAATGGAATAAGACTAATAATTATGTCATAAAAAGTGTTTTTGTATAATCAGATATGTTGTCATTTTTATGTCCCCATATTCAGAGATCTTGGGCATATTGTTTTACTTGTGTTAGTTAGTCTGTCTGTCTGTCTATCCGAAAACTTAACATTTGCCTTTTCTCCAAAAGTATTTGATATACAAAGCGCAAATTTGGTATGCAACTTCCTTTTAATGATATCTATCTGTTCCATGCAATATGGCCTTCCTCAAGGTCATCTTTTAACCCTCATCAACCCTTTACATGAAAACTTACCATTTTAGAAAAATCACCATGTCGGGGGGGGGGGGGGGGCATACATGTTTCACAAACACATCTTATTTATTCGAGTTCTTTGTCAAGGGCATGAAGACAAAACCATGGATGGATTAACCCACTACCGGACATAGACTCTTTTTGACTCCCTTTAAGATAAAGTCTTTGGAAAACATTGTGGAAAATGAAGAAATTGCTTGTAACAATCAGTTTCTTCATTTCCCACAATGTTTAACAGTTTTCTATTCCAAAACACCAAAATTTTTTTAATTCAATTCACATAAAATTGTCGTCTGGAGCATCTTTGAATTTGAACAAGTCTAAAGGATTGCTGTCTGGTAATGGGTTGAAAATTTGAAGCTGTATCAGACAACTTGCCTCTTACCCAAATGTCAAAAATTTAAAGTTGTCTAGATCGAAAGATGCGGCAGACGACAAACTGAATTTTGGTACGAATAAGATTTGTTTACAATGAAACAGAAAATTTTGGGTCAAAAGAAGAAAATGCTGCGTAACATCTTTTCCTTCTTTTGCCTCAACATTTTCAAATGCCTTTTCCATTATGGCCGTCAAATTTAAGACTTGTTTTGGAAAAAAAATGAATACAATCTCAGAAAGTTTAAGTCATCATACTGTCCTTCTACCAGAATATGTATGCAAACCCTTATGTTGTCATAATGGTTGTGTAAATTGATCAGTTATTGAAACATTGTATTTTTTTATTGAACAAATTATGATGACATATGATATAAAAACAAGTTAATTTGTATTATGGCTCAATTCTTAATTATTTAATTTTTTTGTGATTAATAAATTAACATTGTAACTTTTTCTTGTATTTTTAGCTCACCTGAGCACAAAGTGCTCAAGGTGAGGTATTGTGATCGGTTGTTGTCCGTCGTCCGTCCGTCCGGCCGTCTGTCCACAATTTCTTTAAAGATCTTCTCCTCCCAAACCAGTGGGCCAATCTTTTTGAAACTTGGCAGGAATGATCCTTGGGTGAAGGGCTTTCAAAGTTATTAAAAAAATTTGATTCTATCAGACTTTTGCTGCCGCGGCATGAGAAAAGGGGAAAATGGCCAAATCTTTTAAAAATCATCTCCTGCCTAACCAGTTGGCCAATATTCTTGAAACTTCACATGAATGATCCTTGGATGAAGGGCTTTCAAAGTTGTTAAAAGAATTTGATTCCATCAAAGACTCTGGCTGCCGCGGCATGAGAAAAGGGGAAAATAGCCAAATCTTTTAAAAATCATCTCCTGCCTAACCAGTTGGCCAATATTCTTGAAACTTCACATAAATGATTCTTGGATGAAGGGCTTTCAAAGTTGTTAAAAGAATTTAATTCCATCTAAGACTGTGGCTGCCGCGGCATGAGAAAAGGGGAAAATAGCCAAATCTTCTAAAAATCTTCTTCTGTGTAACCAGTTGGCCAATATTCTTGAAACTTCACATGAAAGATCATTAGGTGGCAGGCTTTCAAAGTTGTTAAAAGAATTTGATTCCATCAAAGACTCTGGCTGCCGCGGCATGAGAAAAGGGGAAAATAGCCAAATCTTTTAAAAATCATCTCCTGCCTAACCAGTTGGCCAGTATTCTTGAAACTTCACATGAATGATCCTTAGGTGAAGGGCTTTAATAGTTGTTAAAAGAATTTGATTCCATCAAAGACTCTGGCTGCTGCGGCATGAGAAAAGGGGAAAGTATAAGCCAAATCTTCTAAAAATTAAATCTTTTTCTGCTTAACCAGTTGGCCAATATTCTTGAAAGTTCACATGAATGATCCTTTGGTTAAGGGCCTTCAAATTTGTTAGAAGAATTTTGTTAATATTTAAACTATTGCCTATTAGTGCAGCAGTATCAGAAAAAGGACAAAAGAGCAATACTTTTAAAAAAGGCTGAATATTTGTTACATTCATTTGAAAAACACATGAGAAAGGGCTTTATTGAAACATTTATTTTGCTGCTATTCAGGTCTAAGTGTTTAATTTCAACAAGGCAACAATTTTCATGTGAGCGACCTAGGGCCATCATGGCCCTCTTGTTTTGTCAAAGGTCCCATGCAGTGATGGGTACAGTCCCATGATTAACCCCTCCCAAACAAGACCTGGTTTTGACGTCCCTCAAAAAATAGGCTTTTGAAATCATTGAGACAAAAAAAAAAAAAAAATGAAAATGCTGATTATCAGTGTTTCTCTCCTTTTACCTCAATATGTTCTATAATACCCAAATACTATTTTTGTTAACATTCATTTTGACGTCTGCAGCAGCTTTCAAATTAAAACGATTTTAGACGTCCCACAATATAATGACTGGAGAACATTGTGGGAAATAAAGAAATTGCTTGTGACAAGCAATTTCTTCATTCTGCAAAATCTTTAAATCTAGCCCATCTAGCTGTAAGATAATGGGATAAATAGTGTCTTCAGGATTCTCCCACATTTGAAATATGCTTGTTATCCTTTGCTAAACAAGACCAGTATTTGTTTGGGAAAGGTCTAACCCATTACCAGACGTTCTCTAAGGGACGTCACAACCAGACCTTTTGTCGTATTCCTTGTCATCGCTTGTATTTCCATCATCAGTGCGCGTTTACATTCACAGTGTGCATCAGTCATGGTGGATAATCACATGGTACAACAATGTAACGATGTACAACAATGTAAATACGGGACGGATTTGAATTGGGTTTGAAGCAGAGAAGGTGCGAAAATGCAAGGAATAAGATTGGCGTGGTGGATTAATGAAAAATCAACTGATAAATAAGTTATTGAAGATCAACCAAAATTTTGGGTGATCTTCATTAACTTTTTTATCAGTTGATTTTTAGCTCCACTGGCCGAAGGCCAGCGAGCAGCGAGCTATTGTCATGGCATTGTGTCCGTCATGTGTGCGTCCGTGTGTTTGCGCATCTCTGCGTCCGTTGACTTTTTCTTTAAAAATCTTCTCCTCATAAACCAGTGGGCCAATTTTGAAATTCTTAGTGAAATTTTGATTGACCATAAATGTGGGTGTGGCAGGGCGGAGCTTATCAGACTAAGAGAAATCACAAAATAATTCTTTGAAAATCTACTTCTCTCAAACCAGTGGGCTAATTTTGACCAAACATTGCAGGAATGTTCCTTAGGTGACCCTCTACTTAAATTGTTCAAAGAATTTTGATTGGTCCATAAATGTAGGCGTGGCAGGGCGGGGCTTATCAGACTTAGAGAAATAACGAATTAATTCTTTAAAAATCAACCAGTGGATCAGACTTAGAGAAATAACAAAATAATTCTTTAAAAATCAATCAGTGAATTAATTTTGACCAAACTTTTCAGGAATGTTCCTTGGGTGACCCTTTACTTAAGTATTTCAAAGAATTTTGATTGGTCTATAAATGAGGGTGTGGCAGGGCGGGGCTTATCAGACTGAGAAAAATCACAAAATAACTCTTTAAAAATCAACCATTCAGCCAGTTTTGACCAAACTAGTCAGAAATATACCTTTGGTGATTCTTTACTCAAATTGTCAGTGAAATGGCATATCAGAATTGGAGAAATAACAAAATAATTCTTAAAGAATCAACCAGTGGGCCAATTTTGACCAAACTTTACAATGTTCCTTTGGTGACCCTCTACTTAAATTGTTAGCTCATCTGAGCACAAAGTGCTCAAGGTGAGCTATTGTGATCGCTTTTTGTCCGTTGTCCGTCCATCTGTCTGTCTCTCCGTCTGTCCACAATTGGGGTGTTTACACTCTAGCATCCACAAAAGTTTGGCAATCTTGATCAAACTTGGCCAAAACAAGTATGGTCATAAGTTCTTGGATGAGTTCGATTATGGGCCTGATTGGACCAGGATGTAGGGAGTTATCTGCCCTTGAATGTCAAAAAATGCTGTTTTTAGCTCACCTGAGCACGAAGTGCTCAAGATGAGCTATTGTGATCGCTTTTTGTCCGTCGTCTGTCAACAATTTGGTGTTTACACTCTAGCATCTACAAATATAAGTTAATCTTGACCAAACTTGGTCAAAACATGTATGACCTTAAGCTCTCGGATGAGTTCGATTTTGGGTCAGATCGGACCAGAAAGTCCGGAGTAATCTGCCCTTGAATTTAAAAAATAGCTACTTTTGACCTTGTTTACACTCTAGCATCTACAAATATTGACTAATCAATACAAAAGTTGGACAAAATGTTGGTGACCATAAGATCTCGTATGAGTTCGATTTTTGGTTTGATCGCATCAGAAAATCCTGAGTTATCTGCCCTTGAATTTGACAAAATTGAATTTTTTTTCACTTTTTTCGACTTTTGTTACACTATAGCATCTACAATTATTGACCAATCTAGACAAAACTAGGACACAATATAAGTTACCATAAGATCTTGCATGAGTTTGATTTTGGGTTAGATCGGACTGTAAAGTCTGGAGTTATCTGCCCTTGAATGTAAAAAATAGCTACTTTTGACATTGTTTACACTCTAGCATCTACAAAATATTGACCAATCAATACAAAAGTTGGGCACAATGTTGGTGACTGTAAGATCTTGGATGAGTTTTTTTTTTTTGGCCTGATCAGACCAGAAAGTCCTTAGTTATCTGCCCTTGAATCTAACAAAATTGTCGTTTTTGACTGTTTTCAACCTTGTTTACACTCTAGAATCTACAATTATTGGCCAATCAAGACAAAACTTGGATACAGTGTTGGGGACCATAAGATATTTGATGAGTTAATTTTTCAGTCTGATCTGGCCAGTAAGACGAGAGTTTTGTGCCCATGAATTTTACAAAATTGCCATTTTTGACTGTTTTCGACTTTGTTTACACTCTAGAATCTACAATTGTTGACCAATCAAGACAAAACTTAAACACTATGTTGAAGACTGTTAGAACTTGTATTAGTTTGATATTTGGCCTGATGGAATCAGAAAGTTGAGAGTTATGTGCCCTTTAATTTTACAAAATTGCTGTTTTCAACTGTTTTCGACCTTGTTTACACTCCAGAATCTACAATTTTTTTATCAATCAAGACAAAACTTGGACACAATGTTGGAGACCATAAGATCTCGGATGATCTGCCCTTCAAATTTTACCCGTACAATCACAAAACTTGACACAATGTTATTGACCATAAGTTTGTTTTCAGTCTTAAAGTCATAAATATTAATTGAATTGAACAAAACTGTGCCTAATATCATTTTGGTTAAGGTGAGCGATATAGGACCATCATGGTCCTCTTGTTAACTTTGTTTACAGCATTTACAATTATTGATCAATCAAGACAAAACTTGTACATAATGTTTGAGATTATAAGATCTCGGATGAGTTCGATTTTCAGTCTGATCAGAATAGAAAGACGAGAGTTATGTGCCCTTGAATTCGACAAAATTGCCATTTTCGACTGTTTTCAACCTTGTTTACACTCTAGCATCTACAATAATTAAACAATTAAGACAAAACTTAGACATAATGTTAGGGACTACAAGATCTCAAATGAGTCAAATTTTCAGTCTGATCTGACCAGAAAGACGAGAGTTATGTGCCCTTGAATTCTCCAAAATTGCCATTTTTGGCTGTTTTCGACCTTGTTTACACTCTCACGGGTGGGCATCAGGGGAGCTACCTCGAAAATGTGTTAACGTAAATTTGTTCCCACGCCACATCCGGTAGCTGTCGAGGTAGTGGAAATCTCCGTATTTTGACAAACGGACAAAGGTGAGCTCTCGCTTTTATTTGTTTCTTCTTCCAAAGGGCGCATTACTTAAAAATCTGGCGATGCAGTGCAATGCCACTATGTTTTAGCAATGCATGAAGACCAAAAACCCCATTAAATAGTGGAAAATACGAGCAGGACGACATTAATTCCAAGACTGGTGGATTGCATTTTCGCCCTGTGTTGACATATCGGCAGGCATCTCGAGGCAGATATTATACTTTATTTTCAGTTTCTGACCACTATCACATGTCTTGATGCAATACGTAGTCAAATTGACTACAATGAAGCAAAAGTTTCAGATGTTCTGGTCTCCTGAACAGATTACTTGCCCAAAAACTCATTCGTGTTGTTCCCAGACCATCGAGGTAGCGGTAATCTAGTGAGATAGTTCCCACGCGTTTACATAGGCAAAACAAAAGAAGTTTGTTATTTGGTTGATTAGATTTTCGTGGTGTTCTGATTTTAAGCTTTGATAAAGGTGACAACATTAATACATAAAGTCTTTTCGTTGGAGGCACAATCCTGGCTTTCTTCAGTAATGTTGAATTAAATGGACACCTTGCTTTTATTTAATTTTCGTTTCATCTTATGTTTAGACGGGTTGCTTCAACCAGTTTTGTGCAGACAGGATGTACTGCTCTTTAACGGTTTTGAAAGTTTAACAGAATGTGATTTTGAATGGCTATATGTAGGATATCTGCACTTTCTGTTCGATAAGGTGAGTCCCTTTCTTGTCCTGCCTTTGAAGACACCCATCTGCAAATAAAATAAAATAAAATAAAATTAATAAAACAGTATTTCTATGCAGCAAAAATCATCAAGTTTAAAAAACAAGTTGCAAAACCTTTGCCACTATACCATTCCATTCTCAGCAGAATAACGGTATATATACTCAGCGTCAGTGAAAAGTTACCAGTAAATCTGGTCCTGGTTTCTCGAAAAAACTTTAATACATACTCATGAGTACATGCTCAACTTCAATGGAATACTCTCCAACGTTGAAGGGTGTTCGATTTAGTTCACGTGGATTTCGTGTGATTTGAGTACGCTGCTCATATTTGAGTCTGAGAACGTACTTATTTTTTTTCGAGAAACCGGGGCCTGGTATGTCTAGCACATGATCATTTTCGTGTCTTTCTGATTAAAGAATTATTATATAGATACAATTTTAATAGCGTAGACCTTTGCCAATGGTTTACCGTTAGAAATATGAATGAAAAATCAGTATTTGTGTTAATATTTTTCATGGTACTCTGTGACGTAGGTCTACGCTTTTCGAATTCTATTTTTACCGATATTCGATATTGTTTACTTTTACGGCATAGAATAGCAAGCGTCTAAGCTATGGAAAACAGTGTCTGTTACCGCCTGAAGCATTATAACCAATCATTTAGGAATACCAATAGTTTCTATAGAAATGCACAAGAAAATGTCAAATTCATGTCCTACCTAAAAGTTTGACCATCGATTCAAATTTGTTTGATTGGTGGACAGATTCCAATACTTTTGGTGACGTTTTAGACGAAAATCTCCAGGGAAAAGATTGGCTCGCAAACTGTGCAAATGACGACTTTTGTTTCAGATTTTCAGAACTGCAGGGATTATCAGGGATCACCAGTCGCCATACAGCCTGTTGTACCTGTGTAAACCCGTTCTTGAATCATCATGTTGTTTGTTTTGATTTATATGTTTGAACGTAAAGGTTCACTAACTAGTTAGTGATTCGCCATAATGACCGAACAACTAACTAAGTGTTGTGAACCACTAGAGAAACTGGGGGCGATGTTTGGTACCAGTTCAATATGTTTAAGCCCCTCCCCCAACTTTCAAAATACTGGCCGTTCCAAGGCTGTACTTCTGTTGTGGTTCCCTGTGTTGTATGTTTTGGAGTGTATTTTTATGCTGTTCGGTCATTTTATGTGTCCTAACACTTTCAGTTAAGTTCTGGTGACTGAGTGACAAACTCTTGGGAAAAAGAATGCTAACGCGGCTTACAACATGTTCTCTTTGTATTGGTACTTAAATGTATTTTTTGTTGTTTCCCACTTGGGTTTCATATTGGGATTTATGTTGTAATTGCGGCAGTTCCTGCTCATTGTTTCATAAGTTCTCAAAAAAAATCTGCTATGATTAGATATTGCACGTGCATCACAGTTCTGTGACTAGCGGAACTGATTTTCGCCAACTAGCCATTAGGTCGCTGTCCAGAATCATTAAAGTATATCAACACATCAATATATCAGACGGCTAGATGTTTGGGACCCGTGGGAACTATCTCGCTAGATTACCGCTACCTCGATGGTCTGGGAACAACACGAATGAGTTTTTGGGCAGGTAATCCGTTCAGGAGACCAGAACATCAGAAACTGTTGCGTTAGTGTAGTCAATTTGACTACGTGTTGCATCAAAACATGTGATAGTGGTCAGAAACTGATAATAAAGTACAAAATCTGCCTCGAAATGCCTGCCGATATGTCAACACAGGGCGAAAATGCCATCCACCAGTCCTGGAATTAATGTCGTCCTGCTCGTATTTTCCACTATTTAATGGGGTTTTCGGTCTCCATGCATTGCTAAAACATAGTGGCATTGCACTGCATCGCCAGATTTTAAAGTAATGCGCTCCTTGAAAGAAAAAACAAATAAAAGCGAGAGCTCACCTTTGTCCGTTTGTCAAAATACGGGGATTTCCACTACCTCGACAGTTACCGGATGTGGCGTCGGAACAAATTTACGTTAACACATTTTCGAGGTAGCTCCCCTGATGCCCACCCGTGACTCTAGAATCTACAATTATTGATCAATTAAGACAAAACTTGGACACAATGTTAGGGACCATAAGGTCTTGGATCAGTTTGATTTTCAATCTGATCTGAACAGAAAGTCAAGAGTTATGTGCCCTTGAATTTGACAAAATTGCCATTTTTGGCTGTTTTCGACCTTCTTTTCCATCTAGAATCTACAATTATCAATCAATCAAGACAGAACTTGGACACGATGTTGGGAACCATAAGATCTTGGATGAGTTCGATCTTCAGCCTGATCTGATCAGAAAGACGAGAGTTACGTGCCCTTGAATTTGATAAAATTGCCATGTTTGACTGTTTTTGACCTTGATTAGACTCTAGAATATACAATTATCAATCAATCAAAACAAAACTTGGACACAGTGTTGGGGATCATAAGATCTTGGATGAGTTCGATTTTCAGTCTGATCTGATAAGAAAGACAAGAGTTATGTGCCCTTGAAATTGACAAAATTGTCATTTTCGACCGTTTTCGACCTTGTTTACACTCTAGAATCTACAATTATTAACCAATCAAATTAAAACTTGGACACAGTGTTGGGGACCATTAAATCCTGGATCAGTTTGATGTTAAGTCTGATCTGATCAGAAAGTTGAGAGTTATGTGCCCTTGAATTTGATAAAATTGCCATTTTTGTCTGTTTTCGACCTTGTTTACACTCTAGAATCTACAATTACAAATTAATCAAGACAAAACTTGGACATAATGTTGGGGACTATAAGATCTTGGATGTGCTTGATTTTTAGTCTGATCTGATAAGAAATTCGAGAGTTATGGGCCCTTGAATTTGACAAAATTGTCATTTTTGGCTGTTTTCGACCTTCTTTTCCATCTAGAATCTACAATTATCAATCAATCAAGACAGAACTTGGACACGATGTTGGGGACCATAAGATCTTGGATGGGTTAGATTTTCAGTCTAATATGATAAGAAAGTCGAGAGTTCTGTGCCCTTGGATTTGACAAAATTGCCATTTTTGGTTGTTTTCAACATTGTTTACACTCTAAAATCTACAATTATTTAACAATCAAGACAAAACTTGGACACAATGTTGGGGCACCATAAGATCTTGGATGAGTTTGATTTTCACAATGATATTGACCATAAGTTCGTTTTCAGTCTTAAAGTCATGAATATTAATTGAATTGAACAAAATTGTTGCTTATATCATTTTGGTTCAGGTGAGCGATATAGGAGCATCATGGTCCTCTTGTTTATAGAATTTTCATTGGTCCATGAATGTGGTCGTGACATGGGCGGGGCTTTTCAGACTTAGAGAAATCACAAAGTAAATCTTTAAAAATAAACCATTCAGCCAATTTTGACCAAACTTAATAGACGTGTACCTTGGGTGAATCTTTACTTTAATTGTGGGTGAAATTTTGATTAGTCCATAATTGTGGGGGTGGCATGGGGGCTTATCAGAATTGGACAAATCACAAAATAATTCTTTATAAATCAACCAATGGGCCAATGTATCAAATCAAATCAAAATCATTTTATTGTTCAAATCATATACAACATGATATACGAACAAATTACACATAAACAACACACATACATTACAAACGGTGACGGTCATATTGATATTCCAGTTTTAGACATTTATTTCAAAGAGAATCTAAAGACGAAGGTGAAAGGACTACAAAAGGGGGAGGGGGCCATAACTATAGGGCTGCTCATGATGAAAAAGACTTTGATACTATAATACTACGATAGTAATTAAACGGGTCGATGGGCATTGATTTCATTGGTCAACCATCTTTACACAATGACGTAATTTTCATTCATAAATAAAGGTGTTCTAGTTAGGCAATATTTGGAAAAGGCGGTCACATGTCTTCATAGAACATGCGATCAACTCTAAACAACATCAACATTCAAACAAGTAAAAAATTGCTGTAATGTACAGCAAAATGAATTGTATCGCGCTTAAAAAATTATACCAAAGTACTGAATAAAATGGTACAAGTGTCTGGTTAAGTCAACATGCAGTGAAAACCGAAACAGGATTGCATGTCTGCATATGCTGGTGCTAGATCTAGTCTATTTTTGTGTGTTCAGCCAGATTATACATTAATCAAACAACATAGGAGGGGAAGTAAGCAAATACAAAAGTGTTAAATGTTGCAGTTGAATGAATGGGGATTAAAGTTAACTTAAAAACAAGAAAGGAAGCCGAATATTTCAGCAAGGAATAAGGGGCCAAGATGGTCCTGAATCGTTTCTCCGTGAAATTATTTTTTTGGAAAAAAAAAGAAGGAAAAAAAGACACACACAAAAAAATTGAAAGTGCACCATAGTAACCACAGTTCACTATGAATTATTTTTCGAAAAAAAAAACAAAAAAAAAAACAAACAAACAAACAAACAAAAACAAAACAAAAGAAAACAAAAACAATTCGAAAGGCTCCATGCAAGGAAGATTCCTGTTAGATTCCTATGTTAGAAGATTCCTGTTTGAATCTTGATTGAAACTGGCCTAGTAATTTTGGAGAAGTTTTCACATGAACGCACGCCGGAAACAGGACCCTGGCATAAGCCCCGCTAGCCTTTGGTCAGAATAGGTAAAATACTTTAATTAAATAGAAAAAAAGTACTTGTTTATCCATTAGCCTTCTGAATATAAAAATCGTATCAAGTAAATTTTCCAAACCGGAACATTTTGACCACTATAGCTTATTTGTTCTTCGTATAATCATTCAATAGAGAACAGACTGTGTTGAATAGATCAGAGTGCACGCTAATCTTAGTCTATGGAATCTAAAAATGCTTTGATAACAGCAGGAATAGGAAACGTTTATGATAACAGACATAGATGAACGAACGCACAACAGCCACAATGCCACGGATATGATCCTTATTATTTTTGTCCGGCGGAGCAATAAATTAAATGTAAAAAAGATAAATACAGAAATACCATATAAAGTGACAACTACCAGCCGCTAATGTTTAGGATTTAAGCTGTAACACAATACAAGCAATACCATGAATATGTCTCAATAATTCACCCGGCAGATCATCTCTGCCAGGTCATAAATCGGGACCAATATTTGTACTTATCACACACAAAAAACACAAAGAACGAGCGACACATACGAGGAGATTTACCAGAGTGTAACAAAAAGTACAGGACTAAAGTTTTGATTGTGGCGGCGAATTGATTGAGCATAAAGTATTCTTTTGAACGGTTTTGAAATCCATCCAGTCAAAAACTGTTGAGACATTAAAATTGAGTTATTCTTTTATGTGAAAACCCCTAACAGTTTGTAATTTTTAGAAAAAAAAAATGAGAAAACCTATTTGTTCTACTAGTTATACACATGCCTATTTAGTTCAGACGATCCCTTGAAATTATGGAATCGAATCATCCATAATTGTACATGCAGTGTTCATTCAATACTTACCGGGTAAGTCTTTTTCGTGCTTTGATTTCTTAGGAAGCGATGCAGTGAATCGGATAGGCCATGGGCAAACCGAAAGTAGGAATTCACATTGTAATGCAATTTTGAAAAACGCTTGAGAAAACCCATTTGTTCTACTAGCAATATACATATCTAGTCAGATAAGACGATCCCTTGTAACAATGCAAGTTGACCAGTCCAAATTGAACATGTAGTGGTCATTCAATAGTAAGGTACTTCTCGTTCTTTGATTTCTTATTGCGATTCGAAATGGTATGCATATAAATGCGTTGCATTTAAACGGATAGGATAAATTAATCGGAATTAATACAAAAACCAGACACTTTATGTTCTAACATAAACATTATTGATTAGATATGATCTTACAATACATGAATATAGCAATTTAATGCAATAAAAATTCATGATTTATGAGTTTATGCTGATTTGAATCTCCTTTGCGCCACCGCAAGCTCCTTTTCGCCCGTGAGTATAGCCTATGAAAATCGGAATTAATAAAACAAACAGACACTTTTTTCTAAAGAATACATAATTATTATTGAATAGCTATGGTCTAATAATACATAAATATTACAATCAATTGTGACGAAAATCTATGATTAAAAAATTTATACAGATACAAATCTCCTTTGCGCCACCCAGCTCCTTCTCGCCTGTGATTAGCATATGAAAATCGGAATTTATACAGAAAACAGACACCTTTTGTCAAAAAAAAAAAAATAAATAAACATTATGGATTAGATATGATCTTAAAATACGTGAAAATTACAATTTAAATGCGATAAAAATTAATGATAACGGAGTTTGGGCTTATATGAATCTCCTTTGCGCCGCAGCCAGCTCCTTTTCGTCCGTGAGTAGCCTATTAAATCGGATTCAACACGAAAATCAGACACTTTATGTCCCAAAACAAAGATTACTGACTATAGCCTAGACGGATTTTCTGAAATTCCACTCATATAAAGAGCAGTTGGCATTTTTTAGTAGAATTTTGCACCGGGTGGTTTTAACATAATATGAGTATGCTGAATTCAATGGTGCCCGGTGCAACTCTGAAATCGGCCATTTTAACAAAATGGCGGCCATTTTACAAAATGGCCGCCACATGGCCACCGTGTTCTCTTTAAACCCGTATATCTCTGTCAAATATTCACGTAAATGAACGAAAATGGTTTTAAATGAAAGCCTATATATTTATCTAACTACTCCAAAATAAATTTCATTTATCATTGAATTTTCAAATTTATAATATTTCAGGTATTGTAAAAATAATGATGAAAATCCATGAAAGTAGAACATTGCTTCGTTGGAAATAATGCTCTATATACAATATCATTGTGATTTTTATGATGTAAAATGGTCAAAATATTCTACAATCCCTTAGCAACAAAATGCAGTGTCGTTGATTGTAATAATTTACATATTTTAATGGTAGGTACAGGTCAAAGTCAACTGGGGTCAGTAATTTTAACAAGGGTTGAATATATAGTGTACAGTTGCATTTCACCTTTATCATTGTTATTTTATAAAACCATCGCTGTTCTTGTTTGAATATTGATTCCAAAATGCCACAATTGTGAAATGATAATGTGCAAGTTCTAAACAGACGATTTAAGCAAGGATTTTCATGGGCTAGATGTTGAATAGTGAAAGTTATTTACCCCACCCACTAAAATAACATTGGATTTTGGTGCCGTATTTTTTGACGCCGAAAAACTTCATGTAAGAAAAGAAAACAGTTTTATGGTGTAGTGTCAAGATAAAAGCATTTGTAATATTGATAAAAAAAATAAATCCCTAGTACATACGGTTGGTAACCCGTGTGACTTTTTTGGAATCGTTCACACTGAAAAATCGTCCGCTATAAGGGTGTTGTTGTTTTTTTTTTCAATTTCTCAGCTTATACTCTACGGATTCTGATGAGATAAAATGCACCGTATGCCTCTTTGATAGATTCATTCCAAGTTCTAGTTCGCACTGCACTGAGTCCAATGGTGCCTTTAAATATCAAAAATTTATCATTTCGCTTGAGTGTTTAAAAACGATGGAATTTGGTGCAGAGTGAGTTAGACTCGGGAATGACCCTCTCAAAATCGCATTCTGTGCACTTTATCTCAACATCCGCAGAGTATTACCCGAGAAATCAAACAAAACGTCCTTGAAGCGAACGATGTTTCGGTGTGAACGCTTCCCAAAAGTCACATGGGTTACCCACCGTGGTACAGTAGTATGTAAATGATTGCCATGGTTACACCAACAGATACTCAAGATAAGGCTTATTTTATTTCTTGTTGAAAAAAGTCGTCATTTCACATTTGTTTATGATAAATGTTTCATGATTTGGAAGTGTTCAATATTTAGCATGTCACTTCTTCATTAATGTACATTTTTTCTATATCAAATAAAATCCCACTTCGAGGTTACTATACCACAGAGACAGTTTAAACATGTTTTTGTTGTACGATGGTGTCCCATTTGTTTGTTTGTGTGTGTGTGTGGGGGGGGGCATTGAATGGTGCCATGGTCAAATAATAGGATGCAAACGTCGGGCCCAAAGGTTTAAGGGTTCAAATTCCACCAGTACCACAGGAGTGCTCAATTATCAGCTTGTTTACTAGCACTATTGATATTTGCAACTTTCAATATATATGGGACGGTACGCTTATATGCTGTTATATATAAGTGAAAGAAAGTTTTACAAATATGTACACATAACTTTTTTACATGGCAAATTTGTGAGTTATATACTCAAAATAAATCTGATCTGATGTATTGTATCCTTTGAGAAGCTACTTGCATGTTCTGCGAATGTTAAGAGGAAGATGCTTTGATGAAAGTCGATCGGAATTATGCCTGTTAGTTCCCCTGTGTAACGATAACCTGGTTATTCTTTTTCGTCCTAGTAGATTATTCCCACACAAAATTACCTGTAAATATTAGGGATGGGAACGAGTACTCGATTAATCGAGTACTCGATCAAACGTCCGAGTATCGATTACCAATTTCAGTAATCGAGTAATCGGAAAGAAAAAATAATTTCAACAGAAAAATTAAAATTTGTTTCCAAACTTAAGTTTTCTAAAAATCTCGATCGCTCTTTTCCACACTATACCGTGCAAAGGATAGAGTATGTAACACCTGGTCGTCTGCCGATTATCTAATCCTTCGAGATTGTACAAATTTGCAATCAAATGCCAACAACTTTTGTTCTCGCTGTCAAACAATGTCATAAATTTTCGCACCTTCGGCGCTCTTTACTCTGATTTCGGGGGTGCATTTTAATTGGACGTCCGTAAGATATACCTTTGAGTTGATTGGTTAATCCAATATTCATTAGCCCATCATTGAATTATTGTTTCTATTGCTATTTTTAACCCGAAGAAAAATCACCTCAGTCCCGATTACACGCATATTAAGTCTAACAATGCCTCTCCTAAAGTCTATAAAGTGGCCTGTGTATATCTCACAACATGTATAAATATTACGGACTAATTTCGAGATAAATAAAAACAACTTTGCAAGCAGATTTTATTTTTGATTTTTTACGAGTTTAATGGAAGATTTTGATACTTTCTGTAATTCTCATCATATATCTAACAATTATCCGTTTTTCTCAAATATTGCACTGATCAAATGTCATCTAAAGAGACAAATTGACCGAAGATATACTGCATAAATAGGATATGAATATGTCAGTAAAAACCGATACTATAACCAAAAGACGACGTTTCTATCCGAGTACTCGAGTACTCGATCGGAAGGGTGACCGAGTACTCGATTAGTAAAATTGATACTCGTTACCATCCCTAGTAAATATAGATGTTGTTAAGCCGTTTGTAGATAATAAGTAAACGCACTTCAAATAAATAAATAAATAAATAAAAGCTGTGAAATACATGGGTCGATTCATAATTTAAACACAACCTTCAGTCTTTGTATTCTTAATTCTCATTCTGTGACACATAGTCAGAAAACCGAGAAACATACATATACATCTTTAATATTTTATTATGGCTAAGACTTAAAAGGAAGTTAATATACGCCCATCACAATGAAGCATCAAACATTACATACCATAAATACATTTCATGCATTTATTCCCTGATTTGGTTTCTCTTTTAGCATATACGAGAACACACAACAAAGTAACTTGTATAACTTGATAAAGAATTTTCTGTCAATGATTTTATGTTCATCAATAATGCAGACTTGCAACTTCTTTATTATGTCGTATGGTATTTTTTCTGAACCATGGCTTTCCTGTGTCTGGGACCTATCAGTTAACTGTTAGCACGGGGATGTTTTCATTGATCTTATAGAGAATGGGTCAACTAAGGGTTCTGGTGTGTCCATAACCACATGTCAAGTTTGTCGCAAACGTGCTCAAAAGGGGTATTTCAGGGCTCTAGGCAGGTCAATCATATGACCAGATATTCTGAGATGCTTTGACATATGATTAAAATGTGCGACCCAATGCTGCACAATCATATTTCTATACAAGGTCATGCATATGTAACGATGGTACTGAAACAGGTAAGATCATTTTATTTCTGTACCACATGGCGATTAGCCTACCATCACGTGAAATTAACTAATTCTCCAATTAATCCCACACCAGGACTGATCCTCCACCAAACCTATCATTTTCAAGGACAAAAGAATCGTTTGATGTCAGAATACCTGTTGTCGATGACTTTCAGAACGGTACACAGTTTACCAGGACTAATTTGAAAATGTGTCTTACCATGCCCAATACAAGAACATCTGGTTTGCAGACCATACCTATGTTAAGTTACGCACTGTGTCGGAATGAATGATAAGATAATGTGTGCCTTCTGTGTTGAACGCAGTTTCTTGGTTTGTACACAGGCGTATTTTGTCCTGGTATAACGTCTTAGCGCATTGTCAGTCGGTCTTTGAGTCGTACTCTTCTTTAACATGCATCTGACAAGACGCTCAGTAGTTGAGATAATTATGCATGTAAAACTAAATCTGTTGTTCAAACTATGAATACCAATTTGACAGTTTCAAAAGTACCTTATTTACTAGATTTGACAGATGAAACTGTCAAATTGTGCACAAGTACTTTGCTGTTATTTGTCTTTTCTCCATTTATAATTAACTTGAATGACGTTCATTGATTCCAGCAATATGAAATAACTCAGGCCTCCTAGTGAAACCTTAAAAACCTTTAAAAACCTTTTATTTCAGAGCTAACCTTTAAAACCTTTACTTTTTCGCAGAAAACCTTTTAAAAAGCCAACTTAGCCTGTAATTCTCTCTCAGAACCTTTATATTTGCTCTGACTAGTTATTGTGAAAGCTTACAGCAAGTAAGCATTTTGTTCTGCAATTTCCAATCTTTTATTTATTGTTTAAAAAACGCAGGTATTGCGAGATGCCACCAAATCCTGCCTAAATTTTCAAAATTGTCTTGGGTGACACCCCCAATAACCTCCATATGAGAGGTGTACGTAAAATGACTTTGGTTTTTTTACGCGAAAATGGCTTTTATTTACTCTTTATTAAGCCATATTTTACTCTAAAATGCTTTTATTTTCACACATTAATTAGAGCCTTTATAAACACCTGTATATTTGTTTTTGTCTGCTAGGAGGCCCAATGTTTAGTATGAACTGCTTCTGTAGCCTTCAAGTTAGGATGTCCGCCTTGGGAGCGGGAATTCGAAGGGTCGGATCCCATGAAAGCCGGCCTGCAGGTTTAGAACTAATGCGAACGGTTGGTGAGTCGCCAGCTAGTTAAACTAATAATACCGTTAACCTATCTCTGCAAGACACCCGGCATCATGAGTGAGGAATCGGGAGGTACTGTGCATTCAAAAGAAAATGTCTCATAAGACAACACTGGCTGGCCCTTTAGATATGGATGGCACTATAATAAAAAAGTGTTTACCTTTTATAGCTGACCAGTTAGGCCCAGCAATATATCTTTCATATATTTTTGTTGAGTTGGTCTAGGTGTCCTGGGTTTCTTTTTCGGTTTAGTATAGCTTATTATCAAATGCATATTCTGGATGTATCAATTGATATACATTAAGACCATTTCCATGCCTACTGATCACGATGAATTCGTTGCCATAGGCAATTTTGAATAAAAATATGCATACAAAAACTTCTTGAATATATCTCAACTGGCGGCCATCTTTCATAGGAACAAATAAGGTACATTGATTACTTTAATGTTGAAGATCTTGTACACGTTTTGATAGAAATGTTTCTGAATGTTTCTCTATCTGAAGCTGCATTTCAATGGTATGGTAAAGCTTATCATTTGATCAGATGTAGAATTAGAAGCAAAGTTGCAGAGCTTAAAATGTTACAACGTTTTGCCAAAAGTAACCAATTATATTGAAGGTATTTGCGTTCGAATGTGGACCCATTATTAAGGTCACTCTAAAGAAAAGGGACACTTAAAAATCTAAATATGAATTGGGATATGAAAAAACTGTCTTTACCGCGTAAAGTCACTTCACCATGAAACTATATAATCAATTCTTACAAGCTTTTCAGCATGAAAAGAAAAACCGGTACAATTGTTCAATGTTATTTTAGTGGGTGGGGTAACTCAATAAGTTCCCATTCTTTCTGCAAAATATAACCTCGAAGTGGGATTTTAAATTGATTGAGAAAAATGTACATTTATAAAGATGTAATTTGCTAAATATTCAACATTTCAAATTATGAAACATTGATTATAAACAAACATGAAATTACATTTTTTCTACAACAAAAATAATAAGCCTTATTTTGAGTATTTGTTTTATTTGCGTAACCATGGCAATCATTTGCGTACTAATGAACTAGGGATTTAATTTCTATTAAAATTACAATTGCTTTTATCTAGACACTACACCATAAAACTGTTTTCTTTTCTTAAATGAAGTTTTTCGGCGTCAAAAAAATACGGCACCAGTATCCAATGTTATTTTAGTGGGTGGGGTAAGTAACTCTCAGTATTCAACATCTAGCCCATGAAAATCCATGCTTAAATCGTCTGTTTAGAACTTGCACATTGTCATTTCACAATTGTGGCATTTTGGAATCAATATTCATACAAGAATAGCGATGGTTTTATAAAATAACAATGATAAAGGTGAAATGCAACTGTACACCATATATTCAACCATTGTTAAAATTATTGACCCCAGCTGACTTTGAGATGTACCTACCATTACAACATGTAAATTATTACTGTCAACAATATTGCATTTCGTTGCTAAGGGATTGTAGAATATTCTGACCAATTTACATCATAAAAATCACAACAATATCGTGTATACAGCATTATTTCCATTGAAGCCATGTTCTAATTTCATGGATTTTTATCATTATTTTTACAATACCCAAAATATTATGGACTTGAAAATGCAATGATTAATATAATTCATTTTTGAATAGTTAGATAAATATGTAGGCTTTCATTTAAAACCGTTTTCGTTCATTTAGGTGAATATTTGACAGAGATATACGGGTTTTAAAAGTACATGGTGGCCATGTGGCGGCCATTTTGAAAAATGGCCGCCATTTTGTTAAAATGGCCGATTTCAGAGTTGCACCGGGCACCATTGAATTCAGCATCCTTGTATTAGTAAAGTTAGATTAAGTAATTGCTTCTACTAAAAATTGCCAACTGGGTGGTAGAATTTCAGAAAATCCGTCTAGGCTACTAGATTTAATCGTAAAATACACGAATATAACAATTTAATGCGATAAAAAATCATGATTAAGGAGTTTGGACTGATATAAATCTCCTTTGCGTCACCTTCATGTCCTTTGCGTCCTTTGCGCCAAAAACATGTCCTTTGCGTGTTTTAGTCCAACCCGAAATGGTATGCATAAATGCGTTGTATTTAAACTGATTGGAAAAATACATGTCCACCATGGGCAAACGGGAAGTAGGGACTTTCCATTGCTATGCAAAGTATAAAACTATACTAGAATATTGTCATTGACTAAGCAGCCAGTCTATAATATTTCCAGTCTATTTTTTGTTTATTTTCGGACTGACTTATTCAATCGCGACCCTCGAGACTGTTTGCAACCTTTTGCCGCGTTGGAACGTGGTTGCAACATGATCTCGAGCGTAATACACTGACCGCCATATTGAACGTGAAAGTAGACGCGCGTAAATGACGTCACCAAAACAATTCAATCCTTTAGCTAACGTTATAATTCAAGTGAAATATTCTGTCAATGATCGGTTAATCACATCAATTATTTTATCTGGTAAAAATTTGTAACATTTACGAGGATACAATCGACTTTTGAACGCTGTTTGTTTCAAATATTTTTCTGGCGTAGATTTAAATAGTTGTTTGGTTTGCTTCCATTGTCGTGACCGCACTACCGTTGTTATGCGTGCGGGGTGATATGGGCTGGATCGGCTCATGCCGGCAACTGTAATACATTCGAGGGGATCTTGAGTAACGATAAGATCCGAGAATATTCGAATGTGACTTATTTGACGCCAATCGCGACCCTCGAGACTGTTTGCAACCTTTTGCCGCGTTGGAACGTGGTTGCAACATGATCTCGAGCGTAATACAGTGACCGCCATATTGAACGTGAAAGTAGACGCGCGTAAATGACGTCATCAAAACAAATCAATCCTTTAGCTAACGTTATAATTCAAGTGAAATACACTGCCAATAATCGTTAAATCACATCAATTATTTCATCTGGTAAAATTTTGTCACATTTATGAGGATACAGTCGACTTTAGAACGCTGTTTGTTTCAAATATTTTTCTGGCGTAGAATTAAATGGTTGTTTGGTCTGCTTCCGTTGTTATTGACCTGACTACCGTTGTTATGCTTGCGGAGAGATATGGGCAGGATCTGCTCATGGCGGCAACTGTAATACGTTCGAGGGGATCTTGAGTAACGATAAGATCCGAGAATATTCGAATGATTTGACGCATCACTTTATCCATTTTTGGATAAAAATCACTACGCGGTGCGCATAACTCAGATCCTGTCGCCAAAAAGTAGCAAGCAGAAAATTTCAAGAAAAACTACAATACCCACAAAATAAAGTTTACTTTTCGTCTCAATTTCATCGAATAAAATAATTAATTCAAATCGGATTATTCATTTTACTTTAAACAAACATGTGAAGCAAATGTGCCGCGTGACAGGAAGTACCACGTGTATGCACTTTACGGGCGCTGACATCTTGAAAGTAGTTAACCCAGAATGCCCACCATAGATAGATGGTAATCGACAGGTGGCGACATGTATTGGTAGATATTGAGAATATTGTTTACACGAATTTTCAGCGTGGTCTGAGATTAAACAAACTTCAATGTATACTTATAGTACTGCTTGAAAAATTATACCGTGTAAACAGTTTATGTGTAGGTTATATATATACGACTTTCAAGTACAAATAATTATCCCTCATGACGTAATTTCTAAAATTAGAATATGTATACCACATATGTATCGCGCATGGCGCGATACAATAATGCATATTTCGGATTATTTTCTTTCCTGTCGGATGATAAACTTCTAGACCACTTTTGGCAGTAATGTTACTTGGATGGCCCTTTACTTAACATTGTTTGTGGAATTTAGATTGGTCCATTAATGTTGACGTGGCATGGCGGGGCTTATCAGAATGGGGGAAATCGCGAAATAATTTTTTAAAAATAACCATTGGTTCAATTTAGTGAAAACTTGGCAGAGATGTTCCTTGGGTGGTTTACAGTGTTTTTGAAACTTTGATTTGTCTATAAATGTGGGTGTGGCAGGGCTTATCAGAAATAGTTCTTTTAAAATAAACCGATGGGCCAATTCAGATCAAACTTGACAGAAATGTTCCTTGAGTGACCCTTTTCAAGAACTGACAGTGCGAGACTTACAAGAAATCATTAGGTGATACTTTTACTTTAGCCAGTGGAGCGATACAGGCCCTCTTGGGCCTCTTGTTCAAAATTCCACCATGTCCGTCTGATAAGTTATGTCTGTTCACATTCTCTTAACAAAACTATTTAAGATTTTCTGAAATTGTTGTATCACGTGATTATCCACCATGAAAAGAGGTCTGTCAATCAGCAAAGAGAACATTTCCGCTCTCAGACTCTGAATACAGAAATATCGTTAGGAAAAGAAAACAGATTTTCCATCGGAACTCATTTTAGGCGCTTGGATCCGGATGCACTCTGTTGTACATTGTCTCCCTGCTCCCAGCCATAAATAGGCTACGTCGTACATCTTAATCCATTACCACAAAATGACTCTTTTTTGACTCACCGAAAGATAAAGGCTTTGGAAAACATTGTGGAAAATAAAGAAATTGCTTTAGACAAGCAATTTCTTCACTTTCCACAATGTTTTCTACAACTACAAAAAAGAAAAAAATCATTCACTTGAAATGGTCGTCTGCAACATTTTTATGCTCCCCGAAGGGAGAGCATATAGTCGCCGCTTTGTCTGTCCGTCCGTCCTGTCCGTCCGTCATTCCGTCCGTCCGAAGCTATTTCTCCATAACCCTTGGGCTAAATCAAATGAAACTTACCATGTGAACTCCCTATGACAAAATGCCGATGTACTTTTCCCAGTTTTTGGATTGATGCCTCGTCACGGGAAAAGGGGACTTAAGGTAAAATACAGTTTTTCTCTAATTTCTCCTAATCTAATGGTAAGAATTTGATGAAATTTCATATTTGAGTAGCAAATCAGATGCCCTTGACAATAAAGTGCTCTCCATGGCATACATTTATTGTGACAATGTCTTATTCGGGGAGCATTGTCCGCCTCTGATGGCCCTTGTTGAATTTGGATCACCCTCAAATTTTGTCGTTTGGGAAAGGGTTAACACTTCCCCAAACGGCAAATAATTTGTGTGGTCCAATTTGAAAGCAGTTGCATTTGACAACATGGATGTTGAGAAAGATAGAATATGTGTACATATCACAGAACATGCTTAGGATAAAGGAGAAAAATGCTGATCACCATTTTCTTTTGCTTCAATGTTTTCACAAGTATTTTCTATTAGGAACGTCAAAACCAGGTCTTGTTTGGTAATGTTTGAAATATTGATACACAGTATCTAGATAAGCGAATATTCAGACGGTTGTTTCCCCGGGAATGTACAATCCTTTCCAAAACTGCAAAACTTCTGTCTCAATTCCAAATTAAAAGTATAAAAAGAACCAGAAAGAAATGGCATCAAGTTGAAAATTAAACCAAATAGCTTATATCTATATTCAAAACCATCGTCTTTCCTTTTATTATTTTACAAACATTTCTCTGTTACTATTTCAAACTAGAATCGTTTTAGACGGAATTTACTCGTACCGCGTTCACGTTAACAGAATTTCGAGGAAAAACAATTAATTATAGGCTATTAGCATTCCTTTGAAATCCGTGTCTTATAATTGACACCGTCTAATCATTTCTAATTAATTCCATGAAAACTCAGCTTTCATACCTGGCATCATCTCACATTCTCGTTAACATTTCAAGTTAAAACACCAACTCGTAATTATGAAGTTCTGTACAATTCTGTACGTGATATTTTCCGTGAGCAATGTTGTTTTGGCGTTGCCAGCAGAGCCAGTCTGCTCAAAATTTGATTATGAAATGAAAACTCTGGAAGCTATGCTCAGGACAGAGCAGAAAGTTGAGAAAATGGTGGAAGAAACGAAGACGATTCGTGAAGAAGTTTTACAGGAACTTGGAGACATTCGGGCGTTTAAATCCCAGATTATTGAAGAGCTGAACACGTTTAAAGACGAATTCGAAAAGCAGACGAAGACCGAAAAAGAGGAAAGGAAAATGGACGTTCAATTTATGAGCGGGAAAATTGAGGAGAAATTGAAGCTAGTTGATAAAGCTTTGGAGCTTTTGAATGACAAACCAGCCGGTAAGTGGTTTAGATCTAAATTACGTTGCTTTTCATCGAAATCATCGTATCTGCAGCTTGTTTAAGCTGCAGATACGAGGTTTTCGCAGAAAAACGACGATTTGGGTGTTTTTATTCATAAGCATGGTGACCACAGCTTCGATTAAAACCCATTCCCAAACACTGACGCTTTTTGGCGCATCTACTGGAAAAGGCTTGAGGAAACATTGAGACAAAAGAAGAAAATGCTGATAATCAGCATTTTCTTCTTTTTCCTCAATATTTTCTGTGCTATATTTTACAGTACTGTAACCCTACCTTTATCAACACTCAATATTTCGTCTGAAACAACATTTAAGTTGGACCACCTTTTTTGCCGTCTGGTAATGGGTTTATAAATAGGCTGAAGCTACGGTACTTTCGAAGTGAAAATGACGATTTATACATACATGCATTCGTCTTTTTCGTGTTCAGGAAATATTCGCGAACTTGAATTTGCCATTGACTATACATAGACTTTCGTTATCATTAGATCTAATGTTTTTGCATAATTAACTAGGAATTAAGATAACGATAAAAATATGTGGTCACAATGTTAAAGGATATATGGAAAACTTATGATATTCCTGTTGTTTCTCATACATAGCTTGAAAAAAAATCAATAAAACGTATGCCTATATATAGGGCCTAAGGCTAATTGTAATTTTGTCTATAACGAGAACTTATGCATTGAAAACAGCACTGTTTCTTTTCTCGACAAGTTTTATGTTGATTTCTATCATTTCAAGCACATTTTTATCAGTTTGCTTGATTATTTTCGTATGTGAAGGAGGAGTACTATGTGCAAAAGGCATGATTGATCATCAACAAATCACCTCGATGTCGTCACATGAGTCCACCAAAGGTTAATTGTATCCACAACTAGCATCACCTATTCTTTTATTTGGTTCAGCCAATCAGCACTTGTGCTACTTATACGTCACGTATATATATTTTCAGACCCCGTTTTAGCCTTCACCGTGACAAATCCTACCAAGAAATTCGTGGATGGAGCACCCATCTTTGCTAAAGCCATCACTAATATTGGAGACGGTTACGACATGGATACCGGTATCTTTACCAGCCTCATCAATGGCCTCTACTTGTTTACATTTACCGTTGCGTCAAATGGACTCAAAGACGTTTACTGCTACATCTACCACAACCAGGCAACGGTAGCTTTTGGTAGGACATACAATCAAGATTCGTATACTACGGCGGCTGCAGCAGTCTATCTAGTGTTATCTAAGGGTGACGAGGTCAAGCTAAGTGGATGTGGAGGATGGAGCAATCTTTACACGGCTAACCATGAGGTCACATTCAGCGGTGCCTTGATTACACAAAACAACTGACGGCGATGCATGCTAGGAAACTCAAGAATCATCGATTATTTTTTCTGAACATTTAAAAGGTATTTGCAGGTTCGTCCAGCACTCTGGTATCGACGTCACTTTTAAACACTCGGACTTACTTCACGTTCGGAAGTATCATACATCTAATTCTCGATTTCGTTTTAACTCTTTGTAACAATGCAAATACGTTCACCAAACATGTTTGTGAACGCGTTTCCATTTTGCGGAATTCTAATTTCTGTACGAAATATTGCTTATTTTTTAAACGTTGATTCCGATTAAATTGTCGGACTCGTTGGACTTTTTACCTACGCGACGTATTAATTCGATTGTGTGGGCTTATTAAATGGTAAATACATTAAAGTTTTAATTGCAGTTATTTTTTTCACTTTCTAATATCCGTAACGAAATATCCATCCACATTTTCTGTGAAATTTCTCAAAGAGAACATCAGTGGATGGGTCAAAATTTCAGAGTAAAATGTACGATATACAGAAAACGATACAAATCAACAATTTGTAACTCTTGAAATTGTAATATTTTTTTTCTTTTTGAAATTACCCATTTTCTGAGAATGACTGTCATGCGTTTCAATTTTTGTGGAAATGGCGCTCTGGACATCGCGTTGCTCACTTCTCACTGTTCTCGTGCAAATTTATATTCAAGTTTTATTGAAACGGCAAGAGAAACGTGTCATGAGCGACACAACAACGCTATTTTATTCCTGATTTATCTAAAGGCCTGGTCACATACACTATATATCACGTCCACATCACGGCCGGAGCACGCCTAAAACAAGAGAGCCGTTCAGTAGGCTATAATTTTTGATGTGATGTAGACGCAATAAGGACGTGGAATCGTATGTGACTGCAACTTAAAGTTATAGGACAGGTCCGTAGGAAGCAATTTCATATGGGGGGGGGGGGGCTAAAGCCTTTGTCCAGAATATTTGGGGGGGCTAATTTGGATTTTCCCCAAATTTTCAGTGTAAAATTAAGAAAATTGGGCATTTTGGCCAACATTGGTTAGCCCCCCCCCCCCCTAGCCCCTCTGTTCCTACGGGCCTGTAGGAAGAAAAGAGCGCATTTTGTTGCTTTGTGTTAAAGGCTTATATACTCCGTGAAGACCGCTGCTTGAGTGGTAATGAATTTTGTGCTAAATATAGACTGAATCGATCCGTAGTTACGAGATTTCATAACAACTCGTACAGAATACTATTGTTTGTCCGAAATTACGTTACGGTTAACAGGATAAAATCATTTTCTATTCCCATGGGTCTAGTATTTGATATACATTTATTTGTACATGTACGATTTCGTCAATCATGTGAAACATCAAAGATATCGATGGTTATTCTGTTAAAATATCGGTGTCGTTTTTGAATGGAATAAAAAAAATATCAGACTAAAACTCAGACAACAATAAATAAAAGACAAAAATTACGACGGAAATCACGTGACACAATCAATTTTGATATTTTTGAATAGGCGTATTTCCGTTAATATAAACCTGACTTGAAAAAAGAGATCTGTGTTAAAGAAGACGGGAAAACGCGAGAAATGCTAAATGCGAAGGATATTTTTAAAAAAAAAATGAATTAGATCTAATAAAAAGTTATTGTCGACCAACCAAAATTCTGAAATAGTTTTATCACGTGATTCCCCGTCGTGATTCAAACTCCAATTTGTTCCTGTTGAAGACAATAGAGCGGATATTTTTGTAATCGACCGAACGGCATTGATCACGGCTCGCCAGTTATGGATACCATTTATTCATTTCCCAAACAATACCTGGCCCCGGTTTCTCGAGAAAACGTAAGCACATACTCATGAGTGCATGCTCAACTCCAAAGGAATTGTCTCCAACGTTGAAGGGAATTCGATTGAAGTTCACGTGGATTTCGTGCGATTGGAGAACGGTGCTCAGATTTGAGCATGAGAACGTACTTTAAGTTTTTTTTCGAGAAGCCGGGCCTCGTTTTGACGCTCATAATAGAATTTGCGTGGGACAACATTGAAACAAAAGAAGAAAATGCTGATGCTTTCTGTGTCATATTTTTTGCAAATACAACCTCGAGTATATCATTCATTTTGTCATCTGTAGCAGCTTTCAAATAGGACCGCACTGATTTTTTGTCGTTTGGAAAAGGGTTTTCTTGGTTAAATCAAAGTTGTTTTGTCTTGTTTTTAGTTAGTCCTCATCTATGGTTTCTATTCCTTACAAACCTGGTGGCTAATCGACAAAATAATCAAGCAGCAGTGCCGTATCAACCAGTAGCTAAAACTATTACCCCTTGTAAGGGCCGACTGAAATCTAAACTTCCAGTACTTTGATTGGAATAGATCATTTTTAATTGGACGTCCGAATGGACGTCCAATTCTTATAACCAGTTTTCGACAGGCGAAATGAGTTTTCATTACCAAAAAACCCTTTCTCAGACTCAATTGCCAGTTGACCAAAATTCAAAACAGATTTTGCGACCATACAGGAAAATTGTCGTATCTTTTCCTGCCTTCTATGTGTTCTCTAACAAACACTATAAGATTCATTGGCCTTTCCAATTCATGCCACGTCTTAACCAACTTTACGATCTTTTTTCGATTTAACCATTTTCTTGTAGTGATTTGACTTTCGTAATATTGTGTAAAGGACAAGATCTTTAGAAAGCGATACACTATGTTTCTAAAGTAAACAGACGCCCCATATCATCATCAGCACTGATAGCTCAAACGGGAAAGGATTAACATCGCAACCTTTTTTCAGTATGAAATTTGGGACGCCGTTGGTTCGAAACCAGTTCGGATTATTTCTTCTGTACAAAGTTTGTTAAAACGTTTGTTTTTCTTGATGTGTTTACTGAAAACAGACATTTTAGGATGATTGCTCAATTTAATGCACGTATTGTGTATGACAAATTCTTTTTCTTTGATCATTATTGTTTAAGTCTTTGGCATATTTAAAGGAACGGGGTTTCCACGAGACGTATTTTGGAAACAGGGTTTTTAAAATTGATTATCGGGGAGTGAGTTCATTTTGCAACTCGGGTTCGACTCGATGGCAAATCGGGGTTCCATCTGAACAGCCTCAGATGAGACGCTAGTGATATCCACCTATTCAGAAAAATAGTTGCTCTTAGGAGTTTTTTTTTCTCCAGCATCTGTATCACTGATATTCGACAGTATCATGACCTATTTACATACTGATCAATGATCATGACAACAATGATTATTACTAGTCTATGATCGAGTGACAGCGATCTGTATTTTTTACGTTTAAGTGAACCGTTTACGTGTATTGAGCTAAGAAGATGAAGCAATAGATCTTCAACAGTGACTATGGTACCTGGATGATCGTATGAATATGTTTACAGATAGAGACATTGCTATTCTCAAATTTTTAGCTCCACTGGCCTTTTAGGCCAGCGGGCTATTGTCATGGCGTTGTGTCCGTCGTGCGTGCGTCCGTCCGTCCGGTCGTCAACTTTTTCTTTAAAAATCTTCTTCTCAGAAACTACTGGATGGATTTCAATCAAACTTTACAGGAATGATCCTTGGGTGACCCTCTCTCAGATTCCTCGAAATAATTTTGATTGAACTTTAAAATCTGGAGTTATCTGCCCTTGAATATCAAAATGGCTGTTTTGGTTTTTTTCACTCTAGCAACAACAAATATTGACCAATCAATAAAATACTTGGACAGAATGTTGGTGACTGGTAGATCTTGCATGAGTGTATATTTCAGCTTGATCGGAATTTCACTGCCTGAGTTATGAGCTTTTTTATATGGCATAAACTCAGCTAGGTAATGAGTAAAGTGTGAAATGGGTGGAAGGGTTACTGCTTGCAGTATGAGGCAGGGCAATTGTCCTACACTCCAGATAAATATACTGCAAGCAGTAACCCTTCCACCCATTTCACACTTTACTCATTACCAGAGGGCAAGATTTTAAGCAGGTATAAATGGGAGCTTGCAGATGACCGAAAATTTCAAGTGAATAGAATTTTACAACTTTTAGCTCCACTGGCCTTCAGGCCAGCAGGCTATTGTCATGGCGCTGTGTCCGTCGTGCGTTCGTCCGTCCGGTCGTCAACTTTTTTTTTAAAAAAAATCTTCTCCTCAGAAACTACTGGATGGATTTCAATCAAACTTCACAGGAATGATCCTTAGGTGGTCCTCTATCACATTCCTTCAATTAGTTCTGATTGAACCAGAAAGTCTGGAGTTATCTAACTTATCTGCCCTTGAATTAAAAAATGGCTGTTTTGACATTGTTTTCACTCTAGCCACTACAAATATTGATCAATCAAGACAAAACTTGGTCAGAATGTTGTTGCTAATAAGATCTTGCTTTAATGCAATTTTCAGCTTTATCTGAATATTGCGTCTTGAGTTGTGTGCCCTTGAAATTGGCAAAATTACCATTTTTGACCTTATTTTTACTCAAACAACAATAAATATCCACCAATCAACATGAAACTTTCATGTTATCTCACTGGCCATAAGATCTTGCATGGGTATAATTTTCAGCTTCACAGGAATCTTAAGTCATGATTTTATCTGCCCTTGAATTTGACCAAATTGCTGTTTTCGACTTTGATTTTACACTCTTTACATCCACAAATATTGAACAATCATGTCAAAACTTAAACAAGATGTAGGTGAAGTTAAGATCTTGCTTTAGTGTGATTCTTAGCTAGATAGGAATATAAAATCCTCAGTTATATGCCTTTCAATTTGACAAAATTGCTAATTGTGACTTTGTTTACACTCTAACAGCCAAACTCGCTCTAACAAAGACAAAGCTTGGTAATCAATAGATCTTATATAAATGTATTTTCAGCTTTCTATTTACTATTTATTTCTATTTATTTAGAGCAACAAGTATTGAAAAATCTAATCAAAACTTGGACTTAATTGATATTTCAAGAAATTCAGGTTTGCCATTTGCATTAATTTTGGAATAGGGTATTTCCCAAAATCTATTTTTAGCTCAAAATTTATTTTTAGCGAGCCGGGACTTTATGTCCGGGGAGCTAATGTCACAGCCCTAGTGTCGGCGTCGCGTACCGTCCCGTCCCGTCCTGTCCCGTCCCGTCCCGTCCCGTCGCGTCTTCACTTGAAAAACTTTAACCTGGTCTATATCTCAGGCACTATTAGGGATACAGCCTTGATATTTCATACATAGATACATCTCGACAAGACCTTTTATTTGAGACCATGACATTTGACCTAGTGACCTTGACCTTGGAGTTTGACCTACTTTTGAAAAACTTTAACCTGGCCTATATCTCAGGCACTATTAGAGATACAGCCTTGATATTTCATACATAGATACATATCGACAAGACCTTTCATTTGAAACCATGACTCTTTACCTTGTGACCTTGACCTTGGAGTTTGACCTACTTTTAAAAAATTTGCTGTTTTTGTGACAAGCTCCCGTATAGGCGAGCTACTTTGTCCGCGGACAACTCTTGTTAGAAATATGAAATATTTTGGAGTAATCAATGATCTGTTAATTTAGATCTGTTTGGAAGAAGTAAGATTTTAATTGCTAGTATCATCCTTAGTTTGAATGTTCTCCAATTGCCTTTTACCCTTTCTCAAATGGCAAACATATAGTTTTACTTTCTTTGCTTCAAGAACCACACATTTTGAACAATCTAGTTTTGTAACTTTCTTTTTGCTCTAAAAAACACAAGCATTGAACAATCTAATAAAAACTTGGATTCAATATTACATGAAATTTAGGCCTGTGGAGCGACTCAAGACCTTCAGGTCTTCTAGTTTGTTGATAATGATATGAAGATTTTAATTGTGTATTGTACTCCACTGCCATTTTCCCGACGGCACGTTCCCAATTTCTTCTTTGTATGCACATCTGTAGATGTAAGGATGCTGTGGTAGTACTGGTATGAGGAATCCATGGTTAGGTGCTCCAATTCATCTGGTATTTTGTTTCAGGAAAAGTATGTATTGAATTTGTTTTGTAACCACAACCGGGGAAAACTGCTGCCGTTTTTTTTTTTTTTTTTTTTTTTTTTTGGGGGGGGGGTGGGGGGTGGGGGGGGGGTGGGGGTGTTACTCTAAACACGAATAAAAATCAAAGTGCTTGGAACACTATATTTAGACGTCTCTGATTGATTGGGCGGAATTGTATGTAAATGATCGGCGTTTCATTTCTTTATGTCGTTGAATTTGTGTTTAGATTCTAAATCACTGCGGTCGTTTTTTCCTAAACGATGGTGGAGATAAAAGTAAAAAAAAAAGATGATGAAAAAGAACAATGTCTGAGTAGAATTCGAACCCAGGGCCTTCCAGATATAGACATGTGTAAAGAGTACAAGGTGAGTGCTCTGCCAAGTGAGCTATCGCGGCTTTCATTTATGTAGCGCGTTGGCTTACATTTTGAATAAATTGCTTTGTATCGTCCTTTATAGAATCAACAAAAGGTGTAACTGACGACAATACTCATAGTTAACCCAAACAAGAAGACAAAAGTGCTAATCACATGGCCTTAATTGAATTGGGTAATGAAATTAATAGTGATTATTCATAGAGACAAATCAGTTGTCTTGAAACGGCAATCAAATCAATTTAAATTATGAGAAGGGTTTTCTGGTAATAAAGCCGATTTCGTATGTCCGAAACCGATATTATAGAATTAAACACAGAAGAATGAATAAAATATCTTTCGTTCATGTACAATCCCGCTCAATAAATCAGAGACGTCCAATTACAGTGCTCTCAGCACTTTGATTTGAATTTGCAGTAGTTTGGCAGTATATAGCCCGTGATATTAAATTAGATATTGTCCCTTTCCCAAACGGCAATTTGTCATGACTTAATTTTAATAGTGTTTCAGCACGGTGGAGATTGTGTATCTTGGGATGGATAACGAATACGGACAAAATCATCTCGATTCTGGTAAGATATTTTGCAATAACTTCTTTATTTATGCGTCAATTTTCAAAAGGTTTGTTGCATGTACCCCGCCTTACCGAGCTCTTTCATCGGATGTATGACATAATATTATTAGAGAAATCATTGTATTTTTTCCGAAATATTGTCCCAGCCGACCAGAAAGCGAAATGGTAACGACTACGACCAAATTAACTACGTTTCAGTTAAGAATTTGTGTAATAACTTTCTTATTTTTGCGTCAATTTTCATGCGGTTTGTTGCATGTACTCTGCCTTACTGAGCCCTTTTCTCAGATTTATTACTTATCTGGAAACTCCTTGTACTTTTCTCAAAAACCGATCCCAACCGACTAGAAAGAGGACCTGAATTTTTTGTCGTTTTTTCTGGTCGGTTAGGATCAAGTTTTGGACAAAGTACAAAGATTCTACAAACAAGTCATATATCTGAGGAAAGAGCTCAGTAATGCGGGGTACATGCAATAAACCGCTTGAAAATTGACGCAGAAATAAGAAAATTATTGCACAATATCTTAACTGAAGCGAGGCAAATTTATCCGTATTCGTTATCCATCCCATCATGCACAATCTCCACCGTGTTCAGATTCATGACAAATGGGTACCTTGATAAAAAAAAAGGATTGTGCTATTTAACAATGCCCTTTTTAAATTCCTGTCTGTATAGAGACATGGGATACCTCCCCCTCCCCCATAAAGATGGCCAAATTTTCCTTATAATACACTAAAAATTTAGGGAAGTTCGACTAAGCTCCTACAATATTCAGACACTGGTTTTTGGGTTTCACAGGGTTTTGAGCGCCCCAAACACCCCCCCCCCCCCCACACACACACACCGACTTAAAATTACTTCCTACGGGCCTTTACTCAATTTGGGATATCAAATGCATTTTTTGACATTGTAAAATGCAATTACCATAGTTCTGCAATTATCCTTGATATTACCGTAGGTATTTTGAAAGTTCGACGGAAAACCTGATTCAATCAATCTTAACACTACCCCAAACATTACATGGTTTGTCTAGTTGGACAAAGTTGGAATTAATATTTTATTCATTCCCACACACTGACTTTTTTTAATCTCCCCAAGATAACGGCTTTCAAGAACATCGTGGAAAATGAAAATAATATAAAGGACATATAGAAGCTGTAATAGCTTATGTACATAGTACACCTGGCCCTAGTTTCTCGAAAAAAATAAAACAACATTTAAGTACATACAAGGGCGGATCTATGGATGGGGTCAGGGGGTCATGACCCCCTGGAATTGGCCGAAAATTGAATTTTGACTATATGACTTTACATTTTTAGCACATTTTAAGCCATCATTTCGGTTTTGACCCCCCCCCCCCCCCACACACACACACACCTGAAAAAAAATCCTGGATCCGCCCTTGACATACTAATGAGTACATGCTTCAACGTCAAAAGCAGATCTTGTTTGGTAATGGTTGATACATTGATACAAAGTATCTAGATAAGCGAATATATATTCGCAGACGGACGTTTGGCTGGAATGTACTTCTAGTATCTTTTCCCAAACTGCAACTTCTGTTTCATTCCAAATTCAAAAGCATAGATAAAAAAGAACCAGAAAGAAATCACAAAGTTGAAAATTAAACCAAATAACAATAAAGAAATCTTATATACGAAGAAAATTTTAAAAGCATCATATTTCCTTTTATCATTTTCAAAACATTTCTCTGAACATACAAGACAAAACTAGAACCGTTTGAGACGGGATTTACTCATGACAGGTTCACGCAAACAAAATTTCGAGGGAAAACAACTAATTGGGTCAGGATCTGGGAAAAGGGCCCTGAGAGTTTTTGAGCAAAACGTGATTCCGGATCAGCCTGCGTATACACGCATTCTAATCAGAAACTATGTTGTTCTCGGATAGCTTCTTCATGACCTGTAGCAACCATAAAAGAGCAGCGTGGGTCTTTGTCAGTCTCCATTTAAGCACTAGCTGATCTAGAAATATGGCTTCCTCATATGCTATAAGCTACTTTTTTCTAGATCCGCGCACAATCATATTTATTGCATTCCCTTCAAATCCATGTCTTATAATTGGTACCATCTGATCATGTCTAGTTAATTCCATGAAAACCCGGATGTTATACCTGGCATCATCTCACATTCTCGTTAACATTTCAAGTTAAAACACCAACTCGTAAATATGAAGTTCTGTACAGTTCTATATGTGATATTTGCCGTGAGCAATGTTGCTTTGGCGTTACCAGCCGAGCCAGTCTGCTCAAAATTTGATTATGAAATGAAAACTCTGGAAGCTATGCTCAGGACAGAGCAGAAAGTTGAGAAAATGGTGGAAGAAACGAAGACAATTCGTGAAGAAGTTTTACAGGAACTTGGAGAAATTCGGGCGTTTAAATCCCAGGTTATGGAAGAGCTGAAAACGTTTAAAGACGAATTTGAAAAGCAGACGAAGACCGAAAAAGAGGAAAGGAAAATGGACGTTCAAATCATGAGCGGGAAAATGGAGGAGAAATTGAAGCTAGTTGATAAAGCTTTGGAGCTTTTGAATGACAAACCAGCCGGTAAGTAGCTTAATTCTACAATTGGGTGTTTTTTTTTTTCTTCATAAACCTGGTAACCACAGCTTTGATAAAAAAAAAAACATTCCCAAACACTGACGCTTTTTGACGCATCTAATGGAAAATGCCTTTCTTCTTTTTCCTCAATATTTTCTGTGCTATATTTTACAGTACTGTAACCCTACCTTTATCAACACTCAATTTTTCGTCTGAAACAACATTTAAATTGGACCACCTTTTTTGCCGTCTGGTAATGGGTTTATAGGCTGAAGCTACGGTACTTTCGAAGTGAAAATGACGATTTATACATACAATGTACATGCATTCGGGTTTTTTTCATGCTCAGGAAATATTCGCAAACTTGAATTTGCCATTGACTATTCATAAACCTTTTCATAATTAGATCTAATGTTTTTGCATAATTTTCTATGCATTAAGATGTGGTCACAATCATGCATGTAAAGGATAATATTGAAAACTCATGATATTCCTGTTCTTTCTGATACATAGCTTGAACTAGAAAGACCTGAAGGTCTTGAGTCGCTCCACAGGCCTGAATTTCTTGTGGTTTACTATGAAATTTTTGACAAATTTATCTACATGCTAAAGCTTTTATATTATTAAATTCTTGTGGTTCTTAGAGCAGAAACAAAGTAAAATAGAGCAATGTGGTCAAAGGAAAACCAGATTTCTCAAAACTTGTGGTTCTTACAGCAAAAACAAAGTAAAAAGAAGCAATCATGTGGTGAAAGCGAAAAGGTAAATGATTGACCAATATTTTGAGTGATGATAAAGTTGAAAACTGTAATTATGCCATATTCAAGTGCACGTAATTCAGTATGTGAGCTTAAAATCGAGCTAAAAATTAAACTCATGCAAGATCTTATGGTCAGCACCATTCTGTCCAAATTTTGTCAGTATTTGTCTATATTTCTGGCCGCAAAAGTGAAAAAAGTGTCGAAAACTGAAATTTTGTCAATTTCAAGGGCACATAAATCAGATTGCAGCAGTGCAATCATCCTGAAAATAACACTTAAGCAAGATCGTGTTGTTAAACAAGATTCTGTCCAAATATCATCTTAATTGGTTAACAATTATGGTTGTTAGAGTGAAAACAAAGTCGAAAATGGCAAATTTTGTCAAATTCAAGGGCACATAACTCATGATGTAGAATTTCGTTCAAGATGAAAATCACACCCAGGCAAGATATGCTTATATATATTCTGTCTAAGTTTTGTAATGATTGTTTAATATTTGTAGATTTGAGAGTAAAAATAAAGTCAAAACCAGCTATTTTTGATATTCAAGGGCAGTTAACTGATGTTATTATGGTTCAATCCAAATTCTTTGAAGGAATCGGAGAGCAGGTCACCCAAGGACCATTCCTGTGAAGTTTGGTTGAAATACATTCAGTAGTTTCTGAGGAGAAGATTTTTAAAGAAAAGGTTTACGGACGCACGCACGCACGCACTGACGCACGACGGACACATCGCCATGACAATAGCCCGCTGGTCTGAAAGGCCAGTGGAGCTAAAAACTAGACAGCCCTGGTGGTCTGGAAGCGCTCCACAGGCCTGACTGTTTGTCTTGTTGAATGCAATTTCAAAGGTTCAGGCTTTGGAAACAAGCAAATGCATGACCAAGCTAAAAATTACAAGCAAGTAAGATTGTATGGTCTGTAAGATTATGTGAGAGTTCTCTATTGAATAATTAAGACTAATGGTTGTAAAAGTGAAAATACTGCCGAAAATGGCAATTTTGTCAATTTGAAGGGCACATAACTCATGATTTAAAATTTACAACAAGCTGAAAATTATACCAAGACAAGATCTTATAATCACCATCATTTGGTGTAAGTTTTGTCTTGTTTTATCAATATTTGTAGTTGCTAGACTGAAAACAAAGTCAAAATAGAGCCGAAATGGCAATTTTATCAATTTTGTCAATTTCAAGGGTACATAGCTCATGATAAAAATGTTTACAACAAACAGAAAATTATACCAAGACAAGATCTTATAGTCACCAACATTCTGTCCTAGTATTGTCTTGATTGGTCATTATTTGTAGTTGCTAGAGTGAAAACAAAGTCAAAATATAGCCGAAAATGGCAATTTTGTCAATTTCAAGGGCACGTAACTCATGATGTAAAATTCAGATCAAGCTGAAAATTATACCAAGGTAAGATCTTAAAGTCACCATTGTTCTGTCAAAGTTTTGTCTTGATTGTTTAATATTTGTAGATTTTAGAGTAAAAAAACATTTTTGACATTCAAGGGCAGATAACTCAGGTTATTCTAATTCAATCCAAATCCTTTGAAGGAATCTGAGAGAGGGTCACCCAATGATCATTCCAGTGAAGTTTGATTGAAATCAATCCAGTAGTTTCTGAGAAGATTTTTAAAGAAAAAGTTTACAGACGGACGGACGCACGCACGCACGCACGACGGACACACCGCCATGACAATAACCCGCTGGCCTGACGGCAAGTGGAGCTAAAAACCAGAATAATGCGTATGTCTATGGGCCTAATGTAATTTTGTCTAGAACGAGAGCTGTTGCAGTTAAAACAGCACTGTTTCTTTTTTCGACAGATTTTATGGTAAGTTCTATCATTTCAAGCACATTTTGATCAGTTTATTAATTTTGATGATCTTCGGTTGTGAAGAAGGAGCATTATGTGCAACATACATGATTGATAATCAACAAATGCAATCAGTGTCGTCACATGAGTCCACCAAAGTTTAATTGTATCTACAACTAGCATCACCTATTATTTTATTTGGTTCAGCCAATCAGCACTTGTGCTACTTATACGTCACGTATATATATTTTCAGACCCCGTTATAGCCTTCACCGTGACAAATCCTACCAAGAAATTCGTAGATGGAGCACCCATCTTTGCTAAAGCCATCACTAATATTGGAGACGGTTACGACATGGATACCGGTATCTTTACCGCCACGATCAATGGCCTCTACTTGTTTACATTTACCGTTGCGTCAAATGGACTAAAAGACGTTTACTGTTATATCTACCACAACCAGACCTGGGTAGGTTTTGGTAGAACGTGGAGTCAGGACGAGTACACGACGGCGGCTGCAGCAGTATATCTAGTGTTATCAAAGGGTGACGAGGTCAAGCTAAGTGGATGTGGAGGATGGAGCAATCTTTACACGGCTAACCATGAGGTCACATTCAGCGGTGCCTTGATTACACAAAACAACTGACGGCGATGCATGCTAGGAAACTCAAGAATGTTCGATTATTTTTTCTGAACATTTAAAAGGTATTTGCAGGTTTTGTCCAGCACTCTGGTATCGACGTCACTTTAAAACATATGGACTTATTATTCACGTTTTGTAACATCGCAAATCTGACTATCAAATTCGTTTTAATTCTTTGTAACAATGCGAATACGTTCACCAAAGGATGAGTGTCAATAAGGCCCTTTCCGTGACCAAACCTGATTTTCTTCATTTATTATAGATCATATTGTAACCAACCTTAGGTCTAATTTTCATCTTGATTGGTCGTTAAATGTAGATGCTAGAATGGAAACAATGCCAAAACTAACTATTTTTGACATGCAAGGGCAGATCACTCTGGCGTTTTTATTTCGATCAGGTCCATAATCGAACTTCCAAGAGAACTTATGGCCATACCTGTTTTGACAAAGAGTTTGGTCAAGATTGGCTTATATTTGCGGATGCTAGAGTAATGTTTTTACTCTAAAATCTACAAATATTAACCAATCATGTGAAAACTTTGACAGAATATTAGACCTATACATGCATATGACTACAATAGGGCCTATCTGAGTGTAATTTTCAGCTTGATCGGAATCTTTATCATGAGTTTATTGACCTTGAATTTGTTTTCACTCTAACAACCATAAATGTTAACTATTTGATACTTGGAGAGAATCTTGTTGACAACAAGAGCTTGCTTATGTGTAAAATTCAGCAGGATTACAATGTTACAGTCTGGGTTATGTGCCCTTGAAATTGAAAAAACAACAATTACAAGTTGATGACATTTTCAAAATATTTCGATTTGGGGGTAAGAAAACATTGTGGGAAAATTAAGAAATTGCTTGTTACAAGCAATTTCTTAATTTTCAAGGTTTTTCCAAGCCTTTTCTTGTTAGGGAGTCAAAAGGCGTCACTGTGCACTAAAGGGTTAAAATTGAAATAGTCCAAATAAACTCCATTTTGGAAAGGGATAATTTGGGCGCAATCAATCGTCCGGTAAGCTCTTTCCATTTAAATGGGGTTGCTTGATCAATGTCGTCCGATCGATTGAAAAAATATCCGCTCTATTGTCTTCGTGACCTTGTTCTTTTCATAACCTATCCCAAGTTTTGATGCCGCTTACGGAGAATGCTTTGGAAAGCATTAAGAGAAAAGAAGAAAATGCTGGTAACTAGCATTTTCTTCTTATTCTCTCAAAGCTTTCCGTGTCATGATTATGAACTAATTTCCGGAACTTGGCAACATTTATTTTGTCGTCTGCAACGCCATTGAATTGGTGGCAGTCTAGTAAAGAGTTAAAACGGGTGTCCAGTATGGTTAACCACTGATGCGTGTAATTTAACCCTTTCCTAAACGAGATCTAAGCTGGATTTCCTTACTTGAAAAGGCTTGTGAAAATATTGAGGCAAAAGAAGAACATACTGACAACCCAACATTTTCTCCATTTGCCTCAAATTTTTTCTATGCTATATTGAACACAAATTCTATTATATTAACATCCCCTCTGTCGTCTTTACAGTTTTCAAAGTGAAAAAATCTTAATCATTGCCGTTTGTGAAAGGGTTAATTGGTCTATAGGATTTATTCAAATCAAAGGACTGGAAGTTCAGATTTCAGTCGGCTCTGCTGAGAGGTCAGAGGTTCGATCGCTGGGATTTAGTTCATAGTGCTGCATACGACGAAATGGGTGTTAAAATAAAGAAAATATTTGCCTGCGATAAAACACAGAAATATTGAGGCACAAGGAGAAAATGCTGATTACCAGCATTTTCTTCTTTTGTCTCAATGTTTTCTCAAGACTTTTCTATAAAGGATGTTATAACCAGGTCGTGTTCGGGAAAGGCTTAATGATTTGATTTGTCACATTTGCGAACCATTTTCTGACTGATTTATATACTTTAAAAAGAAAATGCAACTTTATCATAGTTCTCACATATTTTGAATTTCATAATAGCCTAATTAGAAAATAGGTCTTTTTCAAAATAGTTTGATGCCTTTACCTGTAATTTGTTGCTGTTGTTATTGAAAATAGCACCTCATCCCGAACACATCTCCTTCTTATAATCCAGGAGAGACGGACGAGTTAAACAACAGTAACAACAACAACAACAACAACAATAAGAAGACTCCCGTTTGATTTGACAAAAGAGGGAGAACCAAATGCAAAACTAGGAAAGGATGTATAACACATGACTTATGAATCATTTTAAGAAATGTGCTTGAAATATTTTTTGAAAGATGCCAAGAGTCTTAAACTTTACAATCCTCGAATATGAATCATGATATAATAATATAAGCTGGAAAATGCCACCAAAATATGATTTTAGAGGAAAAGACTTAAAAAACATTAAACCAAAAGGAGAAGCTGCATACAAATGCTTGCGGTTCAATAGTTTCTGTTCTATTTAGTACATAAATCATTTCTTTCACACAGGCGCTTTTTCCAGCTTGCAGTAGTTTTCAATTTGAAAAAAGTAGATCTCACTGTATCCCATCTACACCGGTAGCGTAATGTTTGTAAACGGAAACAATGGCGGAATCCACCGATTCGAACTGGACGCAGTGCTTAAATAAGGTACGTTTTTGTCATTTCTTCCAGTTTAGAAATATCAAGTAAAACTGAAATCGATCACACACGTACAAACAACAAGGTACTGAAAATCTCGGCGAAAAACATCCACAGATGGCGGAGTTAACAACGATTTTAGTTCTCGAAATGATCGACTTGTCAACATTACGTTAAAAAACGACAATGTTCTCATACTTTCACCTGTTCTTGAAAAACTAATAATAACCTTACGAAATCACTGTTCATTTTTCAGCACATCTGTGAAAATTGTAAGCTTGGAGCATTCTTTTATTGCTTGTAACCGTTCGATTATTGGAACTCCCCTATTGTCGGAGTGTACGGTTAGGAAACCGCCTAAAATTTATCGATGACCGGTTGGGAAACGAGGGTAGGTCCGGTTTGGAACTAACATTTTTTATAGGAAATGCATTATTCGTTAGATCTTTGCAAGCATTTGGTTACTCGCGACAAAAACTAAATAGTGAAAACACGATTTTATATATGGGCTTACTTTATATTAACATATAAACTTGGAAGTGTGCAGGTTCAAAACTCTGGCTGCATTACTGAAATGTCTTAAATTTACCAGCTTAATCTTCACCAATTGATGCCTTTTTGTTTTTATTATATTACATGTACATGTAATATTGTTACATGAATAAGACATAATTGTGCCATACTGACGTATATATACTGCTGCTCTCACTTTCGTGTATATGATATATCTCATACATGTATATGTGGTCGAGGGTGTCGACTAGACATATGTTTTCAAAACCAAAATTGGTAGACCTTCAACTTCAATGGCATTAATTCTCGTGTCTAAATGGCCATTCTCTTGCATGACACTTAATACACTCGGAATGCGTTCTTCAAAATCTGCTGTGTACCTTCCAATATCAGATGTATCATCTTATTCCATGTAAAATGTATCTTCATCCAGAGATAGGACATCCATTCCGGTGATTGTTTCATAACCCATACCAATATGAAACTCGTGCGGCATTGGAATCTGCTCATCGGTAATAATGTCAAGCGAATGTGTAATATCGGGTTGAGAATACTTGCATTTTTAGCCAGTGGACTGTTTAGAACAGATATATCTTCATTCTTTTCAGAAATGGCAACACTCAAGTTACCAGGTTCACCACACTTTACAGTTATTGTATGTCCATCTTTTTTAACTTTCTCAGGAATTAGTGCAAAGTTGTGTGTCCGATATCCCGTCGATCCGGTTTAAAGATCTAACTCTGAGTGGATCTTTCTCGTGATACATACAGCTATGTTTTACAATGTTTTGAAGATTTGAGCTGCCAAATTGACAGACGTAATGTTGAACTCAACGAAACGGATCCATTGCTAGAGCCTGAAATAGATCAAAGTGTGTTTTATTACTGATGTGTCTAAGTAATGTTATACCAGGGTATGTGAGTCATATACTTTTTTAAAATGCTTGCCAGACCAGTAATGCTCGATTGGGCGAGTTTGCTATGAAATATGCAGAAATGTTCGCAGAAAGATACTGCATACAGAAATGTACTCCATATTTAAAAAAAAGTGCAGAAATGCCATCGAAACTACATACAACTCAATATTCATGTTTTTAAAGAAAAAAATGGAGGACTTTTCTGTATTTTCGACGGCTTTTCTGTTCTTTCTTTCCAAATGGAGCACCTTTCTGTATACAGAAAGGTACACGGAATGCCTTTCTGCACACAGAATGATACTCGGAGTACCTTTCTGTATGTTTCATAGTAAACTCGACCAACCGACGGTAGATCACTTGTTAAACTGCAGATTCTTACTTATTTTGCCACTTTATACAAATGATCCTAAGGTAGACATGGCCAGAAATGTCACCTATCTAAAGTGAAGTTTTCCGTTTACAAACCGGTCCCAGTCAGTCGCTAGACTTTTTCCCAACCGGACCATGTGCTGTTTCCCAACCGTTCAATGTAATTTACACATGGCATTATTGTTTGCCTTCGTTTACATTTATTACTACATCAATTTCAAAGTAACTTTAGAGAGACACTTACAAATATCCATTATGCAATAAAATGCCGGAATTTATTTAAAAATCGCGTCAAAACATGGAGAAAATAACAATAGTTTCATGGTATTTCAAAATGCGATGATTTCGAGGGACAAAATCGTGAATTTCTCGGTCATCTATGGACGTTTTTCGTCCGGACTTTCCCAATTTTGTCCTTATTTCAAGTGTAATTGATTCCAATTGTACTTGATTTTTTTTAAGTCGCAGAATTGACATAGTGGTACCTGATGTAAGCGCTTTATCCAATGTCAGTCGATGGGTTCCGCCATTGTTTCCGTTTACAAACATTACGCTACCGGTGTAGATGGGATACAGTGGATCTACCCCCTCCACAAAAAAATGTTTGCTTTCCATATAATGATTCATTTACATTCAAAACAATGTTTTGTTCGGTCGATCTCAAAGTGTAGTAATTCGTAAAATGATGAATGATAAAAAGTAAAATAATAGATGCATGAGTGACATTATTTTTTTCTCTCCAAAATTTGAAGATGATATAGTAATACAATACAAAAAGGAAATTGCTTATTAAAAAGAGATGAATTAACGAATCGTTGACGCCTTATTGAATCTAAAAACGGTCTCAGATATATAACGTTCCGGAGCTTTACCCAGGACATACATCCAAAATTAGAAATTTCATGTACAACCCAGAATTTCTTCTGAGAGGTATCTTGCCTACAAATTGGATTTAACCGTAACCCTTTCCCAAAACATACCTGGTTTTGACGTCACTAATAGAAACCGACCAAGGGAAACATTTCAGGCAAAAGATGCTAGTGTTGAGCATTTTCTCCTTTTCTCTAAATATTGTCCCTGCTGTATTATGCACAATTTCTTTCTCTTATCAACATCCATTATGTCGTCTGCAGCAGCTTTAAAGTTCGACAACCCTTACATTTTGCCGCTGAGGATAGAGTTAAGGTAAATAATATATATCGTCGGTGTAAATGCAAAACCTCGTATGTCGATTCTCGCGATTTTCAAAGTACAAACTTGTGTGTCCAGTTTAGACAATTCTCGCAGGTTGTAAGATATTTTTACCAATCAATTTCAATGATACATTATTTATGATTATAACACTCTACCGTAAAATTCATATATAGCGAAAGAAGAACTGCATCGGGTTTTATTAGCAATAAAGACTCTATGTAATTATGCCTAGTGTATGCGCCAAAACGTCACGTGGCGTTAAGGTAACGTCAAATGACGTCATCAATGACGTCACTTAACCGGCAATGCGTTTCCTACGCCGAAAACTAGATCATGACAGAATTTCCACAAAATAATACATTTAAAATGTGCGTTTTGTTATTTAGAGTGTTATAATGGAGATAATAACAGGTTTAGAGGTCTTTATTTGCCAAATAAAAACCTCTGTGCTCTGAACTACATGTTAAGGCAAATACCTCGGCGCGGAGCGCCTCGGTTTTTACCTACACATGTAGTCCGTCGCACATCGGGTTTTATTTGGCAAATAAAGACCTCTAAACCTGTTATTATTTCATAAACAATATATCCAAATTTCAAGTAAAACATTTCAGTTTGGGAAAAGTTATTACATTTTTTCCCTCCCTTTTAAAATTTTTGCAAAAACGAGATACGAGGTTTTACATTTACAACAACGATATCGTCGTTGTAAATGCAAAACATCGTATCTCGTTCTTGGAAAATTTTACATGGGAAGGAACAAAGTGTAATAACTTTTCCCAAACTGAAAATTTTTACTTGAAATCTTGACATATTGTTCATAAATAATGTGTCATTAATACTGATTGGTAAAAAATATTTCAAAAACTGGACACACAAGATTTTACTTTGAAAATCACCAACATCGACATACGAGGTTTTGCATTTACACCGACGATATATACATGTATAGCCCCAGTAAGTTTCTATCAATTAGGCCTATACAAAACTAGTAATTTAATGCATAATACAGTTTAATGACATATCCGAACACGTTTTTTTTTCTTCAAAGTTTGACTTAACGTACAAGGATTAAGGATTATTTAAGCGTGTCGCGGCGACGGGTTAATGATTTTACACGTAGTATTTACCTATTTATTTATAGGTAAAATCCCATACCTGAACTATACCATTCATATATCGTCGTTGTAAATGCAAAACCTCGTATCTCGGTTTTGGAAAATTTTAAAGGGGTGGGGAAAAAGTGTAGTAACTTTTCCCAAACTGAAATGTCTTACTTGAAATTTGGAAATTTTGTTCTCAAATAATGTGTCAATAATACTGATCAGTCAAAATATCTCAAAACCTGCGAGAATCGTCTACACAGGGCACACAAGTTTGTACTTTGAAAATCGCACCAATCGACATACGAGGTTTTGCATTTACACCGACGATATAATTAATGGTAAACATAGCACTTCGGAACGGGATTTGTTGTGGAAACATACGTAAATGGAATCGTCTTATTATGGTAGGATTTTTCTTCTCTTTTAAAAAAATGTTTCGGTTTTGTCTACTTAAGGCATTACAGGATACAAACACCTTATGCCAAGAAAATTTAAGATTTTCCAAATCAAAATGGTGTTGCTGACTACAAGATAAATGGTACCAAAAATAAGTAGACAGTTTTACCTTGGAAAACATTGGAGGAGAAGTATACAATGATAACTATCAGTACTTGCTTCTTTTCTTTAAGGGGTTTTCAGTATCGAGTCCTTATAGGGCATTAAAGCAATCTTTGTTTAAAAGCGGGTAACCAAAACGCCTTAATGGGACTGAATGGTTCTTGTCAACCCACAGAAATCCAACAAGGTTAATTTTATTTCGATCCAGATAAGAACTGTACAAGTTGATCGGGATCGATACTATTTTTCACTTTTGAGAAGAAAAACGTTTTTCAACAAAATTACTTTCTAAAACACGATGAATAACCCACGTGACTTATGGGAAGCGTTAACACCGAAAAACTCGTCCGCTTCACGGTATGTTTTGTTTAATATCTCAGCTTATACTGTATTGATTTTGACGAGATAAAGTGTACGGAACGTGCATTTGAGAGGGCTATCCCCGTTTGTAACTCACTCTGCTCCGAATCCCATGGTTTCTTCAAACATTCAAGCGAAAGTTTTTTTCGGTGCATGTGAACGCTTCCCACTTTCGTTTTGCACTTACAAACATTTTGGCTCGAATGTTTGAAGAAACCACTCGATTATGAGCAGAGCGAGTTAGAGCCGGGAATAGCCCTCTCAAAGGCGCGTTCTGTGCACTTTATCTCATCAATATCAATAGAGTATAAGCTGAGAAATTAAACAAAACAAACTTTGAAGCGGACGATTTTTCCGTGTGGACGCTTTCCAAAAGTCACGTGGGTTACCCACCGTGTAAAACCTACAGTCACAAAACCAAGTTTCATATCGTCGTTTTTCTGAAAAGAATCTCTCATTAACAAACGGCAAATATTTAGACGGGTCCAAATTCATAGACGCATCAGACGGCAATAGAAAGTGAATGCAATTTTACTTATATTGGTCTTTCTGTGTTGAAACAATGTTAGAAATGAAGACATTGCTTGTGACAAGCATTTTTTTTTTTTATTTTCTACCATGTTTTCCAAAACCATTATCTTTTTTGGGGAGTCAAAAAGAGTCATTGTGTGGGAATGGGTTAATTGCAGTTAGTTTGAGTTTTTGAAAAAAGGCGAGGATGTATGGTCACTACCGTTCATAATAAATGGTATTCAAGCGCTTGGAAATTTGAATTACTGTCAAAACTATATGACCGGAATACTCTTTCTGTATATTTTGGAGGGGAAGGGATTAATTATTGAACTGGTAGATATTGGGATTTGAAATAATACATGTAATAAAAATCCTTTCTGACAGGGTCCCCTTTTGAAATAGATGGACTTATTTTCTATGCACATCTTATTGTTTGTAAATTTTGAGATTGTCCAAAACGGGGATTATTTCTTAAAGGGTTGAATTATATATAAATCGACGTGAGAATTTAAATTGATTTTTAGGGTCCTTGAAAAACTCGGATGTTTGGCTAAGTTTCAATATTTGCTTAAAAGTCAATAAAACACGTCGCAAATGTATTGTTGGATAAATAATAGATGTACCGACGATTGGAAAGTTCACCTATCCCAGTTATAGTTATCTCAACATTGGTGTTTGGAAAAACCGTATTTCGAATTTAAAATTCGTCCATATCATATACATTGGTAGGCTATATAGCAAAATCGATAGAATTGTTAAGAAAATACGCTTTTCTTGAAAGGCCAGGGGATCATACCAGCGACCCTTGATTAACCCTTTCCTTAACAAGACCTGATTTTGGCGTCCATGAAAGAAAAAAAGGGGAAACGTCGAGGTAAAAGAAGAAAATGCTGATAAACAACATTTTCTCCTTATGCCTAGATAGTTTCTCTGCTACATTGAACACAAATCCTTTCTTTCTCAACACTATTTCTTTCGTCTAGGACAGCTTTTGAATTGGAGCCATCTTAAGGTTTGATGTTAGGGAAAGAATTTAACACTTAGATTACGGCTCGTTCAAATTGATGAACCTGTAGATCTATGACTAAATATACACGTTTCGACGTTTTCTTCTTTCTCCCACATTTTTATCTAAACATCTCTGACATGGACGACAAGACGCGTATTGTTTCGATAGACTAGTAGTCTATATCCAGTACATACCGGATAGGCTACACTCATAAGGTCCCGGATTCGTTCCACGGTCGGGTCAAACATCCCTTTTTGACACTTTTTACCCACCAATGCTAAAATCTAACCTTTCCCCACACAAGACATCATTTTGGAGTATATGATAGAAAAACATGGGGAAACATCGAGACAGAAACAAATGATCAGCATTTTATCCTTAGCCTAAATATTATTTGTGCTAATTTATACACACATGTTGGCTTCATCAACAACCATGTTGTTGTCTGCAGCAGCTTTGACTTTGCCCATCCATAATTTTCTTTTGGTAAAGGATCAACTCAGTCAGGTAGTTCATGTAATGACAGTAAATGGTCTGAAAAATTGATGAACAAAATCAATAGCAATAAATTTTGTGCTAAAAATAGACTGAGTTACTTTATGTTTTGATAAACTGTCTTTGTAGTTACAAAATCTCGTAACTACGGCTTGAATCAAGCCGTAGTTACGAGATTTTAAAACAAGACCAACGAAAATACGATTGTTTGTCCGAAATTACGTCACGTTTAATTGGATAAAATCGTTCCCTATTACTCAATACGGGTAAAGAGATCGATATGTCTACAATAACGCATACTATAGTCCACATTAGAAAGGCTTACACAATGAATAGGCTATTTGACAGGAAGGGCGTAAATGAAAGAACTAAAAGGGTCAGTTGATCCATTTCCCATAAAATTCCTGTTTGTGGCGTTCGTCAGAAAAAGACGAACAATAGCCTATCCTTTTCGCTCATTGTTTTTGGACCCCAAGTATCTGATGATAAACGAGTTCTGGAAAGGTTTAGCGTGTTTACATAGATCTGAAATACTTTCTAAAAAGTTGAATTAATTCTTCTCAATTCGTTTACCAAGAAAATGCACACACACACCCAGCATGTTACCAGGAATCGCACTCATAACCCCTTCAAGTTGGAGGTATTATATCCATTCTGATTAAAAAAGGAGATAAAATTATACTTTGAATCCTTGATCTACGAACTAAATGTGGCCAGCATTATAACCCTTTCCCAAAGAAGACCTGGTTTTCACGTCCCTTATAGAAAAGGCTTGGGAAAACATTGAAATCAGCAATTTCTTCCTTTGTCTCAAGGTTTTCTATGCCATATCATACATAAATTTAATCATTATCAACATCAATTTTGCTGTCTTTCAGCAGCTTTTGACTAGGAACACGCAAAATTTCGTCGTTCGAGAAAGGGTTAAGACTCATCTTTGTTACCCTTTGCCTCAAAGATTGGTTGAAATGGCGAAGAAAATTAATACTAAATCTAGTTGGTCGAAAAATGATCAATTTTCGGCATCAGTTATAGGCCTGCTGAACAGATACTTCATAAACGCTAGTCGCGAAACCCCTCTTGTCGTGCATTGTCAACCCTTTCCCAAACAAGGGCTGGTTTTGAAGTTCCAAATAGAAATGACGTGGGAAAACATTGAGACAAAAGAAGAAACTGCTGATAACCAGCAGTTTCTCCTTTTGCCTCAATATTTTCTCTGCTATATTGTACATAAATCCTATCTTATTTCACATAATCTGCATCTGCAGCAGCTGTCGAATTGGACCACCCCTTTTTGTCGTTTGGGAAAGGGTTAAGTTTGTCATATTAACCATTTCCCAAATAACAACGGGTGTTGACGTCCCTGAATGAGAGATGATCAGGAATCATTGAAGGAAAAGAATAAAAAAAAAGTTAATATTCAACATTTTCTCCCTTTCCTCCAATATTTTCTGTGTGTTTGAACTATTGTACATAAATTCCGTTACATCCTTTTCTGTAGTTTGTAGCAGATTTGAATTTGGACCATCCTATTTTGTCGTTTAGAGATGGCTAATAATAATGTTATTATTTGGAGATGAGTGTTAAGAGCTCTCCTCTCTTTCTAATCTTGTTTGCAAATTCTATTCGGATAATTTGTCAAAATATGGGATATGTGCATAGTTAATGTATACACGCAAACAAGCTCATCTACAACTTTTTCCCAAATGAGAACTAGTTTCGACACACTTGATTTGGAAAACTTTAAAAAACATTGACAGAAAAAAAAAGAAAAAGGTGATAACCAACTTTTTATGTCAGCAACATTTGTTTTGTTGTTTGCATCCCTATAGAATTTGGAATAGCCTAAGCGTTTGTCATTTGGGACAGGGTTGAATATCATAAATTTCTTATCTCATTTGAGGTGACAGTAGGAAAAGATTGACTTAGCCTACAAGTGCCTTACTCCACTTTCAACATTGTTGGTGTTGGCTTTTTTAAAACTAGATTTGCTTTGTAAATATCTGTATCACATTTCAACCATTAACAAACAAATTTTCGTACTTGATTCCCGAAATGGGTTCAAAAACGGACACAGAATTAAGACAGTTCTTCTTTGAAAACTAATGCAGATCAGGCAACGGAAGTTGATTTAACTACAATTAGTGTGAAATACGAGTATAGAACGTAAAACTGTTTGAGTTAAAGAGAAGTTGCTGGCTATCAGCATTTTCTTCTTTAGCCATCATTGGTTTCACAAACATTTTTTCGTTAAAAATGTCAAAACAGGCATTGATTGTAATGAAAAGTAATAAAAACTGTTATAAAATGTTTTATCCTCCAAAACTCGATGATGCATCACCTGTATATTCAACACAATTTTCATAAGTTCATTAGCCTATATACATACGCAAAGACGCCTTTATGGCGTTTGAGACCAACATGGATCATGAATATTACAGAAGTGAGTATACCCACAGTATGATCAAGACATATGTAACCCATCGCGCTATTTAAAAGGGACCTTATCGGATGTGTGAACAATATCGGCCCTAGTCAGTCTGCGCAGTCCGCGCAGCCAGACTAGGGCCGACACTTTTCACTTTTATGTAAATTTCTAAATCCAGAATGTTTTCTCTATCTTACTATATGTTCATTTTTCGCATACGGGATCTGGTTGACCTGTGCTGGGTCTGACAAGTTTGTCAAAATTTGGATTTTTCGAGTTCGGATAAGGTCCCTTTTAGCGTGACGGGTCACATATGTTATTTTATAGTAGCTTCTTCGTGATATGTAGCAACTGTAAGAGACCTACCATGATACTGGTCTCTTACAGTTGCTACATGTCACGAAGAAGCTACTAGGCAAAAAGAATGGAGCTTAGACTTTATCATCGGACCACACTTAGGCACAGGCTGATCTGGAAACATCGTATTCTAAAATGCCATAAGGCCCAGAAACCGATTGTTTTTCTTTGATCCGATATGTGCTTCATTCGGATTTCAAACTTCTGAAGAAAAAAAAATACATACATGTGCATGTATGAATTGATTCCGTTTTTGTCTACTTCAGAATGAGGACTAGCCGCCTGATATGGATCTACAGAAGCTGCGTCGTCAGCAGCCCACCAGTAAAGCTGGCGAGGATGGGGATTTTGTGCAACTTCAGAAAGTCAGAGAACGGGTAGGTGTATTAATTATCAGCAGCCCACCAGTAAGGCGGGCGAGGATGGGGATTTGGTACAACTTCAAAAAGTCAGAGAACGGGTAGGTGTCCACATCAGGGGAATACGGTAATGATTTACTCAAAGTTTGTAAAACAAAACATTGTACAGTTGCTGTTCAGAAGGACATAGGCTGTTATTGGCATTCCTCCATTCGACAATGCCAAACACCAACATTATTATTTATCCCAGAAAGACAAATAATAAAGTCGTGGCATAAGTACTTGGAGACATTTGGCCAATTCGATTCCATCAGTGTCCAATAATCTTTTCTGAAAGAAAAGTATAGCCTGTCTCTTTCAAAAGTAAATTATTTCACTAATTGATACAATGTAAGAGATAAGAGAGGATAAGAGCATCTCAAATTTGTAGTTACAGATAAGAGAGCATATGGCTATTCAAAATGCATTTTCCTTTATTTTTCCATTAACTCCCATAATGTGGGTACCAATTTGAATTCAGAAGAGTACCCATAACACGGTTAAATGGATTTGACTTTCCATTTTTGTGTTGCTTCACTTGACAGAGATTGAAGGAGAGAGAAGAGGGAGGAACAAAAACTTCACAAATCAATCAGATCCATTCACCAGATGGTGCTATTATAGAAGAACACGCCCACACGTTCCATAAAGAACTGAAACCACGCCCTACTACAGCTAAACGGACACAGGCTCTACAAGAACAAAAACAACAACTGTTTTCAGCCGTAGATAACAACGATAAAGCTTTGGTAACGTTATTTTTGACACTATTTTCCATTTAAAACCAAGTTAAGAAAGGTAAATTCTCAATTGACCAAGTACATTGCTCGAGAGAACTATTGACCTATCGATCAATCTGATTGGCCATTTCAAAATTAATACTGTTCAAACTTTCAAGTGTTTAAATCTAATGAATTAGCACATAATGTCTGAATTTATATTCAACGCAAATAGAATTCGAAGTATACGTGATGTACAAGTGAAAGAAATTGTTAAAAATTTAATGGGGAAAACAACTTAGGCATAATGTTCTGGTTCACTAGTTTAGATATTGACACACCTATAATTATTTGGTCACGTGGGTAATACTTACAAATTATGTGTGATTCAGCGAAAATCAGAAATCTTAAAACTGTTCTGGTTCACTGGTATGTAACATGAAACACGTCCACGCTGACGTACATGTATGTTACAGGCCTAAAATGTATAAAAATTATTTTCAATTAATACATAAATTTGAGAAAAAGTAAAACGATTTTATCTAAATTTAAATTCAAATTCAAGTGAAAGAAAGCCCACCATTTACATAACAAGAGCTGTCACTGTAAGATGACAATACCCCCGACACCGCTTTGATTTTAAATTATGGCCAATCTATGTTCAAGGTCAAGGTCATCCAGGGGTCAAGGTCACCAAAGTATGTGCCTACAGAAAGGTAATGTACCAAGGAATGTTGTGGTAAAGTATGAAGCGAATATGTTAAGTAATAAGGAAGTTATGGCCAATGTTAAAGTTTTTGGACGGAATGACGGACAGACGGACGGACAGACAGACGGACAGACAGACGGACGGACGGGGGCATAAAAATGCAAAGAGAATGTAACCACAACCTAATCAAATATTCCTATGCATATGCACCACAAAATATCCGGTTGTCCACACTTAATCTTGCTAAATATGACTTATCATTTGTTTCAGTTGGAACGCCTGATACGTAATACCAATAACACTGAACCCCTTGACAAGATCCGTGACCCAGATACAGACGAGAATGTTCTCCATTACGCGGCATCGAGCGGCAACTCAGACATGACTGTCTTTCTCATCAACAAACTCGACGATGACGTCATACTATCCAGTCACGTGGTACAGAAGTCGGGAATCCACGGAAAGAACAACATACTTCACATATTTACAGAGAAGAACGACATCCAGATGGCGAGATATGTCCTGAATAGACTGACTAACCCAGAGAAACAACAATATTTAATGATGACAGAAACCGCAGCTGAAGTTCAAGGTCAAAGGCCAAGGTTGTTCTCCTGTCTCCACCTGGCGGCATTTCACGGATACAAAAATCTTGTAGAGATGTACCTGAGCTATGGTATGGATGTGAACCACATCAATGGTAAACACGACACGTCTCTGTTGTGGGCGTCTAGATGGGGTCATATTGATACAGTCGAGTTTCTGCTGGAGAAAGGCGCAGACACGGAGGTGGAGAATGATAAAGGATCTACAGCTCTACACTGGGCTGTCAGATACGAACATACTAAAACAGTAGAAATACTGCTGACCAAGGGTGGTGCTGATCCTAACCGGAGGAGAAAGCTTGGGCTCGTGGCTCCGATTATAATCGCGTCAGCATACGGTAACACGGAGATACTGGGTCTGTTGTTGAATCACCCAGATATACAGTATGATATCCGTATACGTGGTGGTGAGATGGCTATACATCACGCCGCTAGGGAAGGTTGTCTGGAAGTGATAGAGATGTTAATACGACGAGGGGCGAACGTGGACGAGCAGGACGAGGCTGGCGACACGTGTTTACTGCTGGCGGCAAAGAGTGGTCACGTGGATATTGTTTACTTCCTGATTAAAAATGGCGCGTCAATAAGTCACCGGAACCACGAGGGACAGGATGTTTGGTACTTCGCTATAAGTAACGAAGACAATTCCCTACTAAAAGGCTTGGTTGCTGCAAGCAAAGAAAGTGGAACTAAAGGGCGACCGCCATTATGTATAGCAGCAAGTAGCGGTCGGATTGACAAACTGAAGGTATGCCCGTATGGAATATATCCTTGAGTAGATCGAAACTTTAACGGTTTCTTATGTGTTCATACCGCGTTCAGTTAACACTCCATGCAGTAAAATACGATTGGATGTATTTCATTGATCTATTCTTTTCGTTCGGTGACGTTTAAAATCCAGACAGATACACAAACTTGTCTGCTGAACACCAATTTTCTCACAGTGTCGTACAAAGTCCACTAACACTAAATGCGGGGACATCGAGCTAATGAGATCTTGTAGAAGTATGTACTATTTTGCAACGCCAGTGAATATGCTTAAGTGTAAAAAGTAGGCGTTTAAGAAAATAAAACAAGTTCAGTTTATGTGGACATTGTCTCCTTAAGTTTAGCAACATCTTTAAGTATTTAATCAATTTATAACACCTTCTATTTGAAGTTCCTGTCTGTTCATTTACACAAATCATTTGAGCCAGGATCTGGAAAAACGTCCCTTAAGGCTTTTGAGCCCAACATAGATCAAGATCAGCCTGTGCATACGCACAGTCTGATCAGGATTCATGTTGTTCTCTAATAGCTTCTTTGTGACCTGTAGTAACTTACAGCGAGCAGCATGGATGCATATTTGACTGTATTTGACAACAGGCTGATCTTAAAACTTAATCTTTAAAAATGCTATAAGGGACGTTTTTCTAGATCCCGGTTCATTTCTATTTAACAGGTTCTTCTGGAGCTAAAGCTGGACCCGACTGTTGGTGACCAGGACGACAACACGTTCCTACATTACGCAGCCATGAATGATAAATCTGCCGTGATTGAGAAGTTCCACGACACGATTACAGTAAATGTGCAGAACAAGAAAGGAAACACTCCCTTACATATCGCGTGTTTCCGCGGTCATACAAAATCAATAGACGTTCTCATTAAGTGCAAATCAAAAGCTGACATTAAGAACAGTAAAGGAGAAACTGCTCTGCATTCTGCTGCATACTCAAAAACCATCACTGCAGAATCAGTGCGCGATCTCGTGGACTACACAATCAAGACTCATTCATGGGAGAGTCTAAACGCAAAAGATAAACTCGGAAACAATTGTTTACATATCGCCGGAAAGAACGCTAAACCTGAGGTGATGTGGGAGTTCAGATTTGTCCCATTTAAAGACCGTGACCAGGATGGTTTGACCCCGCTACACGAGGCTGTGAGGCCTGGTGAACCTGGGGCGCTAGAGAAGATGCTGGATATATTTGAAAACATGAATCGAGATGCGAGGATTAACGAACAGAGCTACGAGACTAGTGAGACTGTGCTTCATATGGCGGCGGTCGAAGGACACTCGAAATGTGTCAAACGTTTGATAGCTCTTGGTGCAGATTTAGCGAGCAAGGTAAATATAAATTAGCATAATGTTTGAACTATAATAATTTGAAAGAAAGGTGAACAATCCTTACAAAGAATTTTCCATTTAAAACCATTTGCGTTTTTTTTTTTTTTTTTTTTTTTTTTTTTTTTTAATTTCAATTCATTTTAGGGGTAATCGACCGAATTCAATAGGAAAGATATCTAGTAGCTCGAATTGCTAATTAATGTTATTTGATACTAATGAGTTTAGGGTAATATAGTACACATATTTCTTCCAATTTGGATCATTTTGACAAAATTAATGTCCTCATATCATCAACAACTCCCCGAACCGCAAACGTAATTATAAAACCTCGTAACTACAGCTTGTTAGAAGCTATAGCCACAAGGCCTCTAGTATAACATCGACGATATGTTCTTTAATCCTTTGTTCCCCAGGATGTGAAAGGTGACACTGTGCTACATCAGCTCACGCATCTGACCGTAACAGACGACAGGAACCGTCAACGTTACCTAGACGTGTTTGACGTCATTCTGGAGAACGTGGTCACGTGGTGGTGCATCAAACAGAACATCTCATTTCCGGAGGAGGAGAACGCCGACACGTTTTTATCACAACGTCGAGAAGCCATTTTGTACATCGTCAGTGACGTATGTAACAACGACGGTTTGTCCGTCATGGATCTGGCATTCAAGATAGCGGCACCGGATATCCTGTCTAGATTACTCATGTTGCCTGGTGTCACGCTGTTTGAACAGGGAAACAAACAACTCGGATTTGACGTGACAGGCGTGACGCCGCGAACGAACAATACGTTACAGAAATGTTGTGGCGGTGAGAGAGTCGTTCCTATCAAATTACGAGACATTCATTTACGAGACATTAACATGAAGAATATGGATACTGTCTTTGAGATGACCAGGGTGTCTGGGTTAGAATGGTTGATTGGTCACGCAGAAAAGGCACGTGCTGCCGAGATCCTAGATTTACCACCAATCCGGTTAATAGAAACCTACTACACATCCATGGTAGCTTGGACTTTTGTTTTACTCATGCTATTCCACATGGCGTACATGAGCGTGTTCACATATGTCGCAGTGGAACTACTGATAAAACGTCGCCATGGAAACGAACTTGAGGAGTCAGATGCGGTAACATTTTTGTTGTATGTTTTTGTTCCCACGGAGCCAGCTGTGATACTCCTGTACGTCAGCTACTCGTTAATACGATTCTTTGTTACGCGGGATTTAAAGAGGAGGCGGAAACTTAGCAGAAAGACGGGACTTGCTAAATTCATATCGCTGATCGGCGAGTACGCGTTTGTGGGTGTCTGCGTATTGTTCGCCTTGTTAGTGTTGATCTGGATTATACTGTTTGTGACAGACTATAGATATCAGGACTACTTTGTGGCCGCCGCCATCTGTCTCGGCTGGCTACTGACTATATCATTTACACGAGGAATCAAGATTATCCACTACTTCTACAGGATGTTACTCAGCATGATCTTGAGGGATATTTTACGGTTCCTCGTTGTTTATGTGTTTGTGATTCTCGCGTTTGGTTTCGCGTTTCATCTGTTATTCCAAGTTGCTGCTCTTGTTGTTGATATTTACCCGCAACCTGGTGATACTCTCTTCATGACGTTTAACCTGATGTTAGGGATGGATGAACTATTTTCTGATGCGTTTGAGGATGGGATGTCTGCTGCAGGGAGAACAACAACATACATTAAGGTAATGATGGTAAAGTAATGATGATAACATTAGGTTAATTTCAGAAACTCTCCGAGAGATATTTTAAGAATAGGAAACGGTACAAACCCTCATTGTATTCTTACGTTTATAACTTATTAGTTTATCAGCCAGGTGATATTTGAAATTAAGAAACATATGACACAATTCAAAGTATATTGGTGTATACTTTTAATCTAGAAACTGTATAATTGCTGACCATTTTGGTATCCATCTGAACGATTCTTGCTAGCTTTTCCAATCTGTCTTTTGAATGAATACGTTTTTGACATATGCGCAACATTTTATTTTCCATTATTGTGTAGGTGATTTACATGATGTAAACATACATGATAGTCGGTACTGTGGTACTCCTGAATATCTGTGACCCTACACGCTAAAAGGGACCTTATGGGACTGTAAAAAGTATCAACCCTAGTCAGTCTGCCTAGGGTTGAAACTTTTAACTTTAATATCTTTTTTGAATGTAGAAGGTAACCCCTATCTTGCTATTTTTTCCCTAATAGGACAACTGCTGAGTCTGATCAATTTCTCGAAATTTGGTTTTGTCGACTTCTCATAGGGTCCTTTTAAGCCTGATATTATTTAACATTGTTCCGTTTCTAAAATCGTATGAATTTATTTATTGTGTAGGTGATCTACCTGATGTACATGATACTAGGTACTGTAATACTGCTGAATCTACTGATAGCCATGATGAACGACTCCTATCAGATGATCCTGGGTTAAATCGTATATCTTGTATTCTGTAGGTGATCTACTTGATGTACATGATACTGGGTACTGTAATACTGCTGAATCTACTGATAGCCATGATGAACGACTCCTATCAGATGATCCTGGGTTAAATCGTATATCTTGTATTCTGTAGGTGATCTACTTGATGTACATGATACTGGGTACAGTAATACTGCTGAATCTACTGATAGCCATGATGAACGACTCCTATCAGATGATCCTGGGTTAAATCGTATATCTTGTATTCTGTAGGTGATCTACTTGATGAACATGATACTGGGTACAGTAATACTGCTGAATCTACTGATAGCCATGATGAACGACTCCTATCAGATGATTCTGGGTTAAATCGTATATCTTGTATTGTGTAGGTGATCTACCTGATGTACATGATACTGGGTACAGTGATATTGCTGAATCTACTGATAGCCATGATGAACGACTCCTATCAGATGATTCTGGGTTAAATCGTATATCTTGTATTGTGTAGGTGATCTATCTGACGTACATGATACTGGGTACTGTGATACTGCTGAATCTACTGATAGCCATGAAGAACGACTCCTATCAGATGATCCTGGGTTAAATCGTATATCTTGTATTCTGTAGGTGATCTAGCTGATGTACATGATACTGGGTACAGTGATACTGCTGAATCTACTGATAGCCATGATGAACGACTCCTATCAGATGATTCTGGGTTAAATCGTATATCTTGTATTCTGTAGGTGATCTACTTGATGTACATGATACTGGGTACAGTAATACTGCTGAATCTACTGATAGCCATGATGAACGACTCCTATCAGATGATACTGGGTTAAATCGTATATCTTGTATTCTGTAGGTGATCTATCTGACGTACATGATACTAGGTACAGTGATACTGCTGAATCTACTGATAGCCATGATGAACGACTCCTATCAGATGATTCTGGGTTAAATCGTATATCTTGTATTCTGTAGATGATCTACCTGATGTACACGATACTGGGTACTGTAATACTGCTGAATCTACTGATAGCCATGATGAACGACTCCTATCAGATGATTCTGGGTTAAATCGTAAATCTTGTATTCTGTAGGTGATCTACCTGATGTACATGATACTGGGTACTGTAATACTGCTGAATCTACTGATAGCCATGATGAACGGCTCCTATCAGATGATCCTAGGTTAAATCGTATATCTTGTATTCTGTAGGTGATCTACCTGATGTACATGATACTGGGTACAGTGATACTGCTGAATCTACTGATAGCCATGATGAACGACTCCTATCAGATGATCCTGGGTTAAATCGTATATCTTGTATTCTGTAGGTGATCTACCTGATGTACATGATACTGGGTACTGTAATATTGCTGAATCTACTGATAGCCATGATGAACGACTCCTATCAGATGATCCTGGGTTAAATAGTATATCTTATTGTGTAGGTGATCTAGCTGATGTACATGATACTGGGTACTGTAATATTGCTGAATCTACTGATAGCCATGATGAACGACTCCTATCAGATGATTCTGGGTTAAATCGTATATCTTGTATTCTGTAGGTGATCTACCTGATGTACACGATACTGGGTACTGTAATACTGCTGAATCTACTGATAGCCATGATGAACGACTCCTATCAGATGATTCTGGGTTAAATCGTATATCTTGTATTCTGTAGGTGATCTACCTGATGTACATGATACTGGGTACAGTGATTCTGCTGAATCTACTGATAGCCATGATGAACGACTCCTATCAGATGATTCTGGGTTAAATCGTATATCTTGTATTCTGTAGGTGATCTACCTGATGTACATGATACTGGGTACTGTAATACTGCTGAATCTACTGATAGCCATGATGAACGACTCCTATCAGATGATCCTGGGTTAAATCATATATCTTGTATTCTGTAGATGATCTACTTGATGTACATGATACTGGGTACTGTAATACTGCTGAATCTACTGATAGCCATGATGAACGACTCCTATCAGATGATCCTGGGTTAAATCGTATATCTTGTATTGTGTAGGTGATCTACCTGATGTACATGATACTGGGTACAGTAATACTGCTGAATCTACTGATAGACATGATGAACGACTCCTATCAGATGATTCTGGGTTAAATCGTATATCTTGTATTCTGTAGGTGATCTACCTGATGTACATGATACTGGGTACAGTGATACTGCTGAATCTACTGATAGCCATGATGAACGACTCCTATCAGATGATTCTGGGTTAAATCGTATATCTTGTATTCTGTAGGTGATCTACCTGATGTACATGATACTGGGCACAGTGATATTGCTGAATCTACTGATAGCCATGATGAACGACTCCTATCAGATGATCCTGGGTTAAATCGTATATCTTGTATTCTGTAGGTGATCTACCTGATGTACATGATACTGGGTACAGTGATACTGCTGAATCTACTGATAGCCATGATGAACGACTCCTATCAGATGATCCTGGGTTAAATCGTATATCTTGTATTCTGTAGGTGATCTACCTGATGTACATGATACTGGGTACTGTAATACTGCTGAATCTACTGATAGCCATGATGAACGACTCCTATCAGATGATTCTGGGTTAAATCGTATATCTTGTATTCTGTAGGTGATCTACCTGATGTACATGATACTAGGTACAGTGATACTGCTGAATCTACTGATAGCCATGATGAACGACTCCTATCAGATGATCCTGGGTTAAATCGTAAATCTTGTATTCTGTAGGTGATCTACCTGATGTACATGATACTGGGTACAGTAATACTGCTGAATCTACTGATAGCCATGATGAACGACTCCTATCAGATGATCCTGGGTTAAATCGTATATCTTGTATTCTGTAGGTGATCTACCTGATGTACACGATACTGGGTACTGTAATACTGCTGAATCTACTGATAGCCATGATGAACGACTCCTATCAGATGATTCTGGGTTAAATCGTATATCTTGTATTCTGTAGGTGATCTACCTGATGTACATGATACTGGGTACAGTGATTCTGCTGAATCTACTGATAGCCATGATGAACGACTCCTATCAGATGATTCTGGGTTAAATCGTATATCTTGTATTCTGTAGGTGATCTACCTGATGTACATGATACTGGGTACTGTAATACTGCTGAATCTACTGATAGCCATGATGAACGACTCCTATCAGATGATCCTGGGTTAAATCATATATCTTGTATTCTGTAGATGATCTACTTGATGTACATGATACTGGGTACTGTAATACTGCTGAATCTACTGATAGCCATGATGAACGACTCCTATCAGATGATCCTGGGTTAAATCGTATATCTTGTATTGTGTAGGTGATCTACCTGATGTACATGATACTGGGTACAGTAATACTGCTGAATCTACTGATAGACATGATGAACGACTCCTATCAGATGATTCTGGGTTAAATCGTATATCTTGTATTCTGTAGGTGATCTACCTGATGTACATGATACTGGGTACAGTGATACTGCTGAATCTACTGATAGCCATGATGAACGACTCCTATCAGATGATTCTGGGTTAAACCGTATATCTTGTATTCTGTAGGTGATCTACCTGATGTACATGATACTGGGTACTGTAATACTGCTGAATCTACTGATAGCCATGATGAACGACTCCTATCAGATGATTCTGGGTTAAATCGTATATCTTGTATTCTGTAGGTGATCTACCTGATGTACATGATACTGGGCACAGTGATATTGCTGAATCTACTGATAGCCATGATGAACGACTCCTATCAGATGATCCTGGGTTAAATCGTATATCTTGTATTCTGTAGGTGATCTACCTGATGTACATGATACTGGGTACAGTGATACTGCTGAATCTACTGATAGCCATGATGAACGACTCCTATCAGATGATCCTGGGTTAAATCGTATATCTTGTATTCTGTAGGTGATCTACCTGATGTACATGATACTGGGTACTGTAATACTGCTGAATCTACTGATAGCCATGATGAACGACTCCTATCAGATGATTCTGGGTTAAATCGTATATCTTGTATTCTGTAGGTGATCTACCTGATGTACATGATACTAGGTACAGTGATACTGCTGAATCTACTGATAGCCATGATGAACGACTCCTATCAGATGATCCTGGGTTAAATCGTAAATCTTGTATTCTGTAGGTGATCTACCTGATGTACATGATACTGGGTACAGTAATACTGCTGAATCTACTGATAGCCATGATGAACGACTCCTATCAGATGATCCTGGGTTAAATCGTAAATCTTGTATTCTGTAGGTGATCTACCTGATGTACATGATACTGGGTACAGTAATACTGCTGAATCTACTGATAGCCATGATGAACGACTCCTATCAGATGATCCTGGGTTAAATCGTACATCTTGTATTCTGTAGGTGATCTAGCTGATGTACATGATACTGGGTACTGTAATACTGCTGAATCTACTGATAGCCATGATGAACGACTCCTATCAGATGATCCTGGGTTAAATCGTATATCTTGTATTCTGTAGGTGATCTACCTGATGTACATGATCCTGGGTACTGTAATACTGCTGAATCTACTGATAGCCATGATGAACGACTCCTATCAGATGATCCTAGGTTAAATCGTAAATCTTGTATTCTGTAGGTGATATATCTGATGTACATGATTCTGGGTTAAATCGTAAATCTTGTATTCTGTAGGTGATCTACCTGACGTACATGATACTGGGTACTGTAATACTGCTGAATCTACTGATAGCCATGATGAACGACTCCTATCAGATGATCCTGGGTTAAATCGTACATCTTGTATTCTGTAGGTGATCTACCTGATGTACATGATACTGGGTACTGTAATACTGCTGAATCTACTGATAGCCATGATGAACGACTCCTATCAGATGATTCTGGTTAAATCGTACATCTTGTATTCTGTAGGTGATCTACCTGATGTACATGATACTGGGTACTGTAATACTGCTGAATCTACTGATAGCCATGATGAACGACTCCTATCAGATGATCCTGGGTTAAATCGTATATCTTGTATTGTGTATGTGATCTACTTGATGTACATGATACTGGGTACTGTAATACTGCTGAATCTACTGATAGCCATGATGAACGACTCCTATCAGATGATCCTGGGTTAAATCATATATCTTGTATTCTGTAGGTGATCTACCTGATGTACATGATACTGGGTACAGTAATACTGCTGAATCTACTGATAGCCATGATGAACGACTCCTATCAGATGATCCTGGGTTAAATCGTATATCTTGTATTCTGTAGGTGATCTACCTGATGTACATGATCCTGGGTACTGTAATACTGCTGAATCTACTGATAGCCATGATGAACGACTCCTATCAGATGATCCTGGGTTAAATCGTATATCTTGTATTCTGTAGGTGATCTACCTGATGTACATGATACTGGGTACAGTAATACTGCTGAATCTACTGATAGCCATGATGAACGACTCCTATCAGATGATCCTGGGTTAAATCGTATATCTTGTATTCTGTAGGTGATCTACCTGATGTACATGATCCTGGGTACTGTGATACTGCTGAATCTACTGATAGCCATGATGAACGACTCCTATCAGATGATCCTGGGTTAAATCGTAAATCTTGTATTCTGTAGGTGATCTACCTGATGTACATGATCCTGGGTACTGTAATACTGCTGAATCTACTGATAGCCATGATGAACGACTCCTATCAGATGATCCTGGGTTAAATCGTATATCTTGTATTCTGTAGGTGATCTACCTGATGTACATGATCCTGGGTACTGTGATACTGCTGAATCTACTGATAGCCATGATGAACGACTCCTATCAGATGATCCTGGGTTAAATCGAATATCTTGTATTCTGTAGGTGATCTACCTGATGTACATGATCCTGGGTACTGTGATACTGCTGAATCTACTGATAGCCATGATGAACGACTCCTATCAGATGATCCTGGGTTAAATCGTATATCTTGTATTGTGTATGTGATCTACTTGATGTACATGATACTGGGTACTGTAATACTGCTGAATCTACTGATAGCCATGATGAACGACTCCTATCAGATGATACTGGGTTAAATCGTATATCTTGTATTCTGTAGGTGATCTACTTGATGTACATAATACTGGGTACAGTGATACTGCTGAATCTACTGATAGCCATGATGAACGACTCCTATCAGATGATTCTGGGTTAAATCGTATGTCTTGTATTCTGTAGGTGATCTATCTGACGTACATGATACTAGGTACAGTGATACTGCTGAACCTACTGATAGCCATGATGAACGACTCCTATCAGATGATTCTGGGTTAAATCGTATATCTTGTATTCTGTAGGTGATCTACCTGATGTACATGATACTGGGTACAGTAATACTGCTGAATCTACTGATAGCCATGATGAACGGCTCCTATCAGATGATTCTGGGTTAAATCGTAAATCTTGTATTCTGTAGGTGATCTGCCTGATGTACATGATACTGTGTACTGTGATACTGCTGAATCTACTGATAGCCATGATGAACGACTCCTATCAGATGATCCTGGGTTAAATCGTATATCTTGTATTCTGTAGGTGATCTACCTGATGTACATGATACTGGGTACTGTAATACTGCTGAATCTACTGATAGCCATGATGAACGACTCCTATCAGATGATCCTGGGTTAAATCGTATATCTTGTATTCTGTAGGTGATCTGCCTGATGTACATGATACTGTGTACTGTGATACTGCTGAATCTACTGATAGCCATGATGAACGACTCCTATCAGATGATCCTGGGTTAAATCGTATATCTTATTGTGTAGGTGATCTACCTGACGTACATGATACTGGGTACTGTGATACTGCTGAATCTACTGATAGCCATGATGAACGACTCCTATCAGATGATCCAGGGTTAAATCGTAAATCTTGTATTCTGTAGGTGATCTAGCTGATGTACATGATACTGGGTACTGTAATACTGCTGAATCTACTGATAGCCATGATGAACGACTCCTATCAGATGATACTGGGTTAAATCGTATATCTTGTATTCTGTAGGTGATCTATCTGACGTACATGATACTAGGTACAGTGATACTGCTGAATCTACTGATAGCCATGAAGAACGACTCCTATCAGATGATTCTGGGTTAAATCGTACATCTTGTATTGTGTAGGTGATCTACTTGATGTACATGATACTGGGTACAGTGATATTGCTGAATCTACTGATAGCCATGATGAACGACTCCTATCAGATGATTCTGGGTTAAATCGTATATCTTGTATTCTGTAGGTGATCTACCTGATGTACATGATACTGGGTACAGTAATACTGCTGAATCTACTGATAGCCATGATGAACGGCTCCTATCAGATGATCCTGGGTTAAATCGTATATCTTGTATTCTGTAGGTGATCTACCTGATGTACATGATACTAGGTACAGTAATACTGCTGAATCTACTGATAGCCATGATGAACGGCTCCTATCAGATGATCCTGGGTTAAATCGTATATCTTGTATTCTGTAGGTGATCTACCTGATGTACATGATACTGGGTACTGTGATACTGCTGAATCTACTGATAGCCATGATGAACGACTCCTATCAGATGATTCTGGGTTAAATCGTATATCTTGTATTCTGTAGGTGATCTAGCTGATGTACATGATACTGGGTACTGTAATACTGCTGAATCTACTGATAGCCATGATGAACGACTCCTATTAGATGATCCTGGGTTAAATCGTATATCTTGTATTGTGTAGGTGATCTACCTGATGTACATGATACTGGGTACAGTAATACTGCTGAATCTACTGATAGCCATGATGAACGACTCCTATCAGATGATCCTGGGTTAACTCACACAAGTATATCATGTATTGTGTAGGTGATCTACCTGATGTACATGATACTGGGCACTGTAATACTGCTGAATCTACTGATAGCCATGATGAACGACTCCTATCAGATGATCCTGGGTTAACTCACACGAGTATATCTTGTATTCTGTAGGTGATCTACCTGATGTACATGATACTGGGCACTGTAATACTGCTGAATCTACTGATAGCCATGATGAACGACTCCTATCAGATGATCCTGGGTTAAATCGTATATCTTGTATTCTGTAGGTGATCTACCTGATGTACATGATACTGGGTACTGTAATACTGCTGAATCTACTGATAGCCATGATGAACGACTCCTATCAGATGATCCTGGGTTAAATCGTAAATCTTGTATTCTGTATGTGATCTACTTGATGTACATGATACTGGGTACAGTGATACTGCTGAATCTACTGATAGCCATGATGAACGACTCCTATCAGATGATTCTGGGTTAAATCGTACATCTTGTATTCTGTAGGTGATCTACCTGATGTACATGATACTGGGTACAGTGATACTGCTGAATCTACTGATAGCCATGATGAACGACTCCTATCAGATGATCCTGGGTTAAATCGTATATCTTGTATTCTGTAGGTGATCTACTTGATGTACATAATACTGGGTACAGTAATACTGCTGAATCTACTGATAACCATGATGAACGACTCCTATCAGATGATACTGGGTTAAATCGTATATCTTGTATTCTGTAGGTGATCTACTTGATGTACATGATACTGGGTACTGTGATACTGCTGAATCTACTGATAGCCATGATGAACGATTCCTTTCAGATGATCCTGGGTTAAATCGTATATCTTGTATTCTGTAGGTGATCTACCTGATGTACATGATACTGGGTACAGTAATACTGCTGAATCTACTGATAGCCATGATGAACGACTCCTATCAGATGATCCTAGGTTAAATCGTAAATCTTGTATTCTGTAGGTGATCTACCTGATGTACATGATACTGGGTACAGTAATACTGCTGAATCTACTGAGAGCCATGATGAACGACTCCTATCAGATGATCCTAGGTTAAATCGTAAATCTTGTATTCTGTAGGTGATCTACCTGATGTACATGATACTGGGTACAGTGATACTGCTGAATCTTCTGATAGCCATGATGAACGACTCCTATCAGATGATCCTGGGTTAAATCGTATATCTTGTATTCTGTAGGTGATCTACCTGATGTACATGATACTGGGTACTGTAATACTGCTGAATCTACTGATAGCCATGATGAACGACTCCTATCAGATGATCCTGGGTTAAATCGTATATCTTGTATTCTGTAGGTGATCTACCTGATGTACATGATACTGGGTACTGTAATACTGCTGAATCTACTGATAGCCATGATGAACGACTCCTATCAGATGATACTGGGTTAAATCGTATATCTTGTATTCTGTAGGTGATCTACCTGATGTACATGATACTGGGTACAGTAATACTGCTGAATCTACTGATAGCCATGATGAACGACTCCTATCAGATGATCCTGGGTTAAATCGTATATCTTGTATTCTGTAGGTGATCTACTTGATGTACATGATACTGGGTACAGTAATACTGCTGAATCTACTGATAGCCATGATGAACGACTCCTATCAGATGATTCTGGTTAAATCGTATATCTTGTATTCTGTAGGTGATCTACTTGATGTACATGATACTAGGTACTGTAATACTGCTGAATCTACTGATAGCCATGAAGAACGACTCCTATCAGATGATCCTGGGTTAAATCGTATATCTTATTGTGTAGGTGATATACCTGATGTACATGATACTGGGTACAGTGATACTGCTGAATCTACTGATAGCCATGATGAACGACTCCTATCAGATAATCCTGGGTTAAATCGTATATCTTGTATTGTGTAGGTGATCTATTCTGATGTACATAATACTGGGTACAGTGATACTGCTGAATCTACTGATAGCCATGATGAACGACTCCTATCAGATGATCCTGGGTTAAATCGTACATCTTGTATTCTGTAGGTGATCTACCTGATGTACATGATACTGGGTACTGTAATACTGCTGAATCTACTGATAGCCATGATGAACGACTCCTATCAGATGATCCTGGGTTAAATCGTACATCTTGTATTCTGTAGGTGATCTACCTGATGTACATGATACTGGGTACAGTAATACTGCTGAATCTACTGATAGCCATGATGAACGACTCCTATCAGATGATTCTGGGTTAAATCGTAAATCTTGTATTCTGTAGGTGATCTACTTGATGTACATGATACTAGGTACAGTGATACTGCTGAATCTACTGATAGCCATGATGAACGACTCCTATCAGATGATTCTGGGTTAAATCGTAAATCTTGTATTCTGTAGGTGATCTACCTGATGTACATGATACTGGGTACTGTAATACTGCTGAATCTACTGATAGCCATGATGAACGACTCCTATCAGATGATCCTGGGTTAAATCGTAAATCTTGTATTCTGTAGGTGATCTACCTGATGTACATGATACTGGGTACAGTAATACTGCTGAATCTACTGATAGCCATGATGAACGGCTCCTATCAGATGATCCTGGGTTAAATCGTAAATCTTGTATTCTGTAGGTGATCTACCTGATGTACATGATACTGGGTACAGTGATACTGCTGAATCTACTGATAGCCATGATGAACGACTCCTATCAGATGATCCTGGGTTAAATCGTAAATCTTGTATTCTGTAGGTGATCTACCTGATGTACATGATACTGGGTACAGTAATACTGCTGAATCTACTGATAGCCATGATGAACGGCTCCTATCAGATGATCCTGGGTTAAATCGTAAATCTTGTATTCTGTAGGTGATCTACCTGATGTACATGATACTGGGTACAGTGATACTGCTGAATCTACTGATAGCCATGATGAACGACTCCTATCAGATGATCCAGGGTTAAATCGTATATCTTGTATTCTGTAGGTGATCTACCTGATGTACATGATACTAGGTACTGTAATACTGCTGAATCTACTGATAGCCATGATGAACGACTCCTATCAGATGATCCTGGGTTAAATCGTATATCTTGTATTCTGTAGGTGATCTAGCTGATGTACATGATACTGGGTACTGTAATACTGCTGAATCTACTGATAGCCATGATGAACGACTCCTATCAGATGATCCTGGGTTAAATCGTATATCTTGTATTCTGTAGGTGATCTACCTGATGTACATGATACTGGGTACTGTAATACTGCTGAATCTACTGATAGCCATGATGAACGACTCCTATCAGATGATCCTGGGTTAAATCGTATATCTTGTATTCTGTAGGTGATCTACCTGATGTACATGATACTGGGTACTGTAATACTGCTGAATCTACTGATAGCCATGATGAACGACTCCTATCAGATGATTCTGGGTTAAATCGTATATCTTGTATTCTGTAGGTGATCTAGCTGATGTACATGATACTGGGTACAGTGATACTGCTGAATCTACTGATAGCCATGATGAACGACTCCTATCAGATGATTCTGGGTTAAATCGTATATCTTGTATTCTGTAGGTGATCTACCTGATGTACATGATACTGGGTACAGTAATACTGCTGAATCTACTGATAGCCATGATGAACGACTCCTATTAGATGATCCTGGGTTAAATCGTATATCTTGTATTCTGTAGGTGATCTAGCTGATGTACATGATACTGGGTACTGTAATACTGCTGAATCTACTGATAGCCATGATGAACGACTCCTATCAGATGATACTGGGTTAAATCGTATATCTTGTATTCTGTAGGTGATCTACCTGATGTACATGATACTGGGTACAGTGATACTGCTGAATCTACTGATAGCCATGATGAACGACTCCTATCAGATGATCCTGGGTTAAATCGTATATCTTGTATTCTGTAGGTGATCTACCTGATGTACATGATACTGGGTACTGTAATACTGCTGAATCTACTGATAGCCATGATGAACGACTCCTATCAGATGATCCTGGGTTAAATCGTAAATCTTGTATTCTGTAGGTGATCTACCTGATGTACATGATACTGGGTACTGTAATACTGCTGAATCTACTGATAGCCATGATGAACGGCTCCTATCAGATGATCCTAGGTTAAATCGTATATCTTGTATTCTGTAGGTGATCTACCTGATGTACATGATACTGGGTACAGTAATACTGCTGAATCTACTGATAGCCATGATGAACGACTCCTATCAGATGATCCTGGGTTAACTCACACGAGTATATCTTGTATTGTGTAGGTGATCTACCTGATGTACATGATACTGGGCACTGTAATACTGCTGAATCTACTGATAGCCATGATGAACGACTCCTATCAGATGATCCTGGGTTAACTCACACGAGTATATCTTGTATTCTGTAGGTGATCTACCTGATGTACATGATACTGGGCACTGTAATACTGCTGAATCTACTGATAGCCATGATGAACGACTCCTATCAGATGATCCTGGGTTAAATCGTATATCTTGTATTCTGTAGGTGATCTACCTGATGTACATGATACTGGGTACAGTAATACTGCTGAATCTACTGATAGCCATGATGAACGACTCCTATCAGATGATCCTGGGTTAAATCGTATATCTTGTATTCTGTAGGTGATCTACTTGATGTACATAATACTGGGTACAGTGATACTGCTGAATCTACTGATAGCCATGATGAACGACTCCTATCAGATGATCCTAGGTTAAATCGTATATCTTGTATTCTGTAGGTGATCTACCTGATGTACATGATACTGGGTACAGTAATACTGCTGAATCTACTGATAGCCATGATGAACGACTCCTACCAGATGATCCTGCGAGAAAACCAGGTCACGTGGAGGATCGAGTCTGTGAGTCTGGGTGTGGAAATAGAGGCTGCATTCCCACTAGGAGAGGTCTTCAGTAATGTTAAAATATACAGTGGAGCGTTAGGTTGGTCCTAAATATTTTTACTTTAAGATAACTGTTACATTTTGTCCAAATTTAAAGACATAATATCATAGTCCAGACGTCAAAAACGCCTGTGATAGCACAGAAAACACCAAGGAGCACGACGAAAGTGCTAAAGTGGTCGTAAATTTGAGACTATAAACCACCTTTACCTTTACTTACTTTAAAACATGGGACAATGAATTTCCAAAGTGAACAATACATATTTCAGTAGTATTCATCAAACAAATTCAAATGAGTAGCCACAACACATGGTTGGGATTTGAAAAAAAAAAACAGAATACCATTATCCATTCCTATTGTTGCTCTGGTGACAAACGAAGCTTTAACCCTTTCCCAAACAAGACTTCGTTTTGACGTTGTAATTAGAAATGGCTTGGGAAAACATTGAAACAAAAGAAGAAACTGCTGATAACCAGCAGTTTCTCCTTTTGTCTCATTATTTTCTGTGCCATCTTAAACACAAATCCTATCTTTCATAACATCCATTATGTTTTACTACTTTATTTACTATTTACTATTTACTACTATATTTTACAGTTTGTCCAGTGGATCACCCTAAAATTTTGTCATTTGGGAAAGGGTTAATAATGCGTATCACTGTTTTTCAACAAAAACCTTGTGTATCTATAGCTTGTTATTTTTCTTCTTGTTTTTACCCAGGTCCGCCCACGAAGAACAGCGTGGGTAACGAGAGATGGCACGTACGTATGCAGGAGTCCCTGTTTAACCAGTATATGCGGGACATGGAGAAGAAGTACGCATCATCACGGGATGCCGTGTCTAAACGCCTAGAGGAGCTAGAAGCCAGAACCGCCAACATGGAGAAACAAACCGCACAGAAACTACAACAAATTGCTGATATGCTGGAGCTACTTACGAAGCGGAAAGCTTGATTAATATTGTCGTTTTTCAACAAAAAACTCATAACTCAATTAAGCTACAGTTTTGAGTTTTTGTTGAAAATCGTCGATATAATCGTGTCTCGACCAACGATGGATCCAATGCATCGTCAGTTAGATGGCGTTGAATAGGATCGTTAACCGCTTAGATGTTGAATCTATCTAATCGTCACATTTCATCTAAAACTACAACGTATTTTTAGTTGTACTTACGGGTTTTTTCAATGAAAAGCAGCGTATTCCAAGAGCAATATTGTGAAAAAAAAAAAAACCAAGAGGATACGCAATCCTACATGCAATAATCCAGGGAATTACCTAACAAGAATTGTCCGCGGACAATAAAGCTCGCCCAAACGAGAGCTTGTCACAAAGAAAAGTCATTTCCTTGGTCAAGGTAAAAAGGTCATGGCCCAAAATGAAATTTTGTAAAAGTAGGTCAAGCTCCATGGTCAAGGTAACAAGGTCACAGGTCATGGTCAAATATGAACTGTGTTGGAATGAGGTGTCCGTGTGTGTGAAATATCAAGGCTGTAGGTGTAAAAGGACATGAGTTATAGGCCAAGTTAGTTTTTTGAAAGTAAGTCAAACTCCAAGGTCAAGGTACAAGGTCACTGTCAAATGTGAACCGTGTTGGTAGGTGTCCATGTGTGAAATATCAAGGCTGTAGGTGCAAAAGGACATGAGATATAGGCCAGGTGAAAGTTTTTTAAAAGTAGGTCAAACTCCAAGGTCAAGGTCACCAGGTCCAAGGTCATGGTAAAATGTGAAAAGTGTTGGTAGGAGGTGACATTGTGTGAAATATCAAGGTTGTAGGTGTAAAAGGACATCAGATAAAGGCCAGGTTAAAGTTTTTAAAAGTAGGTCAAACTTCAAGGTCAAGGTCACCAGGTCCAAGATCATGGTCAAATATGAAAGGTCTTGGTGGGAGGTGTCCATATGTGAAATATGAAGGCTGTAGGTGTAAAAGGACATGAGCTATAGGCAAGGTTAAAGTCTTTTAAAAGTAGGTCAAACTCCAAGGTCAAGGTCACAAGGTCCAGGGTCATGGTCAAATGTGAATCATGTTGGTAGGAGGTGTCCATGTGTGAAATATCAAGGCTGTAGGTGTAAAAGGACATGAAATATAGGCCAGGTTAAAGTTTTTTAAAAGTAGGTCAAACTCCAAGGTCAAGTCACAAGGTCCAAGGTCATGATCAAATGTGAATGGTGTTGGTAGGAGGTGTCCATATGTGAAATATCAAGGCTGTAGGTGTAAAAAGACATGAGATATAGGCCAGGTTAAAGTTTTTTAAAAGTAGGTCAAACTCCAAGGTCAAGGTCATGAGGTCAAAGGTCATGGTCAAATAAGAATGGTGTTGGTAGGAGGTGTCCATATGTGAAATATCAAGGCTGTATGTGCAATAGGGCATAAGATATAGGCCAGGTTAAAGTTTTTTTAGGCCAGGTTAAAGTTTTTAAAAGTAGGTCAAACTCCAAGGTCAAGGTCACAAGGTCAAAGGTCATGGTCTCAAATGAAAGGTCTTGGTGAGAGGTATCCACATGTGAGATATGAAGGCTGTAGGTGTAATATGGCATCAGATATAGGCCAGGTTAAAGTTTTTTTAAAACGGACAAAAAGTGGGTCAAACTCCAAGGTCAAGGTCACAAGGTCAAGGTCTCAAATTAAAGGTCTTGCTTAGAGGTACCCACAGGTGAAATATGAAGGCTGTATCTCTAACAGGGCATGAGATATGGGCCAGGTTAAAGTTTTTGCGGACGCTGACGCCGACGCTGACGCCGACGCCGACATCCGGGGGTATGACAATAGCTCTTCCGAGACTATCGTCCCGGGCGAGCTAAAAAAAGAAACTAGCATGCAACAATGCAGATACATAGACATATATAGTTCCTAGCCATTTCATACCGCACTATATAGGCTACAATGAATGCAATTATTATATTCCTTTTACCATTGCCTTAACAAGACCCGATTTTGACATCCATTTTAGAAAGGATTAAGATTATATCAAGACAAAGGAAGCAAAGGTGATTGTCATCATTTTCTCCTTTTGTCTAAATATTTTTGTGCTAAATTGTGCAAAAATCCTTTCTTTATCAATATCCTTCATTTTCCTCGTCTACAGAAGCTTTTAAATTGGACCATCCTAAATACATGTATTTCGGTTTTAGAAACGGGTTATTGGACCAATAGCATAATTGCAAGTTGAAAATACTTATTTACACTCTAATTCATTTTATACTATTTTTATTATGCATCTCTTTTGTTATGTTCTGTGCTTTTTGAATACTGACTGTGATTTTATCTATTTATTTATTGAAGTTGAACGTGTTAAAATAGATGCATTTGTTATAATTATACCTCGTTATTATATTATTTTTTATGTCATAATATTTTGAATATTTTTTAAACGCAAATAAATATAAAGACAAAATCTTAGAGTGTTTATGTCTATCTATTTCTACTTCTGATCCTTTCCCAGAATGAAATTACAAAGTTTGGAACTGTGCAAAAATTAAAGAGTTCCGGACGACAAAACTAATTCAAACCTCAGACTAAAAAAATACTCGTCATTTCCTTTCTTTCGCTCTATAATGTACCTGTAGAGCTTGAAAACACTAAGGCGTGTCAAAATGCGTCACTGTTTGGGAAAGGAAGCGTTTCTTAAATTTTCATTCGTAAATATATTAGGGGGAGGGTATTTTTTTCATATTGATAAGGACGAAGTTGTAAAAAGTTTAACAAAGACCCTCTCTTGCCCCTTCCAAACCTCAAGATATCAGACTTCTCCATTATGAAAGTAGTAGAAGACAATAAAATAGATGATGAAGAAACCGAAAATCTGTGGCTTAGAAAATATGACACTAAATGAAAAGAAGCTGCTTGTCATCGGCGTCTCTTCATTTTCTTTGAGATCTTATTGAGTCTATGTTACAGAGGTCAAAAGCCATTTTTGTGTGATTTTTAAGAAAATTTTAGATGACCATTTCTCTTTCATTTGTAGAACTCTTCTTAGGTAGGATTCTTTAGCGCATGATGTTTTCTATATTTCGTAGCTTTAAAATAAATGCTAGGCCCAACATTTGGTAAACCTAAGCCAGTTTGAACGCATGCTTAGTAAAATCCCAGTTATGACTTCATACTTACAGACGAACAAAGACCTGGACAATTAGACATACAAGGAATAAGTAAAAGGACGTATGAATGTGACGTCTTCTTTTATTTATTTGTTGTATTTTACAAATCATACAAAATTATACAACTTTAAAGACAGATCACAACATGCAACAAGCCATAATAAGAATTGTCATGGAGCGGACTAATACCTCCCGCCGGAGTGGGTCACAAATTCAAATTATCTCACTTAGTTGACATCAGAGAGCAAAGAAAATACTTCATTTGAATTTCAAAGTCATGTTGATCTTTTATGTAAATTTTCATCAAAATCCTACCCGCCATTTGGAAGGGGTTGTGTTCATGAGAAATGGGAACGGACAGACAGACAGGGTGATTCATTCTAAACTTTGTTTGCAGGGGGTATTTTAATGAGAGCAAGTAGGTTGAAGTCTAGGGAAGGCAAATCCTTTCTGCAGAACAACAGTTAACCCTTTCCCAAACAAGACCAGGTTTTGACGTCCCTGATAGAAAAGACTTGGGAAAACATTGAGGCAAAAGAAGAAAGTGCTGATAATCAGCACTTTCTCCTTTTGCCTCAGTATTTTCTGGGCTATAACATACATATTTTTTCATCTTGATATGACTGAATTTGTCGTCTGCATCTCCTTTCAAATTTGACTACCCTAAAGTGTTGTCGTTTGGGAAAGGGTTAAGAGGTGGTGATGGTATTCCAACTTTTTGTTATTTCAAATCCAAACCCTCAATTTAATCTCTCTATGAGACGATTCCAATGAGTACCCAAACTTAGGGTTTGATGAGCAATTAACCCTTTTCCAAACAAGACCTGGTTTTGATGTCCCTAATAGAAAAGGCTTTGGAAAACATTGAAACAAAAGAAGAAACTGCTGATAATCAGCAGTTTCTTCTTTTGTCTCAATATTTTCTATGCCATATTTTACACAAATCATATCTGTAATACCATCCATTTTGTCATTTGTGGCAGTTTTTGAAGTGGATCACCCTTAAATGTTGCCGTTTGGGAAAGGGTTCAAGAGATATTGCATTTTCAAAAGCCATCATCCTTCTGTTATCTGGAGTTCTGCTTTCTTCATGGAACAGGCTCTTCATCTTCCTGAAGATAGAGAAATCAAACATGAAGAAAGCTGGTCCCTCATTTACCATTTCCAATCCTAAACAGCAATAATTAAGGGTGGTCCAATTTAAAAGCTGCTCCAAACAGCATTATGAATGCAGATAAAGAAAGATTTTGTCTACAGGTTGAATTAACGTGTATTTGCATTATTTTGCTTTACCGACGAAAACATTGGTCATAAATATAGATATAATAGGACTTATTATGAACATCTTTGGGTGATCATTTATTTATTCAGTTTCTTGTACGATAAAAAAACTTCTAGTCCATCAAATCAACACATTGCAACAATAGAATGCAACAAGAGTCGGAAATAGCACTGTAACTGTGTTTAATGACTTTCTTTTATTTTGAGACGGTCCCTATTTGATAGGCTTCAAGCAGCTCATTCGGAATAGGCAAGTAAGGGTAAGGGTGTTTCTCAATAGTTTGTACACAAATATACTAATGAAATAAAATAAAAGGTTGATTGATCAACTCTACACACTTTTCCTGATCCAAGCCAGTATTTCAATTAAATAGCAACCGACTGGCTGTCAACTGTGCATGCAATCTTTTTTTTTGTAAAACTCCGATGACGTAAATTTATGATCGTGCAGACGGGTGATAAGGGTTTGATCAATCTGGAGAAGTACAACAACAACGACAAGAGCTGTCCGAAGACAGCGCGCTCGACTTTCTAAGTGCTTAGTATAAAGGGGGCATAACTCCAAATAGAGTGGTCCCAGGGTCATGGGCCCTCATAGTAAGGTAGAGGGTGTGATGGTGAATAAGTATTCCAAGTTTGGGTTGAATCCCTTCGATAGTATGGAAGTTATTGATGTTTGAAAAAACTTTAACCTTTGTTGCAACGCCAACGCCGACGCCAACGCCAACGCCCGGGTGACAGTATAAGCTCTCATTTTCTTCGAAAAGTCGAGCTAAAAATGGTTAAGCCTTTGACATGTGAACAAGAGATGTGTATGGTTTCTGACCACAATACTAGTTTTTACCTCGGAATTTGTCAGTTGAAGTAATTCTAGACCGAAATCAAAGTGATCCCGAATAGTTTATGGTCCCGATAGGCAAGTTGACTGTACCTACCCGTTCACATCCAATCTCTACATGATTGATTTCCGATCAGCTTGATCGATACTCGAGTAGCTCCCTTTTACTTGATTGCTACACAAGTTTTTTGACATGTCAAAACAAATTCGCAAGATTAACGATTGATGTAGACCAAACTCAATAATCTCGATTAATCCTGATCACCCATGCCGAGCGATCTCGATCGATACTCGATGGCTTGATCGGGTTTGATTGAGTTGATTTGATCTGCAGAGGGAACCTAGCATTACATACTCACATATTTCATTTCTAGTGAATGTTATGGAAAGTTTGTTCTTGACCCTCCCTCCCTCACTATGATGCCTGATTTCTTTACTTTCCTGGTCTCAGTTATCAACATTAATCAACTTACCGAGCTGTCACTAGAATCACAAGCTTCACAATACCATGTGTAACCTCAAGGTTTGGGTGTATGTTTACATAACAGGTACAACCCTACATCACCCCCTACCCTACTCCCCGCCCATCCCGTACTTACGGAGCTATCACTCGAGTCACAAGCTTCACAATACCATGTATAACCTTGAGGTTTGGGTGTATGTTTAGATGACAGTTATATGTACTAGACTACATTACCCCCTACCCTACTCCCCGCCCATCCCGTACTTACGGAGCTATCACTCGAGTCACAAGCTTCACAATACCATGTGTAACCTCGAGGTTTGGGTGTATGTTTAGATGACAGTTATATGTACTAGACTACATTACCCCCTACCCTACTCCCCGCCCATCCCGTACTTACGGAGCTATCACTCGAGTCACAAGCTTCACAATACCAAGTGTAACCTTGAGGTTTGGGTGTATGTTTAGATGACAGTTATATGTACTAGACTACATCACCCCCTTCCTTACTCCCCGCCCATCCCGTACTTACGGAGCTATCACTCGAGTCACAAGCTTCACAATACCATGTATAACCGCGAGGTTTGGGTGTATGTTTAGATGACAGTTATATGTACTAGACTACATCACCCCCTTCCTTACTCCCCGCCCATCCCGTACTTACGGAGCTATCACTCGAGTCACAAGCTTCACAATACCATGTGTAACCTCGAGGTTTGGGTGTATGTTTAGAGGGTGGGTCCAGACAACCAAAGTGGTAATACTGTTCACAACGATCACAACTGTAATACAGAAAATTCTCATTGATTCATGCTTTAACATTCATGCACAGTGACGCCTTCTGACTCCTTCACAAGAAATACTTGGGAAATATTTTGAGAAATGAAGAAATTGCTTGTGACAAGCAATTTCTTAATTTCCAACAATATTTTCCATACAAAATGATTAAAGAATGTACTTTTTCATTCATTTTAGTTGTTGTCTGAAACATATTTGAATTTGGAATGGTCCAAAGTTTTGCCGTTTGGTAAAGGGTTAACCATATAACAGACAACAATGACTTTGATTAAACTTACAATTAAAGTTTTGAAAAGCACATATTGAAAGAAAGAAATGCTGGTAATACGGATTTTTCCCTATTCCATAAACATTTGTTTCCCTGCTCTACTTTTAGAAAGATTTATTTTGTCATCTGCAAGTCTTTTCCACAACTCCATAATTTTGTAGTTTGTGAAACGGTAAATCAACACTTTAAAAGATGTTGTTGGAATTTAAAAAAGTTATTTTCATACTTCTGGGTACCTAAAATAAAATGCAGAAAATAAGCATTTTCTCCTTTTGTCTAAATATTATCTGAATGATTTACAAATCCCATCTTTATCCACATACATTCATTTTGTCATTTGTGGTGGTTTTTAATTGGACGTCCGAAAGGACGTACAATTCTTATAACCACTTTTGGACAGGCGAAATGGGTTTTCATTACCAAAAAACCCTTTCTCAGACTCAATTGCCAGTTGACCAAAATTCAAAATAGATTTTGCGATCATACAGGAAAACTGTCGTATTTTTTCCTACTTTCTATGTGTTCTCTAACAAATACTATAAGATTCATTGGCCGATTCAATTCATGCCACGTCTTAACCAACTTTACGATCTTTTTTCGATTTAATCATTTTCTTGTAGTTTTTTGACTTTCGTAATATTTATTGTGTAAAGGGTAAGATCTTTAGAAAGCGATACATGCATACACTATGGTTATAATGTAAACAGACACCCTATATCATCAGCAGCAGCGATAGCTCAAACGGGAAAGGATTAACCTCGCAACTTTTTTTCAGTTTGAAATTGGAACGCCGTTGGTTCAAAACCAGTTCGGATTATTTCTTCTGTAAAACGTTTGTTTTTCTTGATGTGTTTACTGAAAACACACATTTTAGAATGATTACCCAATTTAATGCACGTATTGTGTATGATAGGTTCCTTTTCTTTGATCATTGTTGTTTAAGTCTTTGACATATTTAAAGGAACGGGGTTTCCACGAGACGTACTTTGGAACCAGGGTTTTGAAATTGATTATCGGGGAGTGAGTTCATTTCGCAACTCGGGTTCGACTCGATGACAAATCGGGGTTCCATCTGAACAGCCTCAGATGAGACACTAGTAAATCCACCTATTCAGAAAAATAGTTGCTCTTACGAGTTTTTTTTTTTCAGCATCTGTATCACTGATATTCGACAGTATCATGACCTATTTACATACTGATCGATGATCATGACAACAATGATTATTACTAGTATAAGACTAAGTGACAGCGATCTGTATTTATTTCGTTTAAGAGACCCGTTTACGTGTATTGAGCTAAGAAGATGAAGCAATGGGTCTGCAACAGATGGTACCTGGATGATCGTATGAATATGTTTACAGATAGGGACATTGCTATTCTCAAATTTTCGTTGATAATGAAATGAAGATTTAAATTGCTTATTGTACTCCAATGCCATTTTCCCGACGGCACGTTCCCAATTTCTTCTTTTTATGCACATCTGTAGATGTAAGGATGCTGCGGTAGTACTTGTATGAGGAATCCATGGTTAGGTGCTCCAATTCATCTGGTATTTTGTTTCAGGAAAAGTATGTATTGAATTTGTTTTGTAACCACAACCAGGAAAAACTGCTACCGTGTTTTTTTTCTTTTTTTACTCTAAACAGGAATAAAAATCAAAGTACTTGGAGCACTATATTTAGACGCCTCTCATTGATTGAGCGGAATTGTATGTAAATGATCGGCGTTTCATTACTTTATTTCGTTGAATTTGTGTTAAGATCGATTCTAAATCACTGCGGTCGTTTTTTCGCCAACGATGGTGGAGATAGAAGTCGAACAAGAGTGCCATGGTCACAATATACGCCGCCACTTATAAAACTTGAGACAAAAAAAACGACATTGACAAGGATTTATAAATATTCACACAAAAACCTGTAAAAAGTTGTGTTCACAAAAAGGTTTTTATAAATATCCAGTCAAAAACCTGGAAGGAATTACGTTCACGAGACTGAAATATCATTAAGCCCTAGAGACTAAGATTGAAGGGGGCATAACTCAGGCAAAAATCAATGAACCATAAAATCCTTACTTCATGCACATCTACCAATTAAGGTAATAACATCCACCAAGTTTCATAAGGATCCAGTCAGAATCTTAGAAGAAGTTGTGTTGACAAGGCTGCAATTTCAATCAGCCCCAGAGACCAAGTTTTAAGGGGGCATAACTCTAGAAAAAATCAATGAACCATAAAATCCTTCCTACATGCAAATCTACCAATTGAGGTGATTGACCAAGTGTCATTAATATCCAGCCATAAACGTAGGAGGACTTGCGTTGACAAGGCTGCAATTTCAATAAGCCCCACATACTAAGTTTTAAGGGGGCATAACTCTGGCAAAAATCAATGAACCATAAAATTCTTCCTTCATGCACATCTACCAATTGAGGTGATAACATTGACCAAGTTTCATTAAGATCTAGCCAGAAACTTAGGAGGAGTTGTGTTGACAAGCTGCAATTTCAATAAGCCCCAGAGACTAAGTTTTTAAGGGGCATAACTCTGGCAAAAATCAACGAACCATAAAATCCTTCCTTCATGCACATCTACCAATTGAGGTGATAACATTGACCAAGTTTCAAGAAGATCCAGCCAGAAACTTAGGAGGAGTTGCGTTGACAAGAAAAGTGGACGGACGTACGGACGGACGGATGGACGGACGGACGGATGGACGGACGGATGGACGGACGGACAGACGGAGAAGATGACGCCAATATACGTCCGCCTCCGGCGGCGTATAAAAAAAGATGATTAAAAAGAACAATGTCTGAGTAGAATTTGAACCCAGGGCCTTCCGGATATTAACATGTGTAAAGAGTACAAGGTGAGTGCTCTGCTAAGTGAGCTATCGCGGCTTTCATTTATGTAGCGCGTTGGCTTACATTTTGAATAAATTGCTTTGTAGCGTACTTTATAAAATCAATCAAAAGTATAACTGACGACAATACTCATAGTAAACCGAAACAAGAAGACAAAAGTGCTAATCGCATGGCCTTAATTGAATTTGGTAATCAAATTAATAGTGATTATTCATAGCGACAAATCAGTTGTCTTGAAACGGCAATCAAATCAATTTAAATTATGAGAAGGGTTTTCTGGTAATAAAGCCGATTTCGTATGTCCGAAACCGATATTATAGAATTAAACACAGAAGAATGAATAAAATATCTTTCGTTCATGTACAATCCCGCTCAATCAATCAGAGACGTCCAATTACAGTGCTCTCAGCACTTTGATTTAATTGAAGCAGTTCAAAAGGCATTGAAAGGCTTATTAAACATCTAGGAAAACATAGATAGCTGTACCTGACCATGTTAGACTTTGTCCCTGGTTTAGAGCATGTTACACAATGAGAGGAAAACAATTTTCTCCCTGACTGCTTAACTTCTGATGGCTTTGTTTTTTCCTTTTCTGTAGATGATTTCTTTCCTAAAATACATTGGCATAAGATTGTTTGAATAATGTGAACTTGATGTGATCTTAAACATGACAGATTATTTTGAATTTGCTATCACATGAAAATTTCTGCTGAAGATTATTAACATGTATTGAAAATAATAGCCCTTATCAATTACATTACAAGCTCTCGATGAGCAGTTTGTCTTTGTCAATCAAATGGATTGTTACATACATTTACAGTCATAATTAGGATTTTGCCTGGTGAATATCAACCCAGGGCAAAGTCATGTATTTTAAAGTAAAATTCTACATCTAATCATAAATTTTAGCAATACAAAACATGTGAAATTTTGAATTCAACCAATCCTTCAATTATTTTGAGCAGTGTTACTTTTATTACAATCATATGCTACAAAACTGTGTAACTGCACTATTTTATCTGGGAAATATATCTGAATCATCACTTTCTTGATCAGAGTTTCATTTTGGTGTCAGTTACAAAAACATTGCGGGAAAAAGAGTTAAATAATGATAGACAAAACTGTATACCTGGACTGTTTAGTCTGGGAGATATATCTGAATCCTCACTCTCTTCATCATAATGTTTCTTCTTAATGATCTTTCTACCCGTTCTGGATACATCTTGCTGAACAAGAAATTAGTGGATATTAGACACCAAATTTGAGCTTAAATGAACCAAGATTTGTTTGTGAAACATTGATCCTCAAAAATTGGCCAATATCAAGTTTTCAGACAGACAGAGCGACAGACAGACACAAGTAAAACAATTTGCCCCCAATCTTTCAATATGGGGGCATAAAAATGCCAACATCAAATTTTGGACAGAAAGACGGAAAGAGAGAAGGACAATGCAATGGTAAAATAAATATGCTCGGAATCTTTAAATCTAATGAAATCTGATGATTGAAAATAGGTTTTAGCAAGAACGATTCTCCCATTCCCACACATTGACGTTTTTTGACGCCACTGAAGAATAATACATTTGAAAACATAGAGGAAAACAAAGAAATTGCTTGTCGCAAGCAATATCTTCATTTGCCACAATGTTTTCTAAATCAAAATGGAAAGATCTTTAAAAATTTATCAACTTGAAATTGTCTTCTGCAAAACCTTTGAATTTGAAACAGTCCAAAATTGTGCCATTTAGCAATGTGCAAGATATTTATCTATCTGATTGACCGCAGTCTGACTTTCTTTGCCATGACTCTCATTTGCAACCCTTTTCTTTTTTCCATTTCATTTGCCAAATATTCCCTTTGCATTCCTGTATCTGACTCCAATTGGTCAAAGTATGTTATTAAATGGCCAACTACACTTCTGCTACCATGCTTGGGTTCCCACAAGATCAATTGGTGTATGAATTCTTGTTTGCTTCTAAAACAGAGACCGCTGAATCTGAGGCGTCTTTCTTTTATAATTGTTGTGATACTTGGATATACTTACAAACTGTGGATGTTCTTTTGGTATAGGAGTTGATTGTTCCTCTATCTTCACCTCCACTTCAATAGAGCTCTCATCACTAATATTTACAACACTGACCGGTGTCGTTGATCTCGGGACGTCCGACGATGTCTCAATTTGATACACGTCCACATTGTCCGAGTGCCAGACTAAATTTTCTTCTTCATTCTTTATATCTATCTCTTCATCTTCGATGGTTCCATCTTTATTTTCTGTGGATTTGGATGGGTCCTTATTGGTCTTTTTTGTCTGTTTTGGCTTCCTTTTCTGTCCTCCTGTCCGCCTTTTGGTGAAGTTCTGTTGGTGTGATATAAACAATAAGGGTCTATAATTTGACTCCCAGCACCTAAAACACCTTTATCTAAGTTCTTAAATAAAGGTGTATAAGGTGCTGGGAGTCAAATTATAGACCCTATGATTTAACCCTTTCCCAAACGACAAATTTTAGGGTGGTCCAAATTGAAAGATCCTGCAGACGACAATTTCAAGTGAATGGAATTTATAATTTTGAGGTCTTTTTGGATGGAAAACATTGTGGGAAATGAAGAAATTGCTTGTCACAAGCAATTTCTTCATTTTCCACAATGTTTTCCATAGACAATTTCTTGTGGGGAGTCAAAAAGAGTCACTGTGTGGTAATGGGATAAACAATACTCTATCTACTCCTTACACTTCAACACATACTCACACATTGACACTTTTTGATGCCCCACAACATGAAGGCTTCGGAAAACATTGAGGAAAATGACTAAACTGCTTCTGACAAGCAATTTCTTCATTTTTCACAATGTTTCCTTCCCCATAAGACCAAAGAATGTCAAATATCATTCATCTGAAATTGTTGTCTGCAATAGCTTTGAATTTGGACCATTCTGAAATTTTACCATTTGGTAATGGGTTAAAAAATATCATACTTTTGAAATAGTGACCAATTTATATCTAAAATCTTTCACACATTTGGTAGAGTTTAGAGTCAAAGAAAAGAAACTTTTAACCCATTTCCGCATAATGACACTTTGAGAGGTCCCACATGATTTTGAAAAATATCATGGAATATGAAGAAATTACTTTTGACCCTGAAAGTCCAAAATATAGAGTAAAGTTGGGTAAATTCGACAGTCGTCAAAATTCGACACCCTTTTATAATTTTTACAATACATGACACAAAAATCGTGATAATAGCATTCTAATATTGAAAACCTTATGTCGGGGCAATAACTGAAGTATAAAAATATTTCATGTCTTCCAAACACCCACCCTTTACCCGAAAAAATCGCGGAAGAAAAAGGTCGTCGAATTTTCTGATGAGCAAAAATGACGGTTACAGAATATCGTAAGAAAGTGGATCGAAACAAAGACATTTGAAAAATTTTGAAAATCATTTTTGTATGATAAATGTTTCAATACTATGCCGGAAATGTATATATTTTCATAAATTATTTGATAAAAAGCATCTCTCCGTTTTATTTTCAACTTGAGAAAGGGTGTCGAATTTATACGACAAAATATTTCAAGAGCGTATAAATTCGACATGCCGTAAAACGTGATTAATTGTTTGAATTTGAATGTTCCTACATCGACAGAAACAGACAACAGTTTGGTTGTTGCACTTATTTTGAACAGTAGAAATAGCGTTGATGCCTTTTTCATCAACCAACACACAATTTTGATCTAAATATACGTATTATTAACAAATCCCACATCAATTTGCATCTGAAACGTTTCACGCGGTAAACTTTTCCATAAGATTCATATTCTGAGGTCAGTCAAAGTTCTCGACTGTAGTAGATGCATATATTAAATAAAGCGAGTCTTACTTTGTAAGAAACATCCTTATTAATTCCACCACAAAAGTTAACAATCCAATGCATGAAAATTAAAAATCACTTAAAAATTTGACCTTTGTTTGAAGGTGCACAAATTCCTTATTTAGCGACTATCAAAACACCCAAATGCGGTTCTTTTAATTCACGTGGAACCGCCTTGTAAATCTACTGAGCAAACTGTGTTTAATTGATTGGTCGGAACAGTTTGTCAGTCTCCACCCATTCGATCATTTATATGCTTGATTGACAGGGATATTCACGTGCTGATTTCTCATTCCTTTGTCGGAACAAAATGACGTCATACAATCGTCATACCACTAACCGTCTGAGGGAGAGTTTAAAACATCAAACAAAGCCGTGCAGCCGCGCGTGGAACACCTGTTATTGAACAGTTTCCGAAAATAGAAATAGTCTCATTCTCATACAGTACTTAAAAGGGAACAGTTGTTGAAATTTCGGGCTGCGCATGTTACGTTAAGATTAATTTGGTCATGGATTAATTGAACCATTAATTGGAATATTTCAGCGACAAGGTATTACTTTTACATTTCATTCGAGGAGACAATTAACTTCCTAAACAAAACATTGTTGTTTGGCGACCGCGGTGTTTTAAATGAAGAAGGAATATTCAGTAAGTGCTTTAAGGGAATATTTGTGGTTTAGGAAATGACTTTGCGCGGATGAACAATTAAAAAAAATCACATTTCGCAAATTGATCTCTCTGTCTCCGAATCGTGGGTGAGAATGAAAATCTCAATGAAGAACAAGAGGGCCAAGATGGCCCTGTATCGCTCCACTGGCTTTTAGACAATTAGACTACGAAATTCTTCAAGGAATACAATAGAGGTCTATCCAAAGAAGATTCATGCTACGCCAGAATGAAATGCAATAAATGATTAAGGAGCAGAGATGTTTTTAAAATTTTCTTAAAATTACACTATGTTTCATATAGCGAAAAATAAGCCTAGCCCACAGCGGCCAAGCTTTTCATCCAATCGTGAAGGAATTTGGAAGAGATTCATGCGAAGTTTGGTAGAAATTGGTCCTGCAGTTTTGGAGAAGGAGATTGTTTAACAATTTTTCGAAAATTCAATTTAATTAAATTTATTAAAATTTAAGTTCTACACAGAATTTTTTTTTCACAAATATAGAGGAGATTCATGCAAGGAGGATTCGTGTGAAGTTTAGTTAACCCTTTCCCAAACGGAAAAATTTTGGGGCGGTCCTATTTAAATGCTCATGCAGACGACAAAATAGATGCTATTCAAGCTTGGATTTGTGTACTATATAGCTCAGAAAACATTTAGGCAAAAGGAGAAACTGCTGGTTATCAGCAGTTTCTTCTTTTGTCTTAATGTTTTCCCAAGCCTTTTCTATTAGGGACGTCAAAACCAGGTCTTGTTTGGGAAAGGGTTAAATTGGTCCAGTAGTTTTGGAAAAGAAGATTTTTCGAAAATTTAATTTAATTTAATTAATCAAAATCTAAGGAGGAGTATGTGCTTTTATACGCAGTGACTTACCTTTCAACCCGCGACTTGACATGGAACATCCTGAATTAGAGGCCTGTTGGATAGACATTCTACTACCGAAAACAAAACCTTTACTTTGTGGAGTTATTTATAGACCACCATCTCAAACAAACTTTTATAGCCTTTTAGAAACTATGTGTCAATCTATAGATGATTTCTCTTTTAAGGAAATATATTTATTTGGAGATTTTAATACCAATGTCTTAGGTGATAAATGTACTCTCTTGTCAAATTTCAGGTCTTTTTGTGAACTGTTTCATTTGTCACAGCTTATCAAATGTCCTACAAGAACAACTGATGTTTCTTCTACTGCAATTGATCTTATTCTTGTTTCAGATAGTGAAAAAGTGTCAAACTCTGGTGTTGTTGATGTTTCTGTAAGTGATCACTCATTAATTTTTTGCACTCGTAAGATATGTCGACAAACTATCAATAAACATAGAACTGTTAAAATAAGATCTCTTAAAGACTATTCTAAAGAAGATTTTCAAAGTTGTTTACTAAATGCTGATTGGAGTTCTGTCATATCAAGTGATAATGTCAATGATGCTTGGTTAAATTTCAAACACACTTTCCTTTCAGTTTTGAATAAATGTGCCCCTTTTAAACATTTAAGAATTAAGCAGAGAACTGAACCCTGGATTAATGATGAAATTTTACAGAGTATTCAAGCACGAGATAGAGCTTTTAAGAAGTATAAAGAAACCAGACTTTCTTCTTTTTATGACAATTTTAAAAAACTTCGAAATACTACTCATTCGCTTATTCACAAAGCAAAGAAAGAATACTTCCAAAGTGTCTTGGACCATAATAAGCATGACTCCAAATCTCTTTGGAAGTGTTTGAAACAACTTGGTTTACCTGCTAAGAAGGGTGTAAGTTCATCTGCAAATATTGGCTTGAAAATAGATGGTGAAATTTGTTTTGATTTTTTCAGTGTTGCTCAAAAATTTAATAATTTTTTCACTACTGTTGCATCTAAATTAGTTGAAAATTTACCCCCTAGTTGTTTTTACTATGGTAAACAATTTGTAAGTAAATTTTATATGTCCAAGGGTATTTTTCCCAACAGTTTTTCCTTTTCCATTGTTACACAGGATAAAATCCTGAAATATCTCCTAAATCTTAGTCCAAATAAGGCAACTGGACTGGATGGTATCCCCTGTAGATTTATAAGAGATGGTGCACCCATCATAGCCTGTCATTTAACTCATGTAATAAATCTTTCCATCATTCAAGGCTCTGTGCCAGATGATATAAAGAACGCCAGAGTTATTCCACTGTACAAGAAAAATGATAAAACTGAGGTGGGTAACTACAGACCAGTGTCAGTTTTGAGCATTATTTCAAAGGTTTTTGAAAGGGTAATTTATGATCAGCTGGAAGAATATTTACTGACAAATAACGCCCTATACAGTTTTCAATCTGGTTTTAGGCGTGGTTTTTCTACTGCCACATCTTTAATTCATCTGTCAGATTTCATCAAATTTAATATGGACCAAGGAAATTTGGTTGGGATGGTTTTACTAGATTTGCAAAAGGCGTTTGATACCGTTAATCATGATATTTTGTTAATGAAACTTGAAGCTATTGGACTTACTTCAGATGCAATTAGATGGTTTCAGTCTTACTTTTCTGACAGGACTCAACTGGTTGAGGTTTCAGGGGTACCCTCTAATAAAGGTTGTATATCATGTGGGGTTCCTCAGGGATCAATCCTTGGACCTCTTTTATTTTTAATATATGTCAATGATATGTCTGCTGTAGTTCAAAGTAAATTACTTTTATATGCTGATGATTCTGGCATCCTTGTCTCTGGTAAAAATACCAGTGATATTGAATCAATCTTAACTTCTGAACTGGAAAGGGTAAGTGAATGGCTTGTTGATAACAAGCTTTCACTCCATCTTGGCAAAACGGAATCAATACTCTTTGGTTCTAAACCCAGACTGAAAAGTAAAAGTAATTTAAATGTATCATGCAATGGTATAAACATACAAGCAACCAGTTCAGTAAAATATCTTGGTGCAATTTTAGATCAGCATTTAACTTGTGACGAAATTGCTAGGTCGCTTGTTTCTAAAGCCAATGCTCGTTTGAAATTTTTGTTTCGCAATAGACATTTTTTTAATCTCCAAACTCGTAAGCTTTTAGTTATGTCTTTAATTCAGTGCCATTTTGATTATGTTTGTTCTTTCTGGTATCCAAGTTTAAGTCAGTATTGGAAGAATAGACTCCAGACTACCCAGAACAAATTAGTTCGTTTTGTCTTGGACCTGGGTAGTAGGTCTCATGTAGGAGCCGAACAATTAAAATTGCTAAATTGGTTACCAGTTAACAGACGTGTCGAACAGTTAACTCTCTGTCATGTCCACAAAATTCACAAAGGTTTTGCCCCTGAGTACATGAGGGAACATTTTAAACCCCTTAGTCAAGTTCATGGCCGTTTAACAAGATCCAGGGTAACTGCTGTTTCTTCTTCTTTTTTTGATGGTGAGGTTGCATTTAATGACTCTGGTCGGTATGCTTTGCCAAAAGTTAAGACGTTTGGTAAGAAAACATTTGCTTATCATGGTATTGTCTCCTGGAACTGCCTGCCACAACAGCTCAGAGACATTGAATCCACCAGTTCCTTTAAAACTGCTGCGAAAAAATATCTCATGGACATAACTGAATAATCCTTTATATTTTATTTCATTAATTTTAGTCAGAATATATTTCATACATTCATCATGACCCCATTTCTTATGTTAAATGACTCTATTTATGATTTTTTTTTTAATTTTTCAGTAAATCAGTATGATAAACATTACCTTATGGACTGTCAAAATGTGATACTATTGCCTGTGATATTCAAATGTGAATTACTATTTATATTTTCATTCTTTTAATCTTGACACCAAATCTTATGCTAAATTATTTAATTGTAAACATGACTTTCTGTGCCATGCCTCCATTATCTGGGACCACAATGGAAATAAGACGAATTAACTTTCGTCTTTTTTGTGTTATCCTTGGTAATGGAGCGCATAACATGGTTGTTACATTTTTTTCATAACTAATTATGTGCAATATTGCTGTAATGTGTTTTTACTATACCATGTTTTGTACTCTTTTACCAAAATAAACTTATTATTATAAGTTCTACACAGAATTTTTTTTTTTTGAAGGAATTCAGAAGAGATTTATGCAAGGATCATTTCTGTAAAGTTTGGTTGAAATAGGTCCAATAGTTTTGGAGAAGAAGAATCTTTAAAGATTTTTCTAAAATTTAATTTAATTAAATTAATTAAAATTTAAGTTATACACAGATTTTATTCTTTTGAAGGAATTAAGAAGAGATTCATACAAGGAAGATTTCTGTGAAGTTTGGTTGAAATTGGTCCAGTAGTTTTGGAGAAGAAGAATTTGTAAAGATTTTTCGAAAATTTAAATCAATTTAATTAATTAAAATTCAAGTTCTGCGCGGATTTTATTCTTTTGAAGGAATTTGGTAGAGATTCATGCAAGGAAGATTTCTGTGAAGTTTGGTTGAAATTGGTCCAGTAGTTTTGGAGAAGAAGAATTTTTAAAGATTTTTCGAAAATTTAAATCAATTAAATTAATTAAAATTTAAGTTATAAACAGAATTTATCTTTTTGAAGGAATTAAGAAGAGATTCATACAAGGAAGATTTCTGTGAAGTTTGGTTGAAATTGGTCCAGTAATTTTGGAGAAAAGAATTTTTAAAGATTTTTTCGAAAATTTAAATCAATTAAATTAATTTAAATTCAAGTTCTGCGCGGATTTTATTCTTTTACAGGAATTTGGTAGAGATTCATGCAAGGAAGATTTCTGTGAAGTTTGGTTGAAATTGGTCCAGTAGTTTTGGAAAAGAAGAATTTTTCAAGATTTTTTGAAAATTTAATTCAATTTAATTAATTAAAATTCAAGTTCAGCACAGATTTTATTCTTTTGAAGGAATTTGGTAGAGATTCATGCAAGGATGATTCGTGCGAAGTTTGGTTGAAATTGGTCCAGTAGTTTTGGAGAAGAAGATGTTTGAAAATTGTTTACGCACGCACGGACGCACGCACGCACGGACGCACGACGGACACAGGGCCATGACATAAGCCCCGCTGGCCTTCGGCCAGTGGAGCTAAAAATCAAGTGCATCGTCGTAATCAATATATTCACATGATTTGTAGTTTATAAGAGATATTAACATCGTTTTCTGATTATTTTCATACTCAAATTCTTGGGGTGTCGAATTTACCCGCAAGGTGTCGAATTTATACTACGATGGGTCCCATGATTTAACGGGAAAAAAGACGACAACAACAATATCGTATTCGGGCGGCGTTTTTTGCAAATGAAAAAAATCAAGCCAACTTCCGTTTTGATAAATGTTTATTCTCCGGAATATTTTGCCACAACTTTTTTTTGCTGATTTCGTCTTAAGGTGTCGAAATTACCCGTCTTTACTCTATATAAAATTTCATTCACTTGAAATTTAAATCTACAATATCTTTGATTTAGTTTGGACTATGCTGAAATTTTGCTATCTAGTCCAGGGATAATAAACTTACAGGAAACAAGAATTCCATATCTTCCTGAGCCCTCGTAAACTTAGCAGGTTCTTTTATTTTATCTCGTAACCGCCTTGGTGCATTAACGTTCACTGTTGTCTTTTCTTCAGAACTATCACTACTGGTGTCTGCACATTCTGAACACTGCCTACAAAACACATACATAGAGCCGGTGAACATAAATACAGTATAAATTTGAACAATATTTTTGGCACCTCACAACATCACAAAAATGCACTCAAATAATATGGAGAACTCATAATCATGACGCATATGTAATCCTCTACATTTCTTGCTATTTTTGGTTTTGTTATGATGTAAATTGCCAAGACAAATACCAAAGTTAAGGTCAAGCATAATTATGGCTTTATGCATGAGAAAATTCTACCCGAGATGTTTCTTAAGGTTTTCATTATCAACAACAACACTATTTTTCCAACCCAAATAATTCATAATGATGAATAAGTGTTGATTCATGCTAGATTGTGTCTTGAAGGCTAAATTGTATCTAAGTATAAGAAAGTTGGGTTTCGGAATTAAAACTGCAGATTTGGTTAGGTGGTTTTATTTCCAAACATTTATTTCAAAATACTAATTTTGTTCACTGAATACGAATTAACTCACAGACAGCAAATACTTGTTTTAAGATATTTGCCGCCTGGAATCATACATCTTCATATTTTAAAAGATTCCGGGAAGGCTATTGTATTTAGTGAACTCTTAACCCTTTCCCAAACGGCAAATTTTAGGGGGATCCACTGTAAAAAGTGACACAAGTGACAAAATTGATGTTATAAAAGAGAGAATTTTTGTAAAATATGGCATAGAAAATATTGAGACAAAAGGAGAAACTGCTGGTTATCAGCAGTTTCTCCTTTTGTATCAATGTTTTCGAAAGCTATTCCTACCAAGGACGTCAAAACCAGGTCTTGTTTGGGAAAGGGTTAAGTAATTGGCATATCTGTGATCTGATTTGTGAAATTCCTACAAAACACACAAACATACATCAAGTTGAGAAGTCTTCTTACAGAGGTTATTGCCACTGGCGGATCCAGAAGGGGTTCAGACCAGTGTTTAGTCGAAGAATTCTATGGGTTCTCCTGTAGTTTTCTTCCTTGTTTGTTGTTGTTCCGGTGAAAAGTACGTGATTTTCAAAGCCAATGAAAATTTGTATCAGATTGCCTATGGTATTTATGGCCAACCATCAGACAACTAAATAACTAAAATTATCTCATTTTGGAAAATAGCTTAACCCATCGCCACACTATGACTCTATTTGACTCCCCACAAGATAATGGCTTTAAAAAACATCATGAACTAGAAGACCTGAAGGTCTTGAGTCGCTCCACAGGCCTGAATTTCATGTAATATTTAATCCAAGTTTTGATTAGATTGTTCAATGCTTGTGTTTCATAGAGCTAAAAGAAAGTAACAAAACTAGATTGTTCAAAATGTGTGGTTCTTGAAGCAAAGAAAGTAAAATTACATGTTTGCCATTTGAGAAAGGGTAAAAGGAAATGGGAGAACATTCTAGCTTAGGATGTCACAAGCAATTGAAATTTTCCTTCTTCCCAACAGATCTAAATTAACAGAACATTGATTACTCCAAAATATTTCATATTTCTAAAAATAGATTTTCAGCTAAAAATAGATTCTGGGAAAAACCCTTTTCCAAAAATAATGCAAGTGGCTGTTAAACCTGAATTTCTTGTAATATCAAACTTGTACAAGTTTTCACTAGATTTTTCAATATGTGTTGCTCTTAAAGCAATTACAAAGTAACTAGAAAGCTGAAAATACATTCATATAAGATATATTAGTTACCAAGCTTTGCAACAGTCTTTATTAGAGTGAGTTTGGCTGTTAGAGTGAAAAAAAAGTCACAATTAGCAATTTTGTCAAATTGAAAGGCATATAACTGATGATTTTATATTCCTATCTAGCTAAGAATCACACTTAAGCACGATCCTAACTTCACCTACATCTTATTTAAGTTTTGACCTGATTATTCAATATTTGTGGGTGTAAAGAGTGTAAAATCAAAGTCGAAAACAACAATTTTGTCAAATTCAAGGACAGATGAATCATGATTTAAGATTCATATGAAGCTGAAAATTACACCAACACAAGATCTTATGGCCAGTAAGATAACGTGAAAGTTTTATGTTGATTGGTGGATATTTATGGTTGTTTGAGTAAAAATAAGGTCAAAAATGGTAGTTTTGCCAATTTCAAGGGCACATAACTCAAGACATAATATTCAGATCAAGCTGAAAATTGCACTCAGGCAAGATCTTGCCAGCACCAACATTCTGACCAAGTTTTGTTTTGATTGATCAATATTTGTAGTGGCTAGAGTGAAAACAAGTGAAAACGGCCATTTTTTTATTCAAGGGCAGATAACTCCAGACTTTATGGTTCAATCAGAATCAATTGAAGGAATCTGATAGAGGACCACCTAAGGATCATTCCTGTGAAGTTTGATTGAAATCCATCTAGTAGTTTCTGAGGAGAAGATTTTTAAAGAAAAGGTTGACGACCGGACGCACGGACGGACGGACGGACGGACGACGGACACAACGCCATGACAATAGTCCGCTGGCCTGAAGGCCAGTGGAGCTAAAAATGAAGAAATTGCTCGTGACAAGCAATGTCTTCATTTTCCACAATGTTTTCTACCACAGAAGACAGAAATATATAAAATTTCAATCACTGAAAAAAGTCATCTGCAATATCTTTGAATTTGGATCAGTCTAAAATTTTACAGTTTGGTAATGGTTTATAAGCTAGAGACTCACCATCCCATTCTGCTTGTCTTTTTAGGCATCCTAGTGAGGGGCGGGTCTAAACAACCCAGATGGTACCACAGATGACATTTATCACATCTGGCTAGTAAATGTTGGTCGTGAGACATTCTACATATTCCACACCTGTAAGGGCAAGTCATTATAATCATTAACCCTTTTCAAATCGGCAAAAATTTGTTCCAACATAAAAGCTGCTGCAGACGTCAAGATAAATCTTACTAAAGGCAAAGAAAACATTGATGCTAAATGAGAAAATGTTGATTATCAGCATTTCCTTCTTTTGCCTCATTTTTCCAAAAGTATATTCTATCATAGATGTCAAAACAAGGTAGGTCTTGTTTGGGAAAGCTTTAATTAAGGGGTGAGAGAAAAATTATATATGGCAGAAATTTCCAGCAAATCACATCATAAGCAGAAGCAAGTGCTTTTTATTGTGATCTGCTTTTAAAATGGTCTTGCTTTTCAATCCATTCTTTAACAATACAAACAAAATACAATAATAACAAAAAGATGCATGCAACATTCAACAAACAGTATTATCAAAGGTGTTGCAAATGGCGATTTTAAGTAATAAATTCTACACTTTTTAGTCTTCCTGTGAAGAAAACATAGTGGGAAAAGAAGAAATTGCTTATCACAAGCACTTTCTTCCTTTTCCATAATGTTTTACAAAGCCTTTCTCTTTTGATCATCCAAAAGTGTCACTATGTGGTCTAGGGAGCTAAAATTTTGTTACAAGATAGTGGCTAATATGGGCTGATCCAGACATTTTTCCCCAGAAGGGGCCAATGTTTTCGAGAGGGGGCTCGACTGCATTGGTACATGAAAAATCCTTAAAAATCGTTTTGATACGCCTTTTTTTACAAATGTGAGAGGGGGCCCGGCCCCTGGACCCTACTCAAGGATCCATGCATGGGTTAACTTACTGGTTGATGACAGCTGATTTATTGTGGGGAAGCTCTTTGTGTGCAGGTTCTCTTGTAACTGATCTTTCTTTTAATACTGGCGGAGGAGATAAGGGCTGCAAATAAAGATAGAATTTACAATTTAACCCATTACCAGACAGCAAAATTTTAGAACAGTCCAACTTCAAAGGAGTTGCAGAAATTTATACATTTTTTGTCTTTAAGTGTAGAAAACACTGTGGGAATTGAAGAAATTGCTTGTCAATAGCAATTTCTTCATTTTCCGTGATTTTTTTCAAAGCCTTTATCTTGTTGGCTATCAAAAGGCGTCAATGTGTGGGGAAATGTTAAGGATGTTGTGTCTTCTGCAGTTCCTTCAATTTTGAACAGTCAATGTATTTGTCACTTGGGAAAGCAAAAATGTTTTGAATGTTCTAATTTGAACGCTTATACAGACAACAAATTGAATGTTGATAAAGATTGGCTTTATATACAATATAGCACAGTAAATATTGAAACAAAAGAAGAAAATTCTGATTATCAGCCTTTTTTTCCTCTCAAAGTTTTCCATGGCATTTTCTATTAGCGTCATGAAAACCAGGTCTTGTTTGGGAATGGGTAAAGCATTGAATCACATTCATTAAGTAGTTACTAAGATAGAAAGATGGAGGACAAACAAATTAATATACTAGCTAATTCCTGGTATGACAATTGAAGGTTAAAGACTAAAATGCTCATTTTCAGCATTGCCAATTAAAGGTCTTTGGCATTAGCTTCCCGGGCACAAAGTTTCGGCTCACTACAAATCATTTCCACCTACCCTGCCGGCCATGTCACTCAACATTTCCCACAAGTGTTCTCCGACCTCCGTCAGTCTAACAACATTGCCACTGACGACACTAAGGCTGTGACATATAGACTCACTAAAAATCTGTTCTACCTCCCCTCCCCGCCATATCACTCAACATTTCCCACAATTGTTCCAGGACTTCCGTCAGTCTAACAACATTGCTACTGACTACCTTAGGACTGTGACATATAGACTCACTAAAAATCTGTTCTACCTACCCTCCCCGCCATATCACTCAACATTTCCCACAATTGTTCCAGGACTTCCGTCAGTCTAACAACATTGCTACTGACTACCTTAGGACTGTGACATATAGACTCACTAAAAATCTGTTCTACCTACCCTCCCCGCCATATCACTCAACATTTCCCACAATTGTTCCAGGACCTCCGTCAGTCTAACAACATTGCTGCTGACTACACTAGGGCTGTGACATATAGACTCACTAAAAATCTGTTCTACCTCCCCTCCCCGCCATATCACTCAACATTTCCCACAATTGTTCCAGGACCTCCGTCAGTCTAACAACATTGCTGCTGACTACACTAGGGCTGTGACATAAAGTCTTGTTAAAAATCTGTTCTACCTACCCTCCCCGCCATGTCACTCAACATTTCCCACAATTGTTCCAGGACCTCCGTCAGTCTAACAACATTGCTGCTGACTACACTAGGGCTGTGACATAAAGTCTTGTTAAAAATCTGTTCTACCTACCCTCCCCGCCATGTCACTCAACATTTCCCACAATTGTTCCAGGACTTCCGTCAGTCTAACAACATTGCTGCTGACTACACTAGGGCTGTGACATAAAGTCTTGTTAAAAATCTGTTCTACCTACCCTCCCCGCCATGTCACTCAACATTTCCCACAATTGTTCCCCGACCTCCGTCAGTCTGTCCGATGTCTCCTGGATCTCTCGTTGTTCCTTCAGCATCTAAAATGGATCATATCAGAGCTACTGATAAGAGGGGGCGAAGGCTTTTCAAAATCAAATATTTCTTTTTTTGTTCATCAAACCCTATGTTGTGGGTATTCATTTGAATTGTCTCACCGAGACAATTCAAATGAGTACCCACAAAATAGGGTTTGGATTTAAAATAACAAAATTGGAGTGTCTTCATTCCCTCTTATCTGTTGCTTTGGATGATATGGACTATCTCAAATAGTCTCTTTGTACCTATCATAAGTGTATTTACTATGTATTTAATATACATTCAGTTTTTTCAAGGCACACTTCCAGCCTGTCTATTGCATGTACACTGTTATAAAAACAAAAGTTAGTCTCAAAATACAAATAAACTGTGAACAAGAGCTATCATAGACCAGATATGCTTGCCTAATAAGTGTTTGTCACAAAAAATGCTATCATACATTAAGCCCCCTTTTCTGATGACAGCTTTTTGGTACAAACATTACTTATGGAATATGGTCTAGAACATTTCATTTATCACACAAATATAAAATTTCATTAAATTGTGGCTATTAGGTAAAGAGAAATTAGAAACAAGAGCTGTCCGAAGACAGCACGCTTGACTTTCTAAGTTGCTTAGTATAAAGGGGGCATAACTCCAAATATAGTGGAGCCAGGGTCATGGGCCCTGGTAGTAAGGTAGAGGGTGTGATGGTGAATAAGTATTCCAAGTTTGGGTTGAATCCCTTTGATAGTATGGAAGTCATTAATGTTTGAAAAAACTTTAACCTTTGTTGCAACGCCGACGCCGACGCCCGGGTGACAGTATAAGCTCTCATTTTTTTCGAAAAGTCGAGCTAAAAACTAATTTCTACATTAAGGCCCCTATTCCCGTGACACAGCCTCAAATTAAGAAGCGAAGAAAAGGTTTCCTAGGGATTGTCCCAGGGAGTTCACCTGTGAAGCTTCATTGAATTTGGTCCAAGGGTTGCTGAAATCTAGCTGTGGACAGACAGACGGACAAAAGGACAGCCTGACAGACGAAAGGACAGCGTGGTGAGTATAAAATTATGCTCCCCCCAAATTATTTCAGGGAGCATAAAATTCAAAGTTGAGATGATGAAAATCACCCACCATATCATATTGCAGCCTAAGTGCATTATTTTGTTGCTTTAACTTCTCCTTTTGTTTTTCTTGTTCCCTTAAATCAGCTTTAATCTTGTCTATACGAATATTTCTATCTGAAAATAAAAAGATTAACCCATTACCAAACAGGACCTGGTTTTCACATACCAAGCAGAAAATGTTTAGGAAAACATTGAGACAAACGAAGAAAATAATAAATCTAAATCAAGAGTCCTTGTCTATGTCAAAAATAATATCATTTAAACCAGGACATAATAGCTTTTTCAAGATCAGCTTGAAATGTACCAGTACTTGTAAACCAAGAAGCATAGAGAATCAGAGTATGATTAAAATGACCCAAATAATAGTTGACAAATACAGGACTGAGGACTGGCCCTTAAAAGTGTCATTTTATATATAATATCACAAAGAAGTGATGAAATCAAAGTATGACTTATTCCATTCCCACATAATGACCCATTTTAACGCCCAACTAGTAAAGGGCTTTGGAAAATATTTTGGAAAATGAAGAATTTTTTTTCTGTATTTCCCACATTATTTTCTACCAAGTAAGACCAAAGCATGTAATAATCCAAGACCATGCACTTAAAATTGTTGTCTGCAATGCCTTTGAATTAAGATAAGTCTAAAACTTTACCATCTGGTAATGGGTTAGCTTACCTAAGTAATAATTAACAAACTCGGCACTAAGGGCTGGTCCTATATGAGACTTCTTCCTCTCTTGTTTGTCGTGTGTTACCATCTCATGTTGTGACTGAAATGGACAGATACAATTACAACTATATAAACCATGACAACAAAGTAAGATATTAATTGTTGAAGCAATTATTTTTGAAAAAACAATATTCAATTCAATTAAAATCTTCAATGAAATATGGAATAAAAGCATCAGTAAAATCATACATCACAAAATATACATGTCACATAATAATATTCTAAGAATGAAAGTCGTTCTACATGCATCTTTTTTATCATGAACCTATTCATAAAATTATGAACAATGAAAATATATTGCAGAGTCACAGATAAGTGGGAGTGATGTCATTCTAACTTTGTTATTTCAATTCCAAACCCTATGATGTGGGTACTGACTACTCATTTGAATTATCTCAAGGAGACAATTCCAATGAGTACCAAAAAGATAGGGATTAATAAACAATTAATGAAATATTGCATTTTGAAAACACGCTATCCCCTCTTATCTGTAAATCTGGTTATAACACTGCATCCTTGTAGCCATTTCCAAAACAATGACCACTTTTGGTGTATTTCCACACAATGACGCCCTGCAAATTAGAAGCTTACGAAAACATTGTGGAAAATGAATGTTTTGCTTGTGACAAGGAATTTCGTCATTTCCCAAGGTGTTTTCTACCCATTAAGATCCCAAAAATGTAAAATTCCATTCCCATTGCCATATACATCATCTTTGAACTTGGACACGTCTAGAATTTTGCTGTCTGGTAATGGGTTGATGCATATGAGCCATGAACAGGAAAAAGCACCCTTATAGCATTTGAGAACAACAATCATGGTTTCTGATCAGCCTGCATACACACACATTCTGATCAGGACCCATGTTGTTCTCTAATAGCTTTTCCTTGACCTACAGCAAAGATTAGAGTGCTTCATGGGTCCTGATCAGATTGTACTTTGGCATAGGCTGATCTTGAAACATAGTAATCAAGGTAATGTATAAGGGATCTTTTTCCAGTTCCCAGCTCATATAAATAATACAAACCTGTGTTATAATACCCATAAGTTCTGCCTTCCTCAACATTTTCTTTACAACAGACGGACTTGATGTGAGATAACGAATCATTTTCTGGGGTGGAACTGAAAGGAGGGTAAAGAATACATTTTATACAAATTTAATATAATTCTATGTCCAAGCATATCATTCTTGATAGCCTTGTTTTTTCATGCTGAAGAAACAAGACGGGTTTGTGAAACACAAATGCCCCCGAAATGGCCTTTTGATGGGGATATAAAAAGCAACATTTTGTTACATGATTTTTTGTTTACAAACAAAATCTGATAAAAGATGCAGCTAAATATTGATTATCAACCATTTCTATAATAAGGCTCATTTTTAGACCTGCTTTTTTGCTTTTTCCATCAACATTTTTCTTTCCTATTTTGTATGCTTGTCCCATCTTTATTAATAACCATATTGTCTTATGCAGCAGCTTTTAAATAGGAGCATGAGATTTATTTATTTACTCTTTTCCAAACGGCAAAAGTTTACGGTGGTCCAATTTGAAAGCTGCCGCAGATGACAAAATATATGTTATATTCCCATTACCAAACGGCAAAATTTTAGACTGTTCCAAATTCAAAGGTGTTGCAGACAACATTTTGTACTTCATAAAATTTCAAAGTTCTTTTAAAGAAGAAAGCATTGTGGAAAATGAAGAAATTGCTTGTCACAAGCAATCACAAGCAATTTCTTCATTTAACACGATGTTTTCCAAAGCCTTTTTCTTGTGGAGCTCCAATGTTTGGGAATGGGTTTAAGATAGTTATTGTGTATGTCACAGATATTGAGACAAAAGGAGAAACTGCTGGTTATCAGTAGTTTCTTCGTTTGTTTCAATGTTTTCTGAAACTTTTTCTGTAAGGGAAGTCAAAACCAGGTCTTGTTTGGGAAAGGGTTAATGCAGAATTGACGACTTACCCCATGAGGGAGGTCTCTTTGCCTTTGCTATTTTGTATTTCTGTCTATGAACATTTAGTTTTCTCACAAAGCGGGCCTGCAATCAAAATATGAACAAGGTGTCAAACTGTCACAAGATACGCCCGTTACACTGCTATTGAATAACAACTAAGGGCAATAACTCTAAAAATAGGCCAGGTAAGGTTATGGTTCCTGTGCACTGCACTCCGTAATGATGAGAAGAATATATATGCCAAGTTTAAAGTAAATCGGACTTAAGGTAATAGAGTTATGCTCAGGACAAAAAAGTGGACATCGCCCGGACGCCACGGGGGATCCCATAATGCGTCCTGTCTTCGATGGGCATGTAAGAATGTTTATCACTTACCCTTTTTGTAAAAACTTAATTTGAACATAGCTGTAAGTGTAATATGACGTGCAGAATATGCAACAGAGCTCCAGATAATTTTTTGATGAATGGAGTATTTACCCCTCAGAATTTTTTCCAATGCATATTTCCAGATATTTTTGGAGGCAATGAGTATTTACCCTCTTGTTCGGGAAAGGCTTAAAATTAACAGGAGCACCCCACCGGAATGACCTACTTTCATTTTCCAGGACATCTAAGCGCGCTATGTTTCCGACCATCAAGACTTTTTAGTGTGATTTTTTTAACGAGATTACCATCGTGGGCTATTTTTGTCTGTACTGTAGGGCCTCTTCAGAAATAATATAGGCCAAAATCGCCTTTACGATGTGCTCAGAAGAGGATTTACTCGCTTCCCAATTTAAAAAGAAAACAAAATTCTTCAAGTTGCAATGGCCTGATATTTATCATCTAATCAAAATCGAGTAAACGATTTGCTCCATATAAAAAAATAACGGAAATCAACGATTTACTAAAATTCTAACAAAATAAACCACTCGGCAGCATTCCGTAGATCTACGGAATAGCCGATTGTAATCTGCATTCACTCGGCTGGTGACGTAATCGGCATTCCCCAATAATTCCCGGTTTTGATTGGCTGAGTCGTATTAGACGCTTCAATAAGCTATTTTTAAAGACCAAAACGTTATTTTTAATCTTTAAGATTTCCTATTCTATGTGTTTCTTCCGGCGCTCAAGATCGGAATACGCTAACTGACGATATCAAATGCGTATTCCTTATTTTGAATGCATATCTGTACGCATTTTCATGAAAGTAAATGCGTATTTAGACCAAATCAATGCATATTTTACGCAAATACGCATCCTATCTACAGCTCTGTGCAATGATATTTTCTTCAACAATTTGCAAGTATAATAATTACAGGTAGTATCATATGGTCAAACAAGATGACTTTTTTGTGTATCCTGTATTTTTTCTAACTTACTAACAAAATGTGCGTATTAACCCTTTCCCCAAAGTTGCTAAAGTAAGTAAAGATAATGTGTACAATACAGCACAGACAAGATTGAAGTAAAAGGAGAAAATACATTGTCAACTATGTTTTCAAAAGCCTTTAACTTGTGGGCAGTCAAAAGGTGTCACTGTGTGGTAACTGGTAATGGGTTAAGGGGGCTTTTCACTTTAATTATCTTCTTGTTTGCCACTTTGATATTTAATTTTCATTCTCTTAATCAATGAATTATTATTCTGATATAGCTATGAAACAAAACATCAAGAGATAAGATATCATTACCTTTTCCTTTTCATCAGGTATATTGTTGACTGTATGTTGTCTGATATGACTCTGTATGGCGAGATAGTTGCGTCGTTTTGCTCGTGATGTGATCTTGTCGGCGTGTAGTTTACAGTAAGCATAGAATGGATCTGCGATGTCCTGTACCTCATCTGGGGATGCTTCCGACAACAAACCATTCCTCTGAGCACTGTAGAAACAGAGCTTTCGAATAAGAGGGGGTGATGACTTTTCATAACAAAATATTTCACTTACTGTTTATCAAACCCTATGTTGTAGGTACTCATTTGAATTGTGTCATTGAGACAATTCAAATGAGTACCAACAACATAGGTTTTGGATTTGAAATAAAAATGTTAAAATGTCTTCACTCATCCTCTTATCTGAGCACTGTAGAAAGTAATGAGTAGTTGGAAGATTTTTCCCTTTTCCCAAACCACAAAAATTTAGACTTTTCCAGTTTGATTTTGTTTGATTGGAATTTAACGCTGTTTCAAATGCTATGGCCATATTACCACGGTGGGAACACCTAACCATGGATTCCTGTCGTTTCTCATACCAGTACTACCACAACATCCGAACCGTACCTCTAGTTGCTTGCACACATCGGTATAAGATATCAAACCATTGGAAACTGGGATCTAACCCCGGACCTCACAAGTCAAAGTCTGATGCACTACCAACTGCAAGATGTCCTGTACCTAATCTGGGGACGCTTCAGACAACAAACCATTCCTCTGAGCACTGTAGATAGTAGTAAGTAGATAGAAGATGCAAACAATTTGCACAGAATGATGCTTTTTGAGGCACAATAAGACAAGAGGACCATGATGGTCCTATATCGCTCACCTGAACCAAAATGATATAAGCAACACTTTTCTTCAATTCAAAAAATATTTATGACTTTTAGACTGAAAACGAACTTATGGTCAATAACATTGTGAAAATCGAACTCATCCAAGATTTCATCTTGCCCAACATTGTGCCCAAGATTTGTCTTGTTTGATAAATAATTGTAGATTCTGGAGTATAAACAAGGACGAAAACAGCTGAAAACAGCAATTTTGTCAAATTCAAGGGCACATTACTCTTGACTTCCTAGTCAGATCAGGCTGAAAACTCAACCCAGATCTTATGATATCCAACATTGTGTCCAAGATTTGTCTTGATTGGTCAATAATTGTAGATTCTAGAGTGTAAACAAGGTCTAAAGCAGCCGAAAACGGCAATTTGATCAAATTCAAGGGCACATAACTCTCCACTTTTTGTCAGATTGGACTGAAAATCAGACTTATCCAAGATCTTATGGTCTCAAACATTGTGTTCAAGTTTTGTCTTAATTGATAAATAATAGTAGATTATAGAGTGTAAACAATGTCAAAAACAGCCGAAATCGGCAATTTTATCAAATTCAAGGGCACAAAACTCTCATCTTTCTGGTCAGATTAGACTGAAAATCAAACTCATCTGAGATCTTATGGTCTCCAACCTTGTGTCCAAGATTTGTCTTGATTGGTCATAAATTGTAGATTCTAGAGTGTAAATAAGGTCGAAAACAGTCAAAAACAGCAATTTTGTCAAATTCAAGGGCTCATAACTCTCCACTTTCTGGTGATCAGATAAGACTCAAAATCAAACTCATTTCAGATCTTATGATCTCCAATATTGTGTCCAAGTTTTGGATTGATTGATCAATAATTGTAGATTCTAGAGTGTAAACATCGTCGAAAACAGCCAAAAATGACAATTTTGTCAAATTCAAGGGCAAGTAACTCTCGACTTTCTGATCAGATCAGACTGAAAATTACACTCATCCGAGATCTCATAGTCCCAAACATTGTGCCAAAGTTTTGTCTTGATTGATGAATAATTGTAGATTCTAGAGTGTAAACAAGGTCAAAAACAGCCGAAAATGGCAATTTTGTCAAATATAAGGGCACATAACTCTCGTCTTTCCAGTCAGATCAGACTGAAAATCGAACTCATCCGAGATCTTATGGTCTGCAATGTTATGTCCAAGATTTGTCTTGATTGATCAATAATTGTAGATGCTAGAGTGTAAACAATGTCAAAACTAAGTATTTTTCGCATTCAAGGGCAGATAACTCCTGCATTTCTAGTTCGATCTGACCCATAATCGAACTCATCCGAGATCTTATGGCCATACATGTTTTGACCAAGTTTGGTCAAGATTGGCTAGTATTTGTAGATGCTAGAGTGTAAACACGAAATTGTGGACGGACGGACAGACAGACGGACGACGGACAAAAAGTGACCACAATAGCTCACCTTGAGCACTTCGTGCTCAGGTGAGCTAATAAAGGCTTTGAGAAACATTGTGGGAAATGAAGAAATTGTTTGTGACAAGCAATTTCTTTGTTTTCCACCATGTTTTCTACCAAGAAAGACCTAAACATCTGAAATTCAATTCACTTGAACATGTTGACTTCAACTTATTTGAATTCGGAACAGAATAAAATTTTGCCATCTGGATAAACATTTCCCAAACCATTAATATAGAAACTACTCCACTTTGATAATCAATTTCAACATTACAAAATATGTACATTATAGCATAGGACATATCATTCATAGGAAACATTGTGGCAAAAGGAGACAAGAGCCGTCATAGACCAATTATGCTCCCCGAATAAGTGTTTGTCACAAAAAAAAATTTATCACACATTAAGCTCCCTTTTCCCATGACAGATTTTTTGTACACACATTATTTATAGAATATGGTCTAGTACATCCTATTTATCACATGAGTACAAAATTTCATTTAATTCTGCTCTTTAGATGAAGAGAAATTAGAGAAAAACTAATTTTTACACTAAGGCCCCTTTTTCCATGACACAGCCTCAAATTAAGAAGCGGTAGAAAGGGCCCTAGGGATTGACCCAGGGAGTTCACATGTGAAGTTTCATTGAATTTAGTCCAAGGGTTGCTGAGATCTGGCCGTGGATGGACGGACATACAGACGGACAGCATGGCGATTATATGCTCCCCCGAAATTTTTTTCGGGGAGCATAAAAAATGGTACTTATTATTCCTGTTTGAATATGGTCTAGAATGTCTTAATATTACAACTGTCTACTCACCAAGTGACATGAAAGAAACTTCGACACATTCCAGCGTCAAATCACATATCATAGTCACATAGTGAACATAGAGACCACCATGGATCTTGATCAGACTGTGTATATTATAAATTTCTACTCACCAAGTAACATGATAGAAGCTCAGACATATTCCATCATACACATGCTCTCATAAATCATAATGAAGTGAACATTCCTGTTAGAGACCAGCATGGATCTTGATCAGACTGTACATATGCACAGGCTGATCTAGATCCATACTGGTCTAAAATACCACAATTACTTTCTACTCACCAAGTGACATGAAAGAAGCTTCGACACATCCCTGCATCGCAACTAACACATACACCAGTCCTCACAAATCTTAGGTCTTCACATAGTGAACATTCCTGTTGTAACAGAAAAGAAATCAAATATTATGGTTAATGACATAAGACACATAACTAGTCCAAACATCCCGACAACAGCATCTTAGGGATGAGACTGGTAAATGAGGTCCCGTCTAATATGACAATAGCCTTTGTAACCTCCAATCCAAGTCAACATATTGAAAGTATTGATGCTCAAATACAGTCAATCTTGTTTTAAGAGACCACCCTTGGGGAATTCCAAAAATGGTCGCTGAATGAAACGGTCTCTTAATACAAACTCTATTTTTTCATGCCAGTTCTTCTTTACCCACAAAATTTCTAAAACAGAGGATCATTAAGAACAATGGCATGATTTATTAATTCATTGTGAAGTTACAGGAAATATTCCGTTGATATAGGGTAGAATCTTTGATTTAGTCAATTTATGAAAATAAAAATGGCAATTGATGACATACAGGATTGTTTTTCACCAATTCTGTGCAAAATATCAATGTAATTTCGAAGACTTTGGTGTGACTTTAGAGTGATTTCCCTCTGTTTATTTCAATAAGGACTGGACTTGATTTAAGTTTGTTCATAATATAATCGAACACAAGAGCTGTCAGAGACGGACAATGCTCCCCGATTAAGGCATTGTCACAATAAATGTATGCCATGCAGAGCTAAGATTAAGCTAACAAACGTTAAGCCCCCCTTTTTCCATGACATACTTTTTATACGCAAATTTCAAGTAGTTTATTGTCAAGGGCATCTGATTTGCTACTCAAATATGAAATTTCATCAAATTCTGACCATTAGACTATGAGAAATTAGAGAAAAAGTGTATTTGACCTTAAGTCCCCTTTTCCCATGACAAGGCCTCAAATCCAAAAACTGGGAAAAGTGCATCGGCATTATGTCATAGGGAGTTCACATGGTAAGTTTCATTTGATTTGGCCCAAGGGTTATAGAGAAATCGCTTCGGACGGACGGACAGACGGACGGACGGAATGACGGACGGACGGACAGACGAAGCGGCGACTATATGCTCTCCCTTTGGGGAGCATAAAAACTTTTTCTGTTTACTTTAGAAAGATAAATTACACAAACTTGATCAACCACAGTTGATATTTTGCATTCAGATATGATTTGACAGATTTTTTCAATCCACGATTACTCGTAAATTCAGATTAATGTGTACATAGGTTATGATGGGAACATTATTCGAAATGAATTAAGACAATCCAGAATACACAACAAAAGAGTGCACCAACAACTAACCATATGCGATTTCATTGGTTAAAGTTTTTTTTCTTTCGTAAAGCCCCATTGGTCAGCGTCGAGTCGTATTGTTTACAGTTTTGATTGAATCCACAGGTGACAAAATTGCCATTAATATTGGGCAAATTTCACAGCTTTCATCTCCGGTACATGTGTTTGACACCTTTTACAAATTATCTGTAATGTGGAACGGTCGCTTAAAATAACATTCCATTGTTTGAGGGCCCCAAAAATGCTGGTCGCTGGTCGCGTTGAGGAAAAAACGCTTAATACAACAATTTAACGAAGGAATTTCATCGGGAGGACCCGAGAGTGGTCGCTTCGAGCAAAAAGTCGCTTAATGCTTGAGCAAGATTGACTGTATAACTATTCTGAATGTTTACGCTAATTAAGGACTTGTTTGTGCATAAAGCACTTGAAGCTCTAGTGTTTTTTTCCCTGATTTCTGTATAGTTTCAACTAGATATTACACCATGTACCCATCTTACAACATGGTATCTTAAGGATATAATTGTGTATTTATATACATTTGCTATTGATCTATTGAATTTACCTTTGCTCCCCATTTCGAGTACGGCATCTCAAACAAAGTTACTGGTGACAATTTATCAACATCTCCAAACGCCACACCAGGGGTGTATAGGGCACACACTAAATGTACCCATCTGGAATCATACAAACAAATATGTAACAATAAAACAAGAGTACCATAGTCATAACAACAATATTTTTCTAATACTATATTACTGTCACATAGCATCAAATAGGAAAACCACAACAATATACACAAGGTTAGGTGTCTAAGAACATTGCGTCAAAATTTCATCCAAACTAGTCCAAAAATGTAGTAGGAGAATCATAGTAACAAAATGTAAGCATGTCAGAATTATTCCACTTACTTGCCAGCATCTGTTTCCTTGAATATGCCTCCTTCATTAGGACACAATTCACATGTCTGTAAGAAAAATTCATACTCTCATTTAAAGGTTCATAATCAAGGTTCATAATCAAGTCATTGATGCATAAATTTCTATTTCTTGCTATGTTTTGGCACATCAAAAGTGGCATTAAATAGGGATGGGTTAAAATACAAGAATTTACAGCTTTGACAATAACTTTATACAACACAATTCTATGTTAGTGTTTGATTGGTGAAAGCATGTACCAGAGCACAGCCATTCTCCAGAAATTGAAGCCATTTTGAAAAAAAGCTGTCGCCAGCTGATATGCACTGAACAAGAGGACCCTGAGGGCCCTAAATCGCTCACCTGAGTAATGTTTTAATAATGCCAAATAACTTTGCATATGTTACGCATTGTGGTCCCAGAGAAGAATTTGGCCATGTAGTTTAGGAGGAGATGTTGTTTACAGAAATTGATGAGCTTTATGACATTTTCCATTTTCTGATGCCACAGCAACCAGAGTTTTTCATGGATTTCAATTCTTTCAGCAATTTTCATACGGGACCATCCAAGGAACATTTCTGCCAAGTTTGGTTGATTTTAACCCAGAAGTTAAGGAGGATATGTCGTTTAAAGAAGTTATTAAGTTTTTGTGAAATTTTCCATTTTCTGATGCCACGGCAACCAGAGTTTTTCATGGATTTCAATTCTTTTAGCAATTTTTATAAGGGACCACCCAAGGAACATTTCTGCCAAGTTTGGTTGATTTTGACCCAGAGGTTAAGGAGGAGATGTTTTTTAAAGAAATTGTTGAGCTTTTGTGAAATTTACCATTTTCCATTGCCACGGCAACCAGAGTTTTTCATGGATTTGAATTCTTTTAGCAATTTTTATAAGGGACCACCCAAGGAACATTTCTGCCAAGTTTGGTTGATTTAAACCCAGCAGTTAAGGAGGAGATGTCTTTTAAAGAAATAGTTGAAATTTTGTGAAATTTCCCATTTTCCAATGCCACGGCAACCACAGTTTTTCATGGATTTGAATTCTTTTAGCAATTTTAATAAGGGACTACCCAAGGAACATATCTGCCAAGTTTGGTTGATTTTGACCCAGAAGTTAAGGAGGAGATGTCGTTCAAAGAAATTTTTGAGCTTTTATGAAATTTCCCATTTTCTGATGCCACGGCAACCAGAGTTTTTCATGGAATACAATTATTTTAGCAAATTTTATAAGGGACTACCCAAAGAACATTTCTGCCAAGTTTGGTTGATTTTGACCCAGAAGTTAAGGAGGAGATGTCGTTTAAAGAAATTTTTGAGCTTTTAAGAAATTTCCCATTTTCTGATGCCACGGCAACCAGAGTTTTTCATGGAATACAATTCTATTAGCAATTTTTATAAGGGACCACCCAAGGAACATTTCTGCCAAGTTTGATTGATTTTGACCCAGTAGTTTAGGAGGAGATGTCGTTTAAAGAAATTGTTGAGCTTTTGTGAAATTTCCCATTTTCTGATGCCACGGCAACCAGAATTTTTCATGGATTTCAATTATTTTAGCAATTTTTATAAGGGACCACCCAAGGAACATTTCTGCCAAGTTTGGTTGATTTTGACCCAGAGATTAAGGAGGAGATGTTTTTTAAAGAAATTGTTGAGCTTTTGTGAAATTTACCATTTTCCGATGCCACGGCAACCAGAGTTTTTCATGGATTTCAATTCTTTTAGCAATTTTTTTATAAGGGACCACCCAAGGAACATTTCTGCCAAGTTTGGTTGATTTAAACCCAGAAGTTAAGGAGGAGATGTCTTTTAAAGAAATAGTTGAAATTTTGTGAAATTTCCCATTTTCCGATGCCACGGCAACCACAGTTTTTCATGGATTTGAATTCTTTTAGCAATTTTAATAAGGGACTACCCAAGGAACATATCTGCCAAGTTTGGTTGATTTTGACCCAGAAGTTAAGGAGGAGATGTCGTTCAAAGAAATTTTTGAGCTTTTATGAAATTTCCCATTTTCCGATGCCACGGCAACCAGAGTTTTTCATGGAATACAATTATTTTAGCAATTTTTATAAGGGACTACCCAAAGAACATTTCTGCCAAGTTTGGTTGATTTTGACCCAGAAGTTAAGGAGGAGATGTCGTTTAAAGAAATTTTTGAGCTTTTAAGAAATTTCCCATTTTCTGATGCCACGGCAACCAGAGTTTTTCATGGAATACAATTCTATTAGCAATTTTTATAAGGGACCACCCAAGGAACATTTCTGCCAAGTTTGATTGATTTTGACCCAGTAGTTTAGGAGGAGATGTCGTTTAAAGAAATTGTTGAGCTTTTGTGAAATTTCCCATTTTCTGATGCCACGGCCACCAGAGTTTTTCATGGATTTCAATTATTTTAGTAATTTTTATAAGGGACCACCCAAGGAACATTTCTGCCAAGTTTGGTTGATTTTGACCCAGAGATTAAGGAGGAGATGTTTTTTAAAGAAATTGTTGAGCTTTTGTGAAATTTACCATTTTCCGATGCCACGGCAACCAGAGTTTTTCATGGATTTCAATTCTTTTAGCAATTTTTTTATAAGGGACCACCCAAGGAACATTTCTGCCAAGTTTGGTCGATTTAAACCCAGAAGTTAAGGAGGAGATGTCTTTTAAAGAAATAGTTGAAATTTTGTGAAATTTCCCATTTTCCGATGCCACGGCAACCACAGTTTTTCATGGATTTAAATTCTTTCAGCAATTTTAATAAGGGACTACCCAAGGAACATTTCTGCCAGTTTGGTTGATTTTGACCCAGTAGTTTAGGAGGAGATGTCGTTTAAAGAAATTGTTGAGCTTTTGTGAAATTTCCCATTTTCTGATGCCACGACAACCAGAGTTTTTCATGGATTTCAATTATTTAGCAACTTTTATAAGGGACCACCCAAGGAACATTTCTGCCAAGTTTGGTTGATTTTGACCCAGTAGTTTAGGAGGAGATGTCGTTTAAAGAAATTGTTGAGCTTTTGTGAAATTTCCCATTTTCTGATGCCACGGCAACCAGAGTTTTTCATGGATTTCAATTATTTTAGCAATTTTTATAAGGGACCACCCAAGGAACATTTCTGCCAAGTTTGGTTGATTTTGACCCAGTTGTTTAGAAGGAGATGTCGTTTAAAGAAATTGTTGATGCCGTGACGGACAGACGGACAGACGGATGCCGGACATTGATAGATCACAATACCTCACCTTGAGCACTTCGTGCTCAGGTGAGCTAAAAATGAAATCTATTGTCTTTGTAGCTCATTGAGATCATTATATTATTATTACCTGACCATTTTCGATATAATATATACATACTCGGATGCGAAAACCTCGTATCTAAGAAAACTTTGTGTCATTTATTGACATGAGGGTCTTAAAATTCCCATGTCGCCAAGCCAATTGTCTTTAAACCTTTCTCATTTTTTTCTTCAAACAAAGCTTACATACTGAGAAAATGTTATCAATGTGTGCGGAATATATAGGGGCTTAATGTTTTAAATCTAATTATGCATCTTCTTCATATTTTCACTCCTTTTTAAATCCGAATGCATGTGTCGCCACAAGAGACTATGTTCCCGTAACGACTTTTATTTGTTCCTAAATTGCTAAAGTAAAGTATAAAGAACATGTCATCAACACCTTATCAAATGCGCAAGGTATTAAACTTATCGGAAAAAACATATTTTTTTAACAAATATATCTTTGATTTATACTGTACAGACAAATAAAAACGAAAATTGAAATGTCGCATTTCAAATGTTATGCTTCCATAACGCTCATATCTAAAGAACCAGAATGCTCTTGGTGAAAATAAATATAGCATGCGATGAAGCAATAATAGGGGATATCTTTAAAACTATAACAAGATGAATATCAGTTAGATTCAGAATGTGATCACTGTTTTTGTTTGTTGGTCACTATGTTTCCATAACTGTTAGTTTCCATAACGTATTTATATTCTGAATTTTTGTCAACTGCATCACACAAATCTATAAGAAATATTTAGTTGTAACATTGAATGTCTCTGTCAATGACAATGGGGTCAATTTGCACTTACGTATCATGAGGTTTCCCACTGAGGATACCGTGAAACATATGACTATATCGGGTGATTTCAGCATAGTGACTTCGGAACTCTTATAACTATGACCTATAACCTCAAAGTGATTTTTTCTGCACGATCTTTAGACACACTACCCATGCCAAGACCATTGGAGTCGATCGACTTTCATATTTTAAATAAAAATAGCATTATCTAATAGATTTCTCTGTTACGGAACTTAGCGTTATGGAACATAGTTTTTAATGTTTCTTTTATGGCTATGCAAGGCTACCAAATTCAAAACGTGTTTCGCATTCTACATAAGTATTGCACATTAAGGAATATGACCCATCATTAGCTCTAAATGATTCGTGTAATGTCGGCTGTTTCCGCAACAACGGAAATAATCGAGCATGTTCGGATTTACGGAGATTTTTTAAAACATTTTTTGTAAAGAGACTTCTACATTAGATTTGAATTTGTACGAACAGTTTCTACAACGAATCCCAGCCGATGAATTTATAAAAACGTCAAATGAAACAACAAAAGACAAAAAAATCAAAATATTTTGGCATTTAGAATGACCTCCCTTTGCAAGAACAACAACTACAGCGCACCCAGTGATCTCCCCTGAATCAGAATTACGTACCTCTGACGTAATATGTCACTGTTTGGAGGTTGATTCGCACCATAAATATTTCGTTCCATAACTGGTCACTTTGTTTACCGTAATTTGGGCTTTTTCTTTGCGAAAAGGTAAGCTTTACCTTTGCCATTTCTTTCTGTTTAACCCTTTCCCAAACAACTAGACACAAGATAAGACCAACAGATGCTTTCTCTACGCTAGGTTTGCGTGAAAAAAGAAACCAAAGAGAGAAAAGAAGCAAATACTGATCAATACAAGCAGTTGTATTCATTTTCTCTGTAGAATTTCTATTTGATTATATATTTTTGTGTTTCTGTCTCATCTTTTCCATCTCTTTAGCTACTAATAAGGCAGCAAACATGATTCAAACATGACATCAGAAAACTGATATTCAAAAGTTGCTTGTTCACCTAACCCTTTCCCAAACAATACCTAGTTTTGGCAGAGACCTATCTTTCTTCAACATTCCTGGCTTTATTTTTTTGTTCAAAATGTTTCTTGTGATGATAATACCGTCCTCAACTCACACTCAGACACACACATTTCTGGGGTATTTTAACAATTTTCGAAATAGACATGTATGGCTAACAATTTACATGCAGATATTATGTACTTGTAACATTTTTATTTCTACCATTGTTAAAGTATTGAAACTTTGCACACATGCTTGTGGTCAGACATGCATATATTCCTTATTAAGGATAAAGATTGGGTAAAGATTCATTACCCTTTCAAATTTCTACTTGGGTAGACTTTTTATTCTTTCATCCTATAAAATTTCACAATCCAACACTTTTTCGTTGAGCTATCCTGTCCACTGACAACTCTTGTTTTATAAACATTTTTGTTTATATATATGTTTTTTTAATAGTAACATTTACTATTATATAAATATTCGAATACAAACAATAAAAAAAACAGTAAAATTCGTATGGAACAATTTATTTAAGTATAATGAACAAAGAGTGCCATTTTCCTTAAGAAATTGGGCGGTGCTAAGAAAAGGGGGTGTATTAGTCACAGGGATTTTTTTAAATTTGTGTACGGCGAAACCGTTTAATTTTTACTTTATTTGAAAGAATATACACATAGAAAAATTATGATCTTTCTTTTGTGCCATGCATTTTGATATATCATTGGAATTAATGTTATTTAAAATTGACTATTGTTTCAGATTCGTCCGAAAAGCCTGTCGAAAGTATGGTAGCCATGCATTACAAAAGCAAAAAAAATATTTTGTTGCTGGTTATTATTTATTTACTTGTTAGTCCATTGTTGGGGATAATATAAGCTATTGATTAGATGCAAACACTTGTGTTTATTGCTTTTAATCATGCAGTTTTTGTGTTTAAAAGCTCACTTGGGGTGTTTGGCATTTCATGATTTTGTGTGACCCTGATGCAAGATATAAAAATATCAAAATTTCACTAACGAAACGATCGAAGTTGATAAAAATTGGCAATTAGATGCCGAATACCATGCTGATTTTAAATATATATAGTTACTTATGTATCTTTATTATTCTATTGATGGGTCATATACCTTAAACTATCAGAATAAATATAATTATTGGTGTTATCATTTCAAATAGTTCTCAATGTGATACTAAAACAAATATAATTATTGGCCCTCAGTAATTCAGGAAAAACGCAGACTGGAAAGAATTGTAGAGGAAATAACTACTACAATTACTTAACAATGAGCTAATTGATGAAAAGGGACGCATATACCAACTGACTTTTATCCGAAAATGGAAAAAAATGTAAGGAACACTATAGAAAACGGTTCGTAAAATGAAAAGTTGGATATATAATGATTACAAAACTACAACAATAAAGGATATTAAGAAAACGTTTGACAACGTTTATAAAATGTCATATCACATGATTCCACACCATGAATGTGGACATTTCTTTTTAAACATATGACAGGGTTTAATATGCTGAACATGATATATTGAAGAGCATCAGTGGAAAAGGTATATATTGCTATATCTGGAATGAACAATAAAAATTTAGAACCAAGAAACAAAAATAATTGTTTACTGAAACCATTTGAAAGACCATTAAAAAACTTTATTATGTTTGTCTCTTTTGCATTTGACAACTTATATGAAGCTTGTTTTATAAAAATGGGTAGAGTGTATAACGATTCATTGGTCATAAAACACTGGAGAGACATTTAATCCGAATTAAAACAAATGGTGAAAGTAACAAGTCTGTGAAAATTAACACCATTTTGACCAGGTAACAGTATCTCATTTACAGTATTGCTGCACGAGAAAGAATCACTGATATGGCTTACAAGAAACAGGTATTTAAAAATGCATCGTCCTTCACCCAGCAGAACCACGAAAGCTTATTAGGGTTAGACAGGGGATAGTTTCGTGAAAAGAAGACAACGGCATTGTTTTAACTAATCATGAATACAACGTAACAGTAACTAAAAATATACCAACACAAAGGCACACACGTATGATTATCTACACATATTTTTGAAGACGTATCCTTTAAAATCTAACAAGCAAACTAGCAGATGGTAATAAAATGAAGTAGTCCGTGGGCCAGGAGGGGTCTGCACGCACCCCCCTAAGGGCAGTCTGGGAGTGGTATAGAAATGTTCATTGGAACCCCCTGAGTAAGAATCAAGATGTTAACAGTCGATATCCTGGGATGCACTCGCCATTTCCGGTGGTTTTCAAGATGGCCGCCATGAAAAAAGACAATTTGACTTGGTATCTAACATCAGCAGCCTAACATTTGTTTTGCGTTGTAAGATCATATTTTAAGGATAATTGAGTCTGGAAAAGGTCAGAGATGTGTTCTCATGTTAAAAAGTGGCTCATTAGCCATCTCGTATGCTAGATTTTTTTCAAAATGGCCGCCAAAATCGCAAAAAATCAATAAAAACGTCAAATACTTCTCGTTTTTGGGCATATTTTGGTCTAAATACTGTGATTTTTATGTTTTAAGACTTAGATAAACATTTCATGAAGAAAATGGGAGCATTACGGAAAAGATTTTTGAAATCATTACCGTATAAATGGCAATAAAACACAATTAAGCACAAATCATCAAGTATATATAATAGCGATATAAATTATCATTATTATTAGTTCTTGATGAAAAACAGCTCTTATTTATAGCATTTTATTGATAAAGCTATGCTTTCCGAGTAAATTGTTAAATTCACATTGATAACGATTCGATTTTTGATTACATTGACAATAAATATGCTTTCAAAATGGCCGCCAAAATCGCAAAAAAATATAAAAAAAAATCTTTGTTTTTGGACATGTTCTGGTCTAAACGTTGTAAATATTATGTTTAAAGACTTTGGTAAACAGTTCATAAGATAAATAGTTGCATTGCGAAAAACACATTTTAAACCATTACCGTATAAATGACAATAAATTACAATTTGGCAGAAATCGTCATGTATTATTATTTTCATAAATATTGTTATTATATTTGGTCTTGGTGAAAAGCACTTTTTCAGATTGCATCTTTTGACAAAGCTTAGTCTTCAGAATATTTTGTAAAATTGAAATTGATTATGATTCTATTTTTTATTACATATGCTATAAATCGGCTTTCAAAATGGCCACAAAATATATAAAAAAATAAAAATGTAAGTAATTCGACATCTTCTGGTCTAAATAATGAAAGTATTATCTTTAAAGACTCAGCTAAGCAGTTCATGAATTAAATGGAATCATAACAGATAACAACAACATCAAAAAAGAATAAAGCTTTGAAAGGAATCCCATATAAATGGCAATGAAATACGACTAAGCACAAGTTTTATAAAATAGTATATAATTTTGATATACATTCTCATTATATTTTGTTCTTGCTAAAAAAAACGGCTCTTATATAGCACTATTTTGACAAAGCAAAGCTTTCAGATAATTCTTTAAAATGAAATTGCTTATGAATCCCACTTTTGAGTATAGATCCAATTAATATGTGTCTTTTGGGGGGGGGGGGGGCAAAACTCGAATATCAAGCAGGCTCTGGTAACTTTGCATCTAATTTCACATCTTTTAAAATGACAAGTTTAACCGTCCTAATGAAATTTAAATTGTGGAGGAACATACTCCCTTGAAATGCATATTAATTATCACCAAAGAATATAAAATGTCCCAAACATTTAGATAAAGACATTGAGCAACGTATCCATGCTAATAAACAATAGTTGAATGTGGCTTATTCTTTTTTTGCACCCTAACATGTACCATTAATCCAAAATTGCCCCAGAGAATAATTGAAATTGTTTAATGTGTATCAAAACATTTATAATGTATAATGTTTGATATTTGTAGAATGGTAAAAATTAAGAATTAAAATATATCCATGTTATCCAATCGAACAACATAAATGAATTTTTGTATACACATGTGTGACGGTTAAATTGATAGCGACTTACTTTTGGTAATATTTTGTCAAAAGAATATAATAAACTCTTAATGTTTCTCACAATGGCTTGTATTCACTCACAGTCATGATAATGACAATGCTAAAATCATCTTTATGCGTCGCATATTCCATCATGATTCCATTCTCAAATTAAGTGAAATGTGGGGAAACATTATAAACTCCATGTAGGGTGGGGTAATTAAATAAAGGGTTTGTAATGTCCATTTCTTTTTTTTTTCTTTTTTTTCAGATAATTGGTTTAACTGAATTAGTAGTTGAAATGAACTGTATCTTGAGTGCAAAAGACCAGAAGTGATTCATATAAAGCTCTGACACACCTTGCAATATTTTCATTGTTACTTTCAAAAGACAAATTTGTAATTTCACTTAGTATACAGATAAAGAATATTTTGTCTGAAGCTCATATTCAGATTTAGATTTTCAAATTTCTTCAGCTGTTTTATCTTAATTCTATTATATCACACATGAAAAAAATATTTAGGTTAAGGACAATGATCACTATATACTAGGTTTATTGAATAGGATCTTTTACACATTTAAATATAACTGCATTTCGTCGGTGCTATGACAAAATGGCGTAATAGAAATTTTGCTCGAAAACCATTTTTTTCAGGAGAGCCAAAAACGTTTTTGCCGTTTTAAAAAATGTTAAAAAATATGCTGGCAAAATTGCGTAACTCACTATTACTCTTATGTAAATTTGTCTACGTATAACGCCATTTTGTCAGCTAAATCGAGTTACGCAATTTTGTCACATGATAATTGAAAGGGTTCTAATAGGTGTAGAAAAACGCCGTTTTGACAGGATATGCGCTCCTACATACTTAGTAGAAAGCATTTATAAAAAAAAATTGACAAAATGGCGTAACTAATTTGTTACGCCATTTTGTCATAGCACCGACGATTTATTCTTAATCTCTCTGGATTTTTTTATCATTTCTGACTTGTTTCTTACTTGTTGAGTGGTACGTCGTAGACTTCTATGGGTCCTCCTGTTTCTATCTTCGTTGTTGTATGTGGTTGCGGCTGTGGTTTGTTAATTTTGCTTATGTTTATCCTTGGATAATTTTTTCGAAAACCAACAGTATGTACATAATACTTATGGAAACCTTATATTCATATATACTTTTATATCTTTATAGAAGTCGTCTTCGCACACATGCAGTCTACATAAATTATCAGACTTTCGGTGGCCATGTAACTCAAACTTTTGCAAAGTTTGTCGAGTTCTTTTTTGTTGCTTCTGAGATTATTTATTATTGCAGCAGGTGTCCCTATACAATAGGGGTATGCATAAGGCGACTAAATAGTCTCGTTCCAAATTCTAGGCTTGTTTGTTGTGTTGATCTATGGCATTCAGATGGCACTCACTGATATCACACCTCACACAGTCAATTCAGGTAATCACTGGTCTTTCATGGTCTTCAGCTCTGGTGCGTCCATTTCCAAATGTAGAATTAATGCAAGAAGTTGCACCCCGGACATACCCATACCAATTAATACCAAAAAATATCATACAAATACATGTTACAAGTTGTGGAAATTCATGCCATTGTACCCATGATATTGCACATAAAGCAAATCAAAATATACTTTAAACATTACAAATTAACATAAAGCGAATCATTGCAGTATCACAATGACATCAAACATAAATACTGCTTACAACCACATGTGAAGAACTTAAATGGCCATTTCCTGCTTTTATCTTTTGCAACAAATTCCGCAAAAGTGATATCGGCTTCCAATAAAGTGTCATTGTAATTTTTTATCATGAATACATGTGTTCTTAATGTTCTAAGTGTTTTCAACAATATCTATACACCTGTTGGATTAAGTAATTAATGCAGCCAAATATAATTAAAGTAAAACGTGCGAAGAAAGCACACATTTTAAACTTTGTATTCTTTATACATATTCTAAGATATAAAGCATATCTGCCTATAGCATGTTATAATCAAACCATTTTATGGCGTTTCAGTGCATTTCATTTGGAAAAGCACTTTAGGTGATTTGCATGCATAATACATCTCCTTATAACTACTAATCCAGTTAAAACGAATATCCTGAAAAATATAGAAATCGGGGTTACATAGCTTTTATGTTATTACGTCACTCCTTACGGAGTATCTTATAGTTTCCTCATATCTTGTTTCGTTTTAAACAGATGTAAATGGCATTTGAATACATGGTAATGTGAAACTGGGAAATCATGATAGAGTATGTGACTTATTGGGATGAATTGTGCATTGTAATTATCATAACTATTACTTTAAAAAGGCACAATTTGAGAAATACGAAGTTTGTATCACATGTTTGACAGATATTACCAAGTGTATGTCGATATCAATGAAACGATAAATTTAAGGCTGGTCTTATTTCATTAATCTTCATTACTATTCTCAAATTGTTAAAATTCTTTAAGTATAAAATATAACAAATAAAAAGCGTTTTGATACTGTATGTGTAAGAGTGAAAAAAGGAAATACATACGAGGGACGGTCGGAAATTAGTTGGACTTTTGACTAGTTCTCTAAAACCATTTAATTTTTTAACAAAATTCTTTTTGCACTGCTTAAACAAATTGTCCATCTATGCCTATGCATTTTTGCCATCTTTGTAGGAGCTTTACTATTCCCACTATTAACCATGACGTAGACCCACTGTATTAGGTACTGTGTAACCACCGTTATCAAAGGCGCCCTGGTCTCAAATTTCTTCCCAGCAAGCATTTTCATCAGTCCTTGACACAAATAAAAGTCACGTGGGGCGAGTTCAGGGCTATAAGAAGAGCAAGACAACTTTTGTCATGTGTAATAGTTGATAATATCCACTGTATATGCGGTGGTATGGGACCGTGCGTAATCGTAAAGTAGAACAAATTTTTCTAAATGCTAATCTGGGAGGCGTTTACTTCAGCATTTATTCTTTGGTTTTTCTGAATTACTTCAGAATTGTACTTGGCAATGACAGTTTTTACCGTTTGACATGAAATGAGTAACTATCAATCCTCGTGAATCCCTAAAAGCAACAAACATGACAACCAGCCGAAGGAAACAGCTTAATCTTTTCATGGGCGAGGAACCAGCTCGTTTCCATGACTGCTTTGACTGGTTTTTTATCCCAAGTTCGGAATTATGGACCCTTATTTAATCTTCAGTGATAATTTAGTTAAAAAACTTAACTTCTTCGCGATTAAAATGACTAGAATGTTCTTTTGTTTTGGTTACCCTTGTTGTTCCTCTAACAAATAGTCTATGGTACATAAAACCCCTATCACATATAAGTGGACAGAATAACATACATATACAACTATCTTTGAAAATAAACTGACCACATTATTGGCAAATTGATGTAGATTCCATCAATATATAATATGTTTATACAGTTGCAAATGGAGAGACAGCAGCACGAAAAGTCCAACTACTTTCCGACCGTCCCTCGTACATACAACTTTTGTTCGTAAGAATAATTACGGTAAAACTCTTTTCCGTAATATTGAGGACATTACATATTGTTTGATAGAAATGGATGTGAATTTAAAGTGAGTAATTTTCTCTCCAGAAAGGGATACTGATAGTTTTAGTTTGTCTTTTGAAACGATGTGACATTTGTGCAAAGGTAGTCTTGAATTGCCTAATAAAATATCACAAATTATGATATTTGTATTCAAAAGTGGGTTCATAAGCAATTTCATTTTAAAAAATTCTCTGAAAGCTTAGTTTTGTCAAAATAATGCTATCAATAAGAACCGTTTTTTCAGCAAGAACAAAATATAATGACAATGTATATCAAAACTATATACTATTCTATAAGATTTGTGCTTAATTGTATTTTATTGCCATTGATACGGTAATCCTTTCAAATCTCTATTCTTTTATTGTCAACTGTTATGATTCCATTTACTTCATGAATTGCTAATCTAAGTTTTAAAAGATGATGTTTACATTATTTAAACCAGAAGATGTCCAAAAACGAGAATTACTTTCATTCCTATTGATTTTTTTTTACATTTTTAGCCATTTTGAAAGCTGATTTATAGCATCTGTAATCAAAAACGGAATCATAATCAATTTCAATTTTACAAAATACTCTGAAGGATAAGCTTTGTCAAAAGATGCAATCTAAAAGAACTGCATTTCACCAAGACCAAATGTAATAACAATATTTATGAAAATAATAATGCATGACGATTTCTGCCAAATTGTAATTTATTGCCATTTATATGGTAATGGTTTAAAATGTGTTTTTCGCAATGCAACCATTTATCTTATGAACTGTTTACCAAAGTCTTTAGACATAATATTCACAACATTTAAACCAGAACATGTCCAAAAACGAAGATTTTTTTATATTTTTTTTATTTTATTTTTTTTTTTTTTGCGATTTTGGCGGCCATTTTGAAAGCATATTTATTGTCAATGTAATCAAAAATGGAATCGTTATCAATGTGAATTTAACAATTTACTCGGAAAGCATAGCTTTATCAATATAATTCTATAAATAAGAGCTGTTTTTCACCAAGAACTAATAATAATGATAATTTATATCGCTATTATATACTTGATGATTTGTGCTTAATTGTGTTTTATTGCCATTTATACGGTAATGATTTCAAAAATCTTTTCCGTAATGCTCCCATTTTCTTCATGAAATGTTTATCTAAGTCTTAAAACATAAAATTCACAGTATTTAGACCAAAATATGCCCAAAAACGAGAAGTATTTGACGTTTTTATTGATTTTTTTGCGATTTTGGCGGCCATTTTGAAAAAAATCTAGCATACGAGATGGCTAATGAGCCACTTTTTAACATGAGAACACATCTCTGACCTTTTCCAGACTCAATTATCCTTAAAATATGATCTTACAACGCAAAACAAATGTTAGGCTGCTGATGTTAGATACCAAGTCAAATTGTCTTTTTTCATGGCGGCCATCTTGAAAACCACCGGAAATGGCGAGTGCATCCCAGGATATCGACTGTTAACACCTTGATTCTTACTCAGGGGGTTCCAATGAACATTTCCATACCACTCCCCGACTGCCCTTAGGGGGGTGCGTGCAGACCCCTCCTGGCCCACGGACTAAAGACATGAAAAACTTTTATGGCAGTTTACGTCACCCCTAGCTTGTTTGCACATGTCATCAATAGCATGTCTTTGCAATACAAACTGTGGGGGAGAATGTCTGCAACGATTCAACTTGAATCCTGGCGTTTTTATCAGCTCTCTCCCAACAACGAAATTTCAGGCAGGTCCAAGTTTATGGGGTGTGCAAACGACAAAAGTCGATGTTACAAAGTGCAGGAAATTTACAGAATATAAAACTATGATGAAGGGGGCGGAAAATGGGAAAATAAAGAAGACGATTTCGAGATTTATAAAATATATGCCAGCTAAAGGGATTTCAATAGAAAAGCTTTTAGAAGTTGTTGAACAGTAATATAGCCCAAAAATCATACAGCCGAACGATTTACAAATACTTGAAATCTTTAAGTAACAATCATTCATAATTTGGTTGGCAATTTGTAAAACAATGCCAAATATTTTACAAAACAATAATCATTTTCCATAACGTATGCTCCGTAACTAATATAATTTACCAGAAAGCTTTATTAATGTGTTCATTTCTATAGAGAAGAATTGTGAATTTAATATATGTATACATGTATCCTTACTGGTGCTTTCGGAATGGATTTTCTCTCGATTCTGGTGTTTTTAATTGGATATTTCAAAGGATGGGTTGCAATAAGGGGTCAAAAAATAGATTTTCTTTAAATTTTGTGAATTGTTAGGGTTACATAATACCTTTAATTCGTATGTGTAAAAAATCTGGTTTCAGCTTATTTTTCGAGATATGGGTAAATGAAGTGGGTGGGGTAAGATGGACTGAAACACAGTAGGGGTAGTTCTAAGTCACTTATCTTTCTTTTTTTAGCCCAAGATGCGTGAAAATTTGTATGCGTGTCTTGTGATATATGCGTTAAACATTTATGGGCTTACATTAGATATTCCATTTATATCTTTTCCGTAATATTCATTCTTCTTTCTTTCGCGAAATTTCGCTATTTTTTAACGACCAACTTTACCAAACTATCTCCACACGTATTATTTGAAACACGATTTTTATGAAACTTTACAAATGTATTATCCAGATATTAATGTAACTTTGTGTGAAATTTAAAAGAAAAGCGTGGGCCCGTTGTTGAGATATTTGACCTTGACCTTCAAAAGTGGTGTCCGTAGTCGAGGGGTAGAGCGTCGGCCTAGCGACTAAGAGGTTCCGAGTTCGATTCCCGGTAGCGGGGGTTGTTCAAGGCTTCTCATTGGCCCACACATTCGGCGCGAGTACTGGTGGATTTCCAGGAAGCTCAATCGAGAGGGATTAAAATAAGTTGAAGAAACTTGCTTCCCAATCGATGTAAAACAAATGCGTTCAAAGGAACGTCTGAAGAAAGAAAATAACATCAAATTCAGGAATGTCCGTTAAAACTACGTGTTGTTGGGAAAATGGTTAGGGTTGAATGGCATGTGACAGCCCATTCATAAAAGAATGCATTTCACACACTATTGGGGTTTTATTGTATGATTTTACCGTTAAAATTGATATAATCAAAATAATAAACTTGGTCACCTCTCAGAGTTACCCGGTCATTTCATCTAATGAAATCATTGATAGACAGATATTTGTTTAAGGCCTGTCTATACATTTAACATTATTTTCTTTTTGTCGATATTATATAACGTTATATAAATATTTAGCTTAAGTTAATTAATTGTAAGCACATTTGGTCATTTAGTAAAATCATTCACAATGCGTCTTCTTTATAACGACATAAGAAATACAATCTGAAAATGATTAGTTTTCTCCTAGAAAATTGATAATTCTTGTCCATCATGAGATGAGTGAATGAATATAAACTCTTAGACAATTCAACTTGCATATAAAGCTTTGGTAGTTCTAGCAATCTTAACAAACATAATGCTAATATTTAATTTCACTCACCTGTGGTAGTAATATTAATCACAGCGCTTTCCGCGTAGACATGTTTCATGTGCAATATTTAGTTTGATAAGAAAACTGAGAAGTAAAAAGAATTTCTTTTCTTTCCCATTCTTCCGAATGGGTTGTACGATACAAAAAAGTAAATATTGCTACGAAACTCATTAGGAACAATAAAAAGAAACCATGTTTCCAATCCTTATGAATAAAATTGGCGCTTTAACTATCACATTTTGGCATTTCCCGAGTTTTGAAGTCATTTTGAAGGTCAATGTCAAATATCTCAACAACGGGCCAACGCTTTTCTTTCAATTTTCACACACAGTTACATTAATATCTGGACAATATATCTATAGAGTTTCATAGAAATCGGGTTTCAAATAAAACGTGTGGAGATAGTTTGGTAAAGTTGGTCGTTAAAAAATAGCGAAATTTTTCGAAAGAAAGAAGAATGAATATTACGGAAAAGATATACATGGAATATCAAATATAAGCCCATAAATGTTTAATGCATACATCACAAAACATGCATACAAATTTTCACGCATCTTGGGCTAAAAATAAGAAAGATATGCGACTTAGAATACCCCCTACTGTGTTTCAGTCCATCTTACCCCACCCACTTTATTTACCCATATCTCAAAAAATAAGCCGAAACTAGATTTTTTACACATACAAATTAAAGATATTATGTAACCCTATCAATCCACGAAATTTAAAGAAAATCTATCTTTTGACCCCTTATTGCAACCCATCCTTTATCAATTTACCCAGGTTTTGCGATAATTTCATTGCATTCTATTTGTCATTTGTCCTAAAAAATGTTTTGAAACTATTCATTTGCATTGAATAAGATATTTATAACAATTGAAATATCATAAAGTAAATAATTGGGATATATCCGAACTCATTTCCAAATCAAGAAGCAAATGCATATGCTCCGTAACGAAGGGTGGTCTTTGTAACTGTGTTTTTACGTTTTATACGGAATGTTCCACTGAACATACTTGTGTTTTTTCTCAAGCTCTTTAATAAGACAATAACTAGTTACAACATTTAATGTTCTATTTCAAACCTTCATTAAGTAACAAAAAACTTCACAAGCCCCCATATAAACAATCAAAAGAACTGTAGAATATAAACGTTTTCCATTTAAATGATACACGTTATTACAGGTCAGTGACACTAAAAAGTACATTTGTATACCACCAGTTATGCTTCAACATCAAAATGGACCCTATCACTTTTATTTTCGATCTTTGATTGTGCTCTAAAGCTTTAGAAACTAGCCGTCAGTACCTTATTTATGCTCCGTAACATGGCTATTTCCTTACTTACTTTGTTGGATCATAAAAATAGTTTGGTAAAAATGGTGTGGGTTAAAATTTCAGAAATAGTGCCTGAAGTATTCCTCTTTAGAAATAACGCAAAACCATTTGAATTGCAAATGGTCGAAAAATCATTTTTTCTCAAATCAAAATGGCTTCAATTTCTGGAGAATGGCTGAGCAGCATAAAGTAATTTTAGGCTGTAACTAAACTGACACGATTTAAAAACGCAAAACATGTTTTCAGTAACCATTCCTTTCCTATTGCCGCGATCGGCACCATATTTGGGAACATGTATGAGACCCAGCGATTTTGTCGTGTTTTCTGTAAACTATCCTGACATCTGAACCGCCCATTACTAAATGCTCGTGTGTCTCGTGCATTCAGACCACGTGTTAAATCACTAAGATTTTTTGTGTACAAATTGCCACTTTAATTTACTTATTGAAAACATACGAGAACAACGAAAGAAAATTGTGTATAAAATGCTGAGGCTTACTTTGCGAAAAAGGAACCGAGTTTTTTGGCTTTTGGTTTGCCGTGTTTCGCAAATGAAGGTAGCTAGACGCTTTAATGTAGCTGAGTCGACGGTTCCAAGGTTTATGAGACGTGTAAACGACACAGGAAGATTTACAGACCACAGACGTCCCGGTCAGCTGCGTGTAACAACGGTACGTCAACATAATTGTATACGTCAACGTCACTAACGCAACAGATTTGTGACGGCTCAGTCTACAGCAAATTCTATGGTTTGTAATCGCGAGCGGCCTATACATTGCGACATGGTGATAAATCGCCTGTGAAAACACTGGGTACGCTGTCGTCGATGTTCAAGGCCAGGCTCTTGACTCAACGTGCATTTTGGCAAAATCCGACGTCCATTCAGGCATTATTCGTGGCTTTAAAGGTCATTTTCTGTACCATTATGCTAACAATTGTAACATTTACAAGTTACATGGCTATACATCGGTTTTGTAAGATGCAGGAGATACAATTTGTAAAAGTACTTTTTTGCGTTTTTAAATCGTGTCAGTTTATTTTTGTTATAAATAAACCCATTCCCGCACAGTGACACTTTTTGATGCCCCTATAGAAAAGGAAATGAGAAAACCTTGTGGAAAATGAAGAAATTGCTTGTGATAAGCAATTCCTTCCTTTCACACAATGTTTACAAACCCAAAATGCAAAAATTGTTAAAATTTTCCCAACATCAAATTGTTGTTTGCAACACCTTTTAATTTGGGACAGTCCAAAATTTTGCTGTTTGGGAAAGGGTTAAGGTACATGACCCATCATTAAAAACACCACTTTCTAGCTGTACGAAATGCACCAAATTACACACACTTGTAAATACACTTCACATAAGTTGACTCACCATGCCAGATTTCAAGATTATGCTTCAGGAAGAAAATAATTAACAAAATATTATTTTACTCTATATTCATATGCAAGGGAGGTAATTTTGAACATTTTTGTCAAATATTTCCATAAGTGTAAGTATGCATTAATTCAAAATTCTAAACTGTTCAAAACACTTATGTTTGTATTTTGAATGGAAATGTATCAAAGTTTAGAAATTACTGGCACTTTTCAAATTTCGCCTCTGGCTCTTTGGTGTTAATGATGCGTCATATACCTTAATCAGTCTAAATTTTACCGTCTGGTATATAAGAACTTACCGGAGTGACCCCTGCTTTACACGCATCACAGAACCATGGCTCTGTACTAGCTGACGATTCTGTACTGGCGTTTGATTGGTTATCACAGATACCATAGCAACCCTCGTGCACAGCAACACCACAATTATCACACTCCACAATCTCATCATCCGTCTCACTGGAAATATGGCTACCCATTACCAAATGGCAAAATTTTAGATTGGTCCAAATTCAAAGACGTTGCAACCAACAATTTCAAGTGAATGAAAATCAAAATTTGGGGTCTTTTATGGTAAACAAGAGGGCCAAGATGGCCCTAGATCGCTCACCTGAATTCATAGTTGAGATACTGGCATGACCATGAAATCAATCTTATAACATTAGAAGAAAATAAAAGAATGACAATGGCAATTTTACCAAATTCAAAGGCATAAAACTAAGGACTTTCTGTTCTGAAACAATTTGGAAAGGGCTTAAACCTTGGCTGGGAAAGGGCTTTATCTTTACCAAGACAGAAAAGAAATAGACTGTTCAATTTTGAAATAGTGCGGCAAGATGAGAAAATAATCCTGATTATCAGTCTTTTCTTCATTTGACTCAATAATTCCCCAAGCCTTTTTTAATAGGGACATCATAGGAAAGGGTTAAGACATTAAGATTAAATGTAGCTCTATCATTCATCAGATAAGAGCTCCATTATCAGATAAGGCAGCCCTTTATTTATTTTGGACGGTCTATTATTGACTTTAGACAGTCTAACTATTTACTTAGGCAATGATTGCTGATAAGCTGATACCTGGTCATAATAAATTTGTCTGAATTCCTCACTTGAAAATTCCCAAACCCACAACATAGGGCTTCTTTGCTTGTAAAGTGATGGTTTGAACAAATTTCACAATGATTGAGCAAATATCGTATGTAATAAATTCTTACATCAAAAACAAGATTTGACCCACTGACCCAGTTTTTGACCTTGCATGACCCAAGTTTTCAATGACCTACAGAGTACAGACATCATCAAAATAAACGTCCTGAGCAATTTTCAAATAACTGAGCCAAAATTAGAACTTCCACAGCAAAAAGAAGTTTTCATTACCTTTGACCTTTACTAATAAATGAAATTCTTGATATTTGACCTTGTGCCCTAGTTTTTGACCTTGCATGACAATTTTTTTACATGACCTTTATATCATTTATAAAAACATTCTTAGCAATTTTCATAATAATTTGGCTAAAAATGGGCACTTCTGAGCAAAAAGAAGGAATTTATCAAACAGACCTAGTGACCTCATTTTTGACCTCACATGACCCGATTTTTAAAAGAACCTAGATATCAACCAAAAATACATTCTGAGCAATTTTGACAAGATTTGAGCCAAAGGCAGCACTTTTAGAGCAAAAAGAAGGATTTTAAATCATTTGACCTAGTGACCTACATTTTGACCTGGCATGACCTACTTTTTAAGATGACCTAGATATCATCAAGACAAAGATTCTGGTCAACTTTCACAATGATTGAGCAAATACTGTGACTCCTAGAGCAAAAATAAGATTTGACCTAGTGACCTACTTTTTGAGCCCATTCTGACCCCGATCCCAATTCTTTGAAGTATTTTGAAAAAGGATGACCCAAGGATCATATCTGTGAAATTTCATCCAATTCTGCCCAGTACTTTAGGAGGAGAAGATTTTTTTATGATTGTGAACGGACGGACGGACGGACGGACAGACAGACAGACGCCGGACAACAGACCGATCACAATAGCTCACCTTGAGCACTTTGTGCTCAGGTGAGCTAAAAACATTGTGGGATATGATGAAAATTGCTTGTCACAAGTAATTTTTTCATTTTCCTCACTGTTTTCAAAAGTCATTATCTTGAAGAAAGTTAAAAGGAGTCAATGTGTGGGCATGGGTAAGAGAGAAATCTGTGTCTTATTAATCAAACCTTTCCCAAACAGCAAAGTTTATTAGTATGGGTTGTCAAATTCAAAAGCTGATGCAAATAACTTGATGTTGAAAAAAAAGGAATTTGCATACAATAAAGCATGGAAAATATTGCTGCAAAAGGAGAAAATTATCAGCATTTTCATCTTAAGACTCTTTGTTTTCCCAAGCCTTTTCTAATAGGGATGTCAAAAGTAACCATGTTTAGTTTAGTAAACGATTAAATGCACTTTAAGAATACTGTAGTTATACAGCAGTGGCTGGTGTATCTAACCATGTGCTCCTGGTATTTTTGCACCATCATAATTAACCAATTATTGTCCGTCCAAATTAAACCGGGACAACTTTATTTTCGTGTGCAAAGTCCATTAGTTGAGCGTGTTAACAAAACACTGCCGAAGCGGGGTCATTACATATGCAGATGTCCCGAGTTAATCTTGCTGGACAATACAAACATGTACATGTATATAGAAATGAAAGTTATATGTTTTCAAAGAAATTGATTTGATCATTACATACTTTGAATCAAGGAAAACCAAATCATTTAATTCATTACCTGATATCTCCAAGACAGACACAACAGATGAGAACTTTCATTGGACGAGCATCAGTTGTCTCATGTGTAGGGGAGGCAACCTGGAAATAATGCAATAAACTTATATCTGGAACAAACAGCAATGTTTCCTCCTTTTGTCTCAATGGACTTTTTAACAATTTCTCATCTATAACCATTTAATAGCAAACTAGCTTATGAGAATCATGAGTGAATTACATGTTTTTCAATCAATGAATTGAATTAAGGTAGTCCACTCCACCACTACTAAGATTAAGGGGATGTTGGAATTATTCATGCAACATTGTTAACATTTGTAACGTATCCAAACCTTTTTGGGCACCGTCACAAAACATTCGGCGGTGGAACATTTCACTAGTAAATTTGACCAAATGTTTTCTGTGTTATGTTTTCAGTATCATAAAGAATCTACAAAATGAAACCAGGGCAACAGGTAGGTCAAAACATTCTAAATTTGTTATTTCAAAGCCAAAATCTTTGTTGTGGGTATTAATTTGAATTGTCTCGTTCAGACAATTCAAATGAGTACCAACAACATAGAGTTCAGGGGTATTATTAAGAGGAGGGGCGGGGATTTCCCCCTCCTATTTGACCTAATTTGAGTACAATCCCCCTGCTACTTTTAAAAATTTTGTATAGGGTTAATAGGGAATACATAAAAATCCCCCGCCTACTTTAGCTTCTGGCCCAGGTGGCCAAAAAGTAATTGAAACCCTGAGAAATTGTGGACAATTTATAAAATATTGCATTTCGAAAAACCTAGGTCAATGCGTAAGTTCTATTCATCATAACAGAATTATGAAAGACAAACAATTTCCCAAAAGATACTAGGTTTTGACGTCCGAAATAGAAGAGGCATAGGAAAACATTGAGGAAAAAAAGAAAATGCTGATAACCAGCATTTTCTCCTTTCGCCTCAATTTTTTCTGTACTAAATTATTCACAATTTTCAACTGAAGTACCAATCATTTTGGCGTCTACAGCAGATTTCAAAGTGGACAAAGCTAAAACTTTGTTGTTTGGAAAAGGGTTAACCCTTTCAAAAACAGCAAAATTTTAGAGTGGTCCGATTCAAATGCCACTGCAAACGACTAAATGGATATTGATATAGGTTGGATTCGGTACAGTATAGCAAAGAAAATAATGAGGCAAAAGAAGAAAATGCTGATTATCAGCATCTTCTTTTTTTTGCTTCAATGTTTTCCCAAGCTTTTTCTACCAGGGACGTAAAATCTAGGTCTTCTTTGGTAAATTGTTAACCAACCTTAACAACTTCCGGAGATTTAATTCTCTGCTTCTCCACATGCTGTTTTTCCACATGTGGTTTATCCGCCTTGTGTTTTTTCCGCGGCACATAATCCTCATCATCCTCGCTGTCCATGTCCATGGCATCAAAAAAACTTTTCTTCTTGTCAACTTCGCTCTCTGACGACTCGTCTGAACCACTGTCTGACTCCGACTCTGTATCATTAAATAAGACTTTCATGTCATTTTATTTATCTAAATGATAACTATAACCTATTCCTAAAACAACAAAAATTTAGGGCCCAACTTGAAAACAGCTGCAGACAAACAAAATGGTTTTTGATAAAGAAAAGATTAGTGTGCAATATGGCACATAACATTTTCAGACAAAAGACATATATGTTGATTATCAGCATTTTTCTTCTTTTTTCTCAATGTTTTCCAATCCCTTTCTATTAGGGTTGTCAAAAAGTGTCAATGTGTGGAAATGAGTTTACCCTTTCCTAAAAGAGGATTCTTTTAGTGGCACCAAGGTATGTATTCAAGCTTTGGAAAATATTGAAGAAAAGGAAGAAAATATTCTCCTTTACCCTCAATATTTTCTGCCCTATCAAATAGAATTTTCCTCTTGCAGCCATACTTAGTTTAATGTTGTCTTAAAAAATAGTAAGAAATGCATGAACATAGACCTGTAACCGGCAAATAAATATCATATCGACTCCTGTGGGGATTCAATCCTGGGACCTCTCACACCCTAAGCGAACACTCTACCACGTCGCTATAAAAGCTAGCTTGTACTGCGAGATAGTATAAGTGCCCCTTATACTACAACCGGCTACAGACCAAACAGAAAATCATATTCAATATAGCCCTTCACCTAAATGATTTCTCTATTTTTTTCACATCGGACATTGGACAGGCAAAAACAGCATTGAATTTGATGCTAAAAATACACTGGGTTTACCATTATGTATTGATAAACCTTCAATGTTGTTTTAAAACCTTGTAACTAAGGCTTGAATCAAGCCGTAGTTACAGAATTTCATACCAACACCTATGAAATACTATTGTTTGTCCATAATTAAATCACGATCAACTAAAATGTAGTTAAAATGATCATTCTCTTTTTGGGCATTTGAGAAACAGCAAAATCTTAGGGTAGTCCTATTCAAAAGCTGCTGTAGAAAACAAAATTGAAGTTAAATAGGAAGGGATTTCTGTACAATATAGCACAGAAAATATTGAGACAAAAGGAGAAACTGCTGGTCAGGGTGGGGGTTCGATTACAGTCACCTGTAATTGATTATTAATCAATTACATTGGGAAAAACATGTAATTGATTAATAATCGATTACTCTAATTTTCACATGTAATTGAATACATTCGATTACTTTTGCTAAAGTAATCATGATTACAGGATGATTACATTCGATTACTTGCTCATCCTTTCCCAAACATGACCTGATTTTGACATCTTTAATAGACAATGCTTTTGAAAACATTGAGTCAAAAGAAGAAAATGCTGAGAATCACTATTTTTTCTTAAGCCTCAATATTTTCTCTGCCAAATTGTACATGAACACTATCTTTATAAACATCCATTTTGTAATCTACATCAGGTGCCAAAATGGAACTGTTTAACCTTCTGTCGCTTGGGAAAGGATAAAAATCAAAACATGTTTAGCACTGCCAAATCTTTTCAGAAAATAACATGCAATGTTGAATGACAATATTATACAATATTGCAAAACTTTATTTATGGTTTAAATAGTGCATGAATATTACGGTCCTATAAAAACTATACAGTTTATAAAACATATAATATTTTTCAAATATTTAAAACTATTCTCAAATAGTGACACACTTTGATTACCTCTGTAGATATGGCGGATTTAGAAAGCCTTAACAGAAAATGGCCAAAATCAGCACTTTCTCCTGGTTATTTCTATGTGAAACAGGATCAATTTTGCTGTCTACAAATTTCCTTTTGTTTTAGAAAAAAATGTTGTTTGGGAAAGGGTTTATTCTATAGTTAATTTTGCATCTTATCATAAATAGTTTCTGGAAAGTTGAGAGACTGTGGTCAAAGTGGTCAAAGTCTTCTCATTAGGAAAGGAGTCAGGAACTTCAAAATAGCCCATGAAGGACATAGCTCTTGTCACAATGTCAGATCCCAAGAACATTTGCATCCAGAATATTACCTGAACCTTCATATCAACTTCATCAAATCTCTCAAAGTTGTCAAATTGTATAATACTAAAATTAGCCTGGGGAAATAAACACCTTTTGTTTATGCTATGGTCACACATAGCCGGGTGACGAACCGGTTTTAGTTCTTATAAACCGTACACGGTTTTGCTACGGAATTCGGGGGTGATTTGCATAATCGACGGGTTGATACGGCAAGATAAGGATTTTCAATACGGATTTCAGAAAGCAAGGTACGGGTTGGTAAGGGTCGATACGGGTCGACACGGGTAGGACTGAATATTATAAATATATGCAGCTGCGGGTCAATAAGGGTCGGTGCGGATTAGGTCCACGGGTCGACACGGGTCGACACGGAATATGACACTTCCGTGCACGGATATTGAAATCAACGTGCTGGCAAAATCATAAAAATCGCAGTCACACATAGCCGGTTTTCGACACGGGTCCACACGGAATTAAAAACCGTGTCGACCCGTTTCAACCCTTATTGACCCGTATCGTAACCCGTATCAATTCCGTGTGAATTTCGTGGCGATGATACGGTTTCATAAAGTTTTTGGTCTTGTTCAAAAATCTAAACGGATTTCGAAACCGTATCACCGCCCGTGTGGACCCGTGTCTCACCGTATTGACCCGCACGGACCCCTTTCAGCTAGAAACAAAAGCCGTATCTACCCTTTTCGTGTGTAGTATTGCCTTTGTTATTATTATTACTATTATTGTTATTATTATTATTATTATTATTATTATTATTATTATTATTATTATTATTATTATTATTGCCTTTGTTACTATTATTATTATTATTACTATTATTATTATTATTTTTATTATTATTATTATTATTATTATTATTATTATTATTATTATTATTATTATTATTATTATTATTCCTATTTTTTCCTTTTTTTGCGATGAAGAGTAGACCACTGTCGATATTATTTTGTCCGAGGGATATTTGTGTCAAGCGGCAACCAAAAGAGAAGCATTGATCTTGGCTATTTTTATCGGTGATTTACAGCACTTTTATCACTAAATACAATTTCATGTTAAGACGTTGCTATGCCAGTGACGCGACGGCGTGTTGGGGCAGATACCTTGCCTGTCAAGAAAACATCGATTTAAGATTGTGCAACGAGCTAAAAATTGTCAAAATGTCGACGATTCCGCATTGCCTCCGTCGGAATATTTCAAATCAAACTGTTTGTCAATTAGTCCCATAAAAATGAGGCCTTTACAGAAGCGAAGGTCATTTCTTTGTATCCGTTAGTAAGCAGGTGGTAGTATGCACGTCGTCGAACGAGACCCGACAGGGAACACTATGCAGTATTATCGAATAAGGCTCTGCGAGATGTCTACGACACAATTTCTGACAGGGTAAATGAGTCGAAACACTTCGACAATATTTAAAAGTCGAGTAATCATCGACACTTTACCGACATCTTCAAACGTGAGAAAGCCGCTGATTGATCGGTTGATTGTAACTTGAAAGGCTGACATCTCACGGATCATACAAAAATACTACTTTCGTCGGCAAAGTCGTCGATCATTCAACTAATCGCCAAAAATTTCCCGATGTTACCAAAAACTGTCAATCACACAAAAATCGCTTTTACGTGGGCCGATGCGTCGATATATCGACGAGATATCTCATCAATACTACCAAAAACCGGCCCGCACCGTACCGCCGGCGCACTGGAGTGTTATATGGGACTCCATGCATATCACGTGCATTGTACCGCTAGACATGAGGTCATTATTCGGTACAAGAATGAGATACGGGTTGAAAAGGGTCGATGCGGTATGAACCGGGTTGCCGCACACGGAATTGAAATCCGTGTCGAATTTTTTAACATAGTCAAAACATGTTCGCTGCCGTATCGTTCTCACAAACCGCACACGGAATCTAAACGGGTGGCGATACGGGTCAATAAGGGTTAAAACGGGTCGACACGGGTCGACACGGTTTTGATTCCGTGTGGACCCGTATCGTAAAACCGGCTATGTGTGACCATAGCATTAGGTTTCACACTATAGCAATCACTATTGTTCTTCATGTAAAGAGGTGTGAAGTACATGTTTTTTTTTCTACCCAAACAACAGTAGGCATTTTAATTCTCTCCCAAATGATGCACTTCTATGTATGCACTTTCTTCTTTTCTCTAAATGTTTCGAAAACAATTTCTATCAGGTATGTCGAAACCTGATCTTGTTTGGGAAAGGATCTCTAATACAAACTTTTTTTAATTATCATAAGCAGTCCAAAATTGGGACTTTATTATGCTTTACAGATTAATTGCAACTATAAAGAGTTTTTACTTTTGTCTTAACTTAAAATGATGTCATGTATTTTCAATAGATAAATATTGATTTTTCTGAAATTCATGTGGGGTACTTCCTAACATTTCTATGTTCCTTGAAAACAATTTTATATCTTAATTTGATTCATAATTTTTCTGCAAGTAATCGAAAGTAATCGAAAAAGTAATCGAAGATTACAGCAATTTTTAAGCATGTAATCGATTAAATTATGATTACATGTGATCGAAACTCCCTTCGATTACAGATTACTGTCGATTACTTGAGAAAATGTAATTGATTACAATCAATTACGATTACAGATTACGATTACCCCAACCCTGCTGCTGGTTATCAGCAGTTTCATCTTTTGTCTCAATGTTTTCCCAAGGCATTTCCATAAGGGGCATCAGAACCAGGCCTTATTTGGGGAAAGGGTTAAAGAGTCTGCTGACTGGTACAATTTAACCCTTCCTCTAACAAGAACACTTATCTAATAAGCAAAAGTTTCATTATTTTTAAAACATGAACAGTGTTCTTATTTCGTCTTTTTATTGTCTTTTCCGATCTTTCCCAAAGACAAAATTTGATAAAACCTTATGTTGGGCCGTATGACATAACAATGTGGCAAGCCTGAGATTTCTGACACAGGTAAGGCACAACTTTTCTGTCATGAAGTGACTTCCACAACGCATTTAAATAATTCTATTGTCACCTGTTGAATGGCACAAAAGTTATCATTTCAACAGTGATTGGGGGTGGAGTCAAGTCGTGATAAAATGTCACAACGTAACAATTTACGGAAATGATCGATCTTTATTTTTTTGCAAATCAAGTATAACTGATTGTTTATGAAATACCATGTATTTAGTGATTTCTTCTTATATGGGGAGAAATCAACTTCCTCGCTTGGTACCCTTTAAGTCTTACCTTGTTCAGAATTGTCCGACTCATCATCAAAACTGTCATCCTCCGCTGAATCTTCCTTACTCTCATTATCATTATCTATTTCATCATCGCTATTTTTAGACGACTTCTCTCCAGTCTTTGTCTCTTTATCAGAGATACCTTGTAACAACTCCCTCTCTCCCTCACTACAATCTGTAAAACAAATTGTCACTTTTCAACCAAAACCTCATAACTGAAGCTTGTTTTAAGCTGCAGTTACGAGGTTTTTGTTGAAAAGCTGCAAATTATGTATAAGATGGAGGTTGTGTAGTAGATTCTATGCCAAATAAACATTCAAATGTGCGAAGCAAATTGAATATTTATATCGCATAGAATCTACAATACAGACTCTATCTGACTTAGTATTCACTAGCGTTCGCTAGGCTCAATGCAGACGGGGAGTGTGGCTATATACGAGGGGTGATCAAAAAGTTCCCGGAAAAACGTTCTGATTTCTTTATTGATAGTCCGATTTTCACCAAATTTGAACTATAAAAGCATGATCAATTTTCTAATATGCATGTATTTTATATTTTATGACATGCAATAAAAAGAGATTTCATCGTTCCCACGGCAATGTCACTGACGTCAACCCGGCCCAGCTTCTGACGACGTCAACTCAAACAACGTTTTCTTCACATATCCGGTTTTACAAACATTGTACTTACAAATAATATTTCCGCATAATCTTTTTCGAAGTATCCCTATTAAAAGAAATACATTTACTCCATCTAGTAGCCCAGGACCGGAATAACTTTTGGTAACCATTTTCTGGTAGATCAGCGATGGATCGTTGCACGGCCTGTGCTAGTTGAGACAGCTCTCCGACGTGCTGACACCTAAGATTTTTCTTCATTGCAGGAAAAAGGTAGAATTTGCAGGGGGCCAGGTCGGGGCTATAAGGCGGATGTTCCAGCATCTTAAAGCCCAGGTCTTGGGTGACTGTCTGGTTTGATGCGGCATGGTGACTGGGAGCATTGTCTTGGTGAAAAAGGACCTGTTTCTCTGGATTGGTCCTTTTCTTTCGCATCGCCCGCATGAAATCACGTCTATTTAACATGTTTGGAATCAATCGTGCACAAAGGCGACGCATTATTCAAGTTTTGATTGATTATATGAAACACAATACGATAGCTAATTCCAACTTTGTCTTGTAACTCGCGGATGGTGACTCGCCGGTCTAAATCTTACAACGTCTTAATCTGTTCGACGAATGATGACGTTACCGACGTCGGACACCCAAATCTCTGCGCATCGTCTGTTGTGTCTTTTCGGCCACTCTGAAAGCGTTGGCACCAATCATATACAACTGATATTTTCATTGCAGCATCACCATAGACATTACGCAGCATTTCAATAGTTTTATTTATCGAAATTTTAATTCCCGCACACATTTTGACCGCTGTTCTCTGCTCTCTACTCATTTTTGATACTCGCACTCTTTAAAATGGCTGCCACAATAAAAAAATGACATCCCATTTGCATTTGTCGTCAGTTATATGGTGCCTTTTAATCGAGCGTTAAATATGCGAAGTTTTGACGACGTACGTTAAAGAACGCGCGAATGACAAGACTTTATATAAACGCTTATTTCACAAAAATAGTATGATTTTGGGCCGGGTCGACGTCATAGACGTTGCCGTGGCAACGATAATGTCGTTTAATAATGCATGTCATTGATTTTAATTTGCGTCCAAATTAGAAAATGACTGATCCTTGTAAAGTTCAAATTTGGCGAAAATAGGACCATAAATAAAGAAATTAGAACATTTTCCGGGAACTTTTTGATCACCCCTCGTATAGACATCACATAAACCTAGTTTGCATTCTTGTTTATGCAAAATATAGCGGCGAAATTTTAAAATATACTGCAATTTCATTGGTCCAATGGGAAAAAGTAGGTCAAACACTTAATCTAGAAATAGTTTTGCAAGATCACGAATGTACAAAACTTCATTCTTATTTGTGACCGTGACTGAGAAAATGGGGCTTGTTGCGGAAAAATCGCTTTTTTATTTTTTCTCTTTATCTGACAGCTTATCATGTAAATAAGTGTCTCTGAAAAAATTTCAGCCCAATGCCATAATTTAATCGAGTTACAGGACGTTTTTCAGGTGCACCCTACGTACGAAACGTCAGTGAAAAATAAACAACGTCACTGGAAGGATACAATCATTATTGACCAACTAGTGCATCTAACAAAATGCTGATAACTCTTTTAGATCTATATGAGGAAAGTTGTCTCAATGAATGCTTAAACAGATTTTACATGAAGACAAGCAATATTATTTCCGATTAAAATGAAATCAGATCTGGTTGCTATGGTAACCAAAGTCACCATTTTTGTGTAAAAAATGTTTTTTAGACACAAAAAACTGGTTTTAGTACTTATATGTATATCTTTTTTGCTTATTCTAAAAATGTAACTCAAATCCAGTAAATTATATTTATTGATAGCAAAACTTTATATTTGACAGAGTTTTCATGGCAAAAGACAGGTATATTCAATATTGTTCATCAAGATTCCTAATTTTCATCAATTCCATGAATGTTCAGTACTTAAATACAATAGATACATATATCATAAATTCACATGAACATTAATGGCTAATGCTAAAAGCAACCAATCAAAAAGACTAATATTAATTTTTAATCACTTGAACCTGATTTGGTTGCCATGGTTACCAAAATGACAATTTTCGTGTAAAAATGCATTTTTAGACACAAAAGCTGTTCTATCAATACTTTCTTGTACATTATTTTTTGTTTATTCTAATGTTGAAGTAAACCACATGACTGTGTCATATAACAACCAGTACAAAACTAGTTTTGACTTATGCTAGCATTTATATGGGAACTTGAATGCATCGAGGGCTGGATAATTATTTGTTTAATCAATTAATGACTGTGTTTTCTTTTAAGACATCTAAATTCAATTACAAGACATGCATCTATCTCAAGTATACATGTCTTGACACAATTTCAACATTAATTTAACAATGGTATCTAAATGTTTGAGGGGAAAGGTTAATGACCAAAGAATTTTAATTTTGTTACTATGGTAACCGAAATGACTGTTCATGCGAAAATGGCTCTTTTGGCTGAAAAATCTAATATTCCAATGCCTTTTTACAACCTTTAAAATGATCCATTTTGTCCATGGAAAGCAAAGTTAACAAATCGGTTATAAAAATAGTTATGTCCATGATCTAGTGAGAAGATATTGAAACAAATCAACATGCATGAAGTCAATCATTCCAACACAACCTGTATGAATTTCATCGATTTCGTGGGTTGTCATTGCTTTTGAATATTATTTTGTCAATCTTCACCCTCTTCCAAACAACAAAATTTTAGGGTTGTTCAATTTTGAAGCTGCTGCAAAGGACAAAATGCATGTTGAGAAAAACAAAGTATTGTGTACAATATTAACACAGTAAATATTGAGACAAAAGAAGAAAACCCTGATGATTTGCATTTTCTTCTTTTCTCTCAATGTTTTCCCAAGCAATTTCTATTAGAGATACCAAAACCTGGTTTTGCTTAGGAAAAGTTAACCCTATCCCACACAACCAAATTTTGGACTGTTTCAATATAGAATTTGTTGAAAACACAATATGAATGCTGGTAAAGATGTTACTTGCGTAAAATATAGCACAGAAATATTGAGGCAAGAGGAGAAATGCTGATTATCAACATTTTCTTCTTTTGCTTCAATGTTTTCCAAAGCAATTTGTATTACTGGCATCAAACCAGGTCTAGTTTGGGAGAGGGTTAAACAAGCTTATTGAAATATAAAACATAGGCACAATTATAGTCCACAACTGTTGTAAGGAAACACATCTGATTTTAGTTGCACTTAAAACACTATTGCATTAAGATTTTTATGTCTACATTCATCATAATTTACCACTGAATATAATGTATGTATAATTGAATGTATAATATCCCTCTTTCACCCTTTCCCAAACAAGACCTGGTTTTAATGTCCCTCATAGAAATGGCTTGGGAAAACATTGAAACAAAAGAAGAATCTTTTGAAATGGAAATTCTGAAAATTTGCTGTTTGGGAAAGGGTTAAGCAATCCTGATTATAAGGTCTCTCTAAGAGAATACTTTGAAAAACAAGAAAGATAATATGAAAATGCTGATTACCAGCAGCTCAATCTTTTCCCTTTCCCCACAATACTTTTTTTAGAACACCCATTCTATCATTTGAGAATTCTAGAAAGCTTTTGAATTCAGATTACTCTAAAGTTTTGTTGTTTTGGAAAGGTTAACATTTTCCCAAACAAACCTGGTTTTGATGTCCCTATTTGAGAAGGCTGAGAAAAGCATTAAGGCAAAAGAATGAAATGTTGATAATCATCATTTTCTCCTTCAAACCAATGTTTTCTGTGCTTTCTAGTACCAAAATCCTATCTTTACATGTATCAATACACATTTTGTTGTTTGCAGCAGCTTTCAGTTTGTACCACCCTATATCAGTATCAGCAAGATAATGAAATATATGGGGCTTTGTCATCTCATTAAAAATATGACTACCGCCAAGTACCGGGGGGGGGGGGGGGGGGGGGGGGGTATTATAATATTTGTACTGAAAGATCAGTATTATATTGTTAAACTCAGGTGAAAGCTTAAAAGTGTTGTAAGAGCATAATATTACATACTTTAAAATGCATTTATAACATTTTTTGCTTATAATTCCATGTTTAACTAGGGATTGAAAGCAACTTATGTAAATGACAATATCTTGCGACATTATTCTTGACTGGCAGAGCATTGTTTCCTGTTTAAAGCATCATTCATGTATCTTCTAGCCTTGTCCATTGATCCTGTTTGGCTGTTACAATATAATTATTAGGGTCAGAATATGGCTTCTTGCATGCTTCCAATAACATTTTGAATGATATCAAGTTCTGGAAAGGGGGATTAAATTTGGTTTCATGTAACCATGTTGACCAGGTAGAGATGTGTGTAGTTTACAGCATACAGCAACCAATCACCAAAATCTAGGCCTTTGTCTCCAAGATAAAATGCCTGCCTCTCTGAAAAGAGATATAAATTTGACATGTGAAAGATTCTCTGCAAAAACTTCCCATATTACAAATCCATTATATCAAAACTTATGAATTTTTTTAAATAAGTTTAAAAAAAACCAATTGAACGATAGAAACCACAGATATGGTGCTATTGCTTTAATTGTTAACTGTTCAGTATTGAAGTTCAGTAAAATTGGGAGATTCTTTGCCAGGATAGTTGGTTAATTTTATTATCTTGATTTGTTACCACAATAATAATTTCCTTTTTTTTTTAAATAAATGAAACAAGAATATGTAGTTATCTATTCAAATTTATGAATATGTGACACTTAATACAAGACAAGAGCTTCAATGTTTTCTCTACACAATACATGGTTCTAATAATGATCTTTAGTAAAACATTTGAACCCTGATCAGGAAAAAGGTCCTTAATAGCATTTGAGAATAACATGTTATCAGATCAGACAATGCCAATCAGCAGTCTAATCATGACCTTTGTTGAGCACTCTCTTACAGTTGCTACATCCTCATGAAGAATTTTTAAGAAAACAGAATAGATCTTGATCAGGCTATGTATATGCACAGGCTGATCTGGATCAAAGTTGGACTTCATATCCTGTCTTGATCTATAATTCACTAATACATGTTTTTCCTTTTTCTAGGTAAATCAATAATTTCTTGATTTAATTCTTACCAAAAAACAGTAAAAAGCCCCTTTGTAGCAAACCAGTACTATGCATCACACTTCTTCATTTCTTGGGGCCGCGGCCTTAGCGCAGTTGGTAGCGCATCTGACCTTCATACGAGAGGTCCCGGGTTCGATACCCGGCCACGGCTAACACCCTTTCTGACGAAATTGTCACCCACCAATGGGTTTGAAATTGTTAACCTAAGTGGACGAGCAGCTGGAGGCTCGGTAAGGGTGTTGTGGTAGTACTGGTTTGAGAAACAACAGGAATCCATGGGTAGGTGCTCCAGCCGCCGCGATATGACCCTGGTAGTTGAAAACGGCGTAAAACCCCAATAAACTCAAACTCAAACTTCTTCATTTCTTGATGTGAAGACATCCAATCTGAAACAAGTTGGTGCTCATGGATCAAAATAACCTTTACAGACACATATTTTAAATACTTAAACATATCTACCTGTCATATATCTCAACATCCGCATAAATATTCCTTTTCCATAAACATTTTTTACAAAAAAAGGAAAAAATATCAACTTTACACAAATTTCAAAAGCACTAGTGTGACGCCTTTATGTAAATACACTTTTGCTGCAACTTCCGGGTGATTTACCGGCCTCAGATAATGCATGAATTACTGGATTAAATCGTAAAATAAAGCATACTCACTTGATGCACAGCAGGAAAATATTACATTTTAACCAAAAATGTATTTCTTTGATGTGAAATCAGCTTAAAGTCGGCAGTATCGGTGATTTAACTCGTGTTTCAGCAGTCATGTTTTCATCGGATACATCAACTTCCGCTACGGTCGACTGATTGAAGGTGTCCAACTGCACATTTACGATAATTTCACTGTCTAAATTTACTCGAAACATTCCCGGATAGGTTCTTTACTTGATATATAGTTAGGAAAGTGCATGACAATATTTAAACTTTTGTTAAAAACACACCGAAACGCAAATAAAACGCCGATATGTAACACGATCTTTCAATTAAAAATGACGTTAACTTTGAACGTGATTTGCGCAAATAACGTCATGCCGCAACAAGCCCTGTTTTCTCAGTCAACGTCACATTTGTCCTCTGTATCAAAGAGGCCAATGACATCATCCCTTTAATCTACTGTTTCTCAAATTTTACTAATCATTCAGGCAAACATTTGTTTAAATCATTTTGCAACAATTAAATTTATATGCAGAACTTTCAGACCAATCTGTACAGATAATTGAACAAATGCACATGCCATGAACCTTGAAATGTAGTAGGCCTATGGCAAACTACAATTTTGCACACAATACTATGTGGAATTAATGAAAATGTGAGCAAAAGAAATATTAATTAATTACAACTTCACCAGCAGTTTTGTCTCTAAAATGATTGCACTCAAATAACTCTATTCTAGCCTCCAAGACTTGCTGTTTTCATATGGGTATGAAGTTCAAACAATACCTGAAATGTTGGCTTCAAAATCACTGTCATTTTCACTGTCATCTAAACCAAAATGTGTCTGTATGAGATGGTGGGGTACTGGCTTAACCTTCCTCTTTGTCGGATCCCTGTTTCCTAGAATTTAGAAATATGTGACCCTTTACGCTAACAAGAGCTGTCCGAAGACAGCGCGCTCGACTTTCTAAGTTGCTTAGTATAAAAGGGGCATAACCCCAAATATAGTAGAGCCAGGGTCATGGGCCCTGGTAGTAAGGTAGAGGGTGTGATGGTTAATATTCCAAGTTTGGGTTGAATCCCTTTGATAGTATGGAAGTTATTGATGTTTGGAAAAACTTTAAACCTTTGTTGCAACGCCAACGCCGACGCCAATGCCCGGGTGACAGTATAAGCTCTCATTTTCTTCGAAAAGTCAAGCTAAAAAGGACCTTATCAGAATTCCAAAGATCCAAATTATGACAAACTGATCAGCCTCGGCAAAGGTTAACCAGTTATCGCATGTGACAAATGGACATATAGTAAGATAGGGAAAACATTCCAAATTCAGAAAAGTACATTAAAGATAAAAAGTATCGGCCCTAGTCTGGCTGCGCAGACTGACTAGGGTTGATATTTTTCACACATCCGATAAGGTCCCTTTTAGCGTGATGGGTCACAGATATTACAATGATAGTGTCACGTTCAATATGAAAATGAGGTAGCAGGGATAAAGACTAACACTTTTAATGTAGGGGCCCACTTTAAACAATATTCAATATCTCGCATTAGGGATATGGTTATTTTCTCCAAATATTCAGGGGTCCAGTCTAGTCCGGCAGATATCCACTTATACCTTGCAGTGGAGTACATAGTTTTTTTCTTTGCTGATTCTTGATGTAGACACCTTACTGTTCAAGAATCTAACGGGTGACATCGTGTCACCCTTTAGCATTTTGAGAAATTCAAGATGGCCGCTAAGATGGCGGAATCTTACATAAATAACTAATAAAAGGACTATATATGCATATGGAAAGTGATATTTCTTACGCCAGATAAGTCTAATGCACTTACTAATACCCTAAGAAGGAAGAGGAATAAAGTTATGGCATTTTTCTGTGATTTCAGTCGATGTTGTTGTGTAACTTACGTTACATTAGGCAATGTTCGATGCAGTTATTCACTTTTCTGCTATTATTTGGACATAAGTCATTTATACACAACAATGAATGGTCTGGTTACCAAATTCCTTACTTTAAAAACCTTTGATAAGAGCAAAACAATAGTTACATATATGAATTATGTAATTTACGTTACCTAATATCAGCATAATAGCTTCGTTTATTCCCTTATATACTATTATTCGTTCATTAATCATTAAAACACAGAAGGAAATAGATTGTATAGCTCAAAGTTTATAACTGTAGATTTGTATAAAAACACAATTTAAACCAATACATAGTTTTAATCTTTACCAAACCATTTACTGTGAGCTAAACGAGCGAGTTAATGTCCTGACTCGTTTCCCTTTATTCTCGAAAGAGAAGGTGTTTGTGTTGGGTCATTTTCAACAACAAGAAGTTAATGTTTGTACACAAGTCTAGAGTTATAAACGTTGAGTTATATGTCAATTTATTTACTTGAAGTTTTTTTTTGTAGGCGGTCAAAACAACAGTTAAATAAATGTACTATGTTATTTACGTTACTTTAATTCTAAGTACCATTACATAATTATACATGTACTTGTAAACATAACAAAAGTAATATTTATTGAACAGAAAAAGCTATCAGCTGGTAATTTTAATTGGATAAAATTGAGTTTATAGTATGTGAATCAAGACACCCATGTAGCCATTGGTTCACATACTCATCATATCCTTTACACAAAACAGTAGTTGCATAAATGTATTATGTATTTTACGTTATCTTGATATCAGCATATTAGCTTCATTTATCTACTGCAATTAGGTCATGAATCATTAAATCATTGAAACACAGAAGGAAATGGTGTGCATATCAATTTCTTTACTTGAAGCTTTTCGTACAGCAAAATAACAGTTGGATAAATGGATTGTGTAATTTACGATACTTTAATTTCAAGTACTAGTACATTATATTTACTTGTAAACGTAACAAAAGTAATATTTATTGAACAGAAAAGTCTGTCAGCTGGTAATTGCCAAATGGATATAATTTAGTTTATAGTATATGCAACAAGACATGTATGTAGCCACTGATGCACACATCAATCATGTTCTATACACACCAAGAAAAGTGCGCCTAAGTGTACAATATAGGCAACCTGTCCTGTACCTAATTTTGGTACGCTACACGTTTTGTGTTGTGGCTCATCAACTCAACAAATTTAGGGTCCCTAACATCAACAGTACATGGTATTTTAAGCACTCAAACGTGAAAAGAAGGTCGCAGCAGTTAAGGAGTGTAACCAAAAACGGCTGCCTGGCACAGGCTTAAATTACCATAATACTCCGCCATTTTTTCCTGGCAGGGTATAAAACCCAAACAATGTTCATTAAGCAAGAATATATACAATTAACTTATAGTCGGTTAAAATTGACATTTGTTTGTAAATGGTGAGTTTATGAAAGGTGAATCTCTATATTGTTCTGTAAGACCTACATAACAGAAGATAATCATATTATCTCTGTTACCTTAAGTCTAACATATTACCCGTGGTGAACTGCTAAGTGACCAAATCTTTTCTGTTGCATATAAAGATATCAGAGATCATTTTCCGTTCGTATTTCTGGTTTCTTAGAGAATTATTTTAAACTATACTCCCTTGGCGTTTGCAATACACTGTACAGTTGAAGAATAAGGAAGCACAATGCTCACATTGTCATTAGATCATTTACAAGATATTGCCATGAGCTCCAGATACAACCTCAGTCAGTCAATGAGCCTGGTTCTATGGTAGTGTGTGAAAAGCTAGTACCATTCCCTCAAACTACAGAAGTATTTCCCGATAAGGACAAAATGACTCACTATTTAACATAAAATTAGAATTACGCTGTTAGAGAAAATCTACCATACATGGGATCGGGGGATCAAGTGCTAGTAAAAGTCACTGTCCCCTAGCCTAGAGTGCAGTTGTAGCTCCTTGTACATCACAAATAATCAAATGGACGAATGGAAGTGATGTATCCTATTTTCAACTAGAAAAGGTTATGCTGGGGCTAGACTGGGATGTTCTGTGTTTTTAAATACCACAGAGAAGTACTACATAACAATAGAAACATTGAAAACAAAAATATGAATAACTATGTTATCTATTGATCTGTGTGGAACAGACAAATATTTGTAACGGTGATAATATTAATCTTATACAATTTTATTGAAATACATGCAATTTTATTGAAACACCGCAGCATAACTTATGTCATCCTAACTTAATATGTTTACTAATTTTATAAGTATCTTTTGTGTATGTCAATCTGTTTGACAAAAGTAGACGTGTCTTGTACAAAAGCCAGTGCAATATCAAACGATATCTTCTTTGAGCAGGTCTAATAAAACAATGTAGCAATACAATATATATATACCGCCAAGAAAACTTGGTGTGTATATTATGGTATACTCGGTGTCAGGCAGGCGGTCGGAGTCCTTCGGTCTCTATTTTGCTCCATATCTCCTGTACTCTTTGGACTAGAGATACCACTTTCAAGTGAGAAGTGTCTTGACCCAATAGGTTCCTCATTTACTAAATAGTCATTGTGACCTACTTTTCATATTTGAGCGCATTTAATTCAAAGTTTTCTTCTGCTCCATATCCCATTGTACTGTTTTATCTAGTGCCATCAAACTGGATGTGTTAACGAGGCATGACCAAAAGGTATGTCATAATCTGTCGTGTACCAAAACTATCTCATTGGAATATATTTTACACGCTTGAGCACACTAAGTCTAAAATTCCCGTCCGTTCTATATCTCATGCACTGTTTGATCTAGAAACACGAAATTCGATGGGTGAATGAGTCCTGACCAAGGCAGAGGTTTGTCATATACCAAATTAGGCGAATTTGCCCTACATTTAATGCTCAACAAATGTCTTCATGTACCAATGCTAGTCATCGTCACCTGCTTAGGAATACGTATTTCACTATTCTTTTGTTTTTAAAACAAGATTGGTGTGTCAACTATTTACTACAGGATAGCCTTGTTTCGCAAAGTTTTAAATCTATTTTACAAATGTATCCTTCTAACAATAGCCAGTTGACAGGGATTTGTGTGTAACTAACAATGCTATTGTTTTGTTTAAAAGTGTATTTAAGAGTACTTGAAATAAAAGTAACGTAAATTACATAATAATTTATGGAACTTTATTTTTCACTTTACCAAAAGCTTTAAGTAAAGAAATTAATATGCAAACCGTATTTGTTGTGTTTTGAGGGTTTTTGGCCGAATGATAGGAAATAAGTGATCAAATGAACCTATAATGCTTATATTAAGGTAACGTAAGTTACATAATACATTTATGCAACTGTTGTTTTACTCTAACCAAAAGCTTTAAGTAGAGAAATTCATAACCAGATCATTAAATGTTGTGTTTAAACAACTTATGGTCAAATAATGGTAGATATGTTAATAAAAAATCTAATATTCCTTAATGTAACGTAAGTTACACAACAGCATCGACTGAAATGACAAAAATGTGTCATATCTATATTGTTCTTCCTTCTTAGGGCAACAGTAAGTGCATTAGAGATATCTTGCCTTAAAAAATCAGTTTCCATATGCATATATAACCCATACATTGGTTATTTATATGGTATTCCGCCATCTTGGCGGCCATCTTGAATTTCTCGAAATGCTAAAGGGTGACACGATGTCACCCGTCAGATTCTTTTACAGTAGGATGTCTACTTCAGGAATCAACAAAGAAAAAAACTATGTACTCCACTGCAAGGTTCAGCCAAAAAATGGGGAATATCTGCCGGACTAGTCCAACAATTCAGGAGCCCAGCCCAAAAATTAGGGCGATAAAAATTAGGGCCATGGGTGACTGGGCCCCTGTTAGTCTTTATCCCTGGGTAGACTGTTGGATTGTTGTAGGATGGTTTGTTATAGTATATAAAGGGAAATAAGCACCTCTCATATGAGCTTAAGCTTTGTATAGACAGGGTTTGTTTCTTCCCTTGAGCCTTGGTATGTTACATTTGGTGGCAGCGGTGGGATAATGTCAACTGCCATACCAGAGTTGCCTTACTCATGGATTCCAAGGCCAAGTTTCGAGTCAAAACTTCTTGGAGTAGAAAATAATGTAATGTTTGTCCAATGTTGCAGTTCAATATATGCAAATGAGGTAGACTGTCCGATTGTTGTAGGATGGTTTGTTAAAGTATATAAGGGGGAATACACCTCTCGGTGTAAGCTTAAGCTTTGAATCAACAGAGATTGTTTCTTGCCTTGAGCCTCGGAATGCGTACAACAGCTATGAAAAATAGGTACAGTTGTTAAGGCAGTAGCGGATAGCTGATTAAATTGTCGTTGCATAATTTAATTACAACTGATAACCTTTGTTATCTACCAATCGGTAGATTAACATGTATTCTTGCCATAGAAACCCATTCAAGGGCACAAATATTATTTAAGTGATAGACCCTTTTTGTTTACAGCACTAATTAGGTCAGTAGCGAATAGCTTCTGGTAATAACAGATCGGCAGATGTGAGGATGTCTCAAAACGATGTTGACCTAGTGACAGCAATTCACTACACTAGAGATGGATCCAGACATGCTTTACCTACTCGCCAAGACTGCTTTTAGACACAGGCTGATCCGTAAAACATGGCTGTCTCGAATGCTATAAGGGATGTTTTTCCAGATCCGGGCTTAATTCGTTTAAAACAAGTGAGCAATCAGCTACTGCTTGAATTGTGTGATGTTTTGTTCAGGCGATATTATATATCTTAAACAGGGTTGTGCTTAGGTCAGAATTTGTGGGGGACACAGGTGTCCCCCTATCTAAATTTCAAGGGGACATTGGGAAATTTCGAGGAACAAGCACAAAATAACTTTTTTAAACTTTATGTATGAAAACAAGTCTCGCATTTCATATTGACATCAGACTCACACAATCACAAACATTTTACCAACCAATTCTTCTGGAAATTTTATTCCTTGTGTTTTATTCGTCTCTGAGAAAAATCATTAATTTGGCTGTCTTCATCGGCAGACGGTACAAGATTGGGTGTTTTAGCACCCGATTTCGTTGATTCCACAGCGTCTGCTAGCTTTCTTTTCAGATAGAGTCAGCTGTTAAAATTTATTTTAGTAACAACCTTAGGACCAGTTATCGATATTTTATATCGAAACTGGCTGAATCACTAAGTAAATTTTCGGTCACAGTCAAGCTTATGCAGGTGCGCGACCTGTTTACAATATTTTACATTAAAATCGGCTAAATTATCGATTACAGTCAAGCTTTTACATTTATATATATAAGGAGATGTTTTTGAGTTTATTGGGGTTTTACGCCGTTTTCAACTACCAGGGTCATATCGCGGCGGCACATAAGGAGATGTACACATAATAATATACAATGCATGATTATACTATCTTAACAAATATAAATGCCGGTCAAGCAGCAATTTTCTTCATGAGTAATTACGGAAAACAATAGATCGGAATTCTGAGTGCGCTCAAAATCCTGTGATGACTTATATTTTAAGGGACATAGAGAATTAGTTTGCGGGAATCCCGCAATGCCGCGGCCTAGGCACAACACTGTTAAATGTTAAAATGGCAATGAATTTTGTGCTAAAAATAGACTGGGTTTACCGTTATGTTTTGATAAACCATAGGTGTTATTACTTATTCTCGTAAATATGGCTTGATTCAAGCCGTAGATACAAGATTTTATAACATCACATACGAAAATACTATCATTGTTTGTCTGAATTACTTAATAAAATCGTTCCCTACTGTCTATCCAAATTTCTTAGCGTTGTAGACATGATTGTTTACATGATACCAAAAACTTGTCAATTGGCATTGAAGTATTTGAAATTTTAACATCTAAGCATTTGCTTTTACTTTTTTCTTTGCATGGAAACTTCACCTTCCAACAGAGCTTCAGATTTATTTCAAGAGTGGTGGGTCGAAATGACCCATGGCAGGGAAATTGATGGGTCATTTTTGGAAATGATGGGCCATAGCAATGAAAATAAACATAGTGATGTAAAAAAAAAATTAAAAGCTTGGGCCGCTTGGCCCCTGGAGTTGAAAAGTGATGGGCCATATTTGCAAATAGTGTGTCAATTGGCCCGGGCCCACTGTAAATCTGAAGCTCTGTGCCAAAACCCTCAATTTGGTTACCGCGAAATGAAAGTACAAAAACAAATTCAGGGTTCCCAAAAACCCCCAAATGGGGGTTTTGCACCCCCAAAATTGAATCTTGCACCCCCAATTTTTGAAGGCAGCCTTCTATGTCTCATATAGAGGGAGTGCAAGTATGCTGTAAAATGAATGTTTTCACCCCAGATTTAAAAGCCAGTGGGAACCCTGAAATTTAAACAAAAGTAAATGTGGGTCCGTATACCGATTATATGTCATAGTTCGACATAGTCAACCTGATTTTACTGAAATATACTGTTGAAATTTTTAGACTTACAGTTGAGAACATCATGAAATTGATATTTATACCATTCCATTCCGATCAAAACCATTCCACTCAAGCGTTCATTCATTCCGCTCACAAAAACATTCAAACCGCTCATAAAACATTCACACCGCTCAATAAACGTTCCCTGGTTTAATTGGTTGTTATAAAAAGAATGCATTTCATTGGTCGAAATATTACCGTGGGCATTTTATCGATAAACCTTCATACCTATAATATTGGTAAATTTCCAATATCGGGCTGTTACTATTTAAAGATCATGTTTGATTGGTTGAACGGTTATCGTGGGCGTGTTATCGATTTTTTAGAAACACAAAATCATTCAAAACGCTCATTCCATTCATCCATACATTCGCTCATAAAACGATCCCATTCCACTCAGAATGTCAATTTCATGATGTTCTCAACTGTAGATATACTAGTGGCCAATCCACTATATCCCAAAATCTGCTTGTTGGCTACTGCCTTAATAATAATCCGAGTTTTCTCTGATGAAATTCGCTCTTTGATATTTTGATGTCGCTCATTCACATCAGAGTGCACTACCATTAAAAAACAACGTCAACACAAGTTGTGGCGCTTTGTTTACCGTCCTATCTTAAACGATATCCTTAAAGCGCCTTTAGATACCAATCAATGAACCATTCATTGTCATGCCTGGTGAAAAATTTAAGACCAACTAGAACTGTCGCAAAGCGGACGAATACCCCCCACTAGGGCCTTGTCACTGAAAAAGTGCTATTGGTCAAAATGTTCTTGACTTAGAGCATGGAAACGGATTTTAAACAAAGTCCAACTGTGATCTTGACCTTTGACCTTGGTGACCCCAAAACAGTAGGGCACCTCCATTGGTCATGGGCAACAACTGTGTAAAGTTTCATGATCCTAGGTCAACCTGTTCTCAAGTTAGAACACGGAAACGAAATTGTAAATTTTGACTACTCCCCCCCCCCCCCCCCCCCCCTTCAAAGTGGCATAACTCTGAAACTAATGACTGGATCAAGATGAAAATTGCAGGTGCACAACTTCATATGATAGGAAACATCCTGATAAAATTTCAGAAAAATTGGTCAAAAACTGTGGGAGGAGAAGAGGACACAAGATTATGTCCACGGACGGGCGGACGGACGGACGGACGGACAGACGGACAACCTGATTCCAGTATACCCCCCCATAACTTTGTTGTGGGGGGTATAAAAATTATTTCTAAAAGGTTTAATAGGCAATGTTTTGCAACAACCCTCACATGACCAGCCATTGATTACAATAACCGACCTACTTTCCCTTGTTTTTGAGTGGTAGTGTGCTCTGATGTAAATGAGCGACATCACATGATGTAAAGGAGCGACATCAATATATCAAAGAAAGAATTTCATCAGAGACCATATCATTCCTCCAAAGGAACCTACCTACTTGCCCAAAGGACATAAAAGAAACCTGCTACAGGACACTTGTACGCCCCCAAGTAGAGTATGCGGCCACAGTCTGGGACCCTGCAACCAAGGACCAAATAAGGAAGGTAGAGGCAGTACAGAGACGTGCAGCAAGGTTCTGCCAGAATGACTACCGCCGAACTAGCAGTGTCTCAGCCATGATATAGAACCTGAGATGGGAAGACCTTCAGCACCGACGTGAAAGAAGCAAAACAGTCATGATGTACCGGATCGTAAACAACCTCATAGACATTCCAGCCGAGACGTATCTCATCCCCGCCGGCACAGTGACAAGAGGCCATGAGATCCGATTCTTGGTACCATACTGTTCGGTAGCGGCATACAAGAGGTCTTTCTTCCCCTCCACCATACGACTGTGGAACTCCCTGCCTGCCTCCGTAGCTACAGCACCATCGCTCGATGCCTTCAAGAGCTGCGTTGGTGCCGACCTGGTGCGTTAGGCCGGGACAGATGTTTTTATCCTGATTTTAGACTGTACAAAATCCTTCCTTCACACATGTACATAGTTCACCACAGTGCGACTATACCTATGTTTGGGTCCAGCACTTAACGGAAGAAGAAGAAGAAGAAGAAGAAGAAGAAGAAGAGAAAACTTGGATTACTGTAACAACTGCACATTAATTTACTTTCCCAACAAAAAGGCTGTTTCAAATTGAAAACAGCCACAGGCAGCAGAAGTCAAAAAGATATTAAAAACAGTTAAAACGGTATGATTTGTGTACATTATTTCAAAGAAAATATTGAGACAAAGGGAGAAAATACTCGTTTGACCGCATTTTCTTTTGAAGACTTTCTTTCCCAGTGTAATTTGCTATTAATTGCATTCAAAACAGTCATTGGGAATGAATTAAATAACTGACATATTTAATCAACAATATGTTGGTCCACTACATGGTGTAAAAACATGATGTCCGAAATACAGGATTTGTCCGGATACTAGGTAATTTCACATTTTGTAATTATTTTGACTTACTCATCGTATCAAATAAGAAACCAACACAGGAGTCGTCCTTCTTCTGTTTTCTCGACATTATGTTGCTACAAAGTGTATCTGAATAATGGTTTTGATTCTTCAGAAGGCAGTCGAAGGCGTCACGGGCAGAGAAAAACAACAACAACTTTTGTAGACGACAACAACAACAATGGCGTCATCCGAAGAGGATAAAACATCGAAAAAAGACGTTGATCGGGAAATTGATGCGGAGTTGAATGATTTATTAGATGGTAAATGTATTTTACATAACACGTGTACAGTTTATACGCTAAACATAGACGCAACATGTCCTCAATTTGGAAATGTCATGTGTTTTCGCGAGTTCAAAATGTAGCATATCAAAATTGAAAGCATGTTTGTCAATCTAGATACCTGGATCTGGATACCTGGATCATAGGGTCAATATATTAGAATTATCTGTCGTGACCCCTCTGGTAAAGTACATACTGGTTAATGTCTCCAACGGGTTAAGTGACCTTGTCTGTCTCAGAGTGCATTGCAAAACAGATTACTTATACATTTAACATTTCACTTCTCAGCCGATAACATTGATTAAAACTAATTGACACAAATTGTTCTTTACTATTCTCCCAATATTTCCCGTTTCTAGATATCAAAAATGTCTCAAATTCAGCTACTTTTTGACAAAAGCGTCCACATTGATAAATATCATACTAGAAGCTCTTCAAAGATCACTTTCCTAGTGATGGTTCATCTGAACTATGTAAACTCAACTGACTGAACTATTTACATCTGTACTTGCAGACTCATCAGGAACAAAATCAAGATATTAATCAACTGATAATCTATTTACATGATGATCTGATTATTGGTTTACACTCTCACATCCCCCGCAGGACGCCGTCCTGGTGGAACATGTCCAACTCTAGCACCTCTGTCAGAAGATGATTCCTGTTTAGGGAGTTCGACTAATTTATCCCTTCGGATAGCCCAATTCTTTTCAGGTTCTTCCCTTTTTAACTTTTCTAGTTTCTTCCTCAGGTCTTTGCTAGCCAAACGCTGTTTCTTTGTGAGATCTCTCCCTATGCCAATTTTGCTGTAGGTTAAACTGTTCTTCAATTTGTACGCATTCTTCAGGATTTGTCCCCTTGTCTCTCTACTCTCAATTGATACTCTTAAAGGCCTTCTTTCGGTTATCGTCTCTCCAATTCTAGTGAAATCTTCTGCTAGCACACCAGTTACACCTAATACATCTCTACAAATAGAATGCACAACGTCCTTGTCATCCTCTGTAGATCCAGTGTCTGGTAAATTGAAAAACATAATGTTCTTCTCTCTTGATTTGATCTCCTGTCTATCATCCAATATTTCATTAATCTGATTAGAAATCATGTCTGGCAGTTTCTTGTCAAGGTCAGAAACACACTGAACTACATTCTTAACAGCCTGAACTTGAGTGTCTAGTTTGTCGTTACACTTTTTGATGTCCATAGCTACCACTTTCAGTTCAGAATCCATCTTATCCTGCCTTCTATGAACTAAAGTAAGCATTTTAAAAATCTTTTGAGATGCTCCTTTACAACTTTTACAGAACCACTGGATGCTATCATCTGACTTTTGAAGAAGGTCATAATCTGATTTGGGAACCCTTTGACACTTTATATGATACCATTCATCACATACAGAACAACAGAGTGCATCATCAGTACTAGTTACAATCTTATCACAATCAGAACAAGTGTCCTTTATCTCCTTTCTTGATCTGGATTTCCTAGGTTCTTGTTTGTCAGCCATCTTGGAATAGTATTCACATGTGCAAGTAAACTAAGTCCAATTTCCTCTTTTAAATCTTGTAGTTCAAAAAACTATTTAGCCACTGGGTAGAATGCACTTTCCCACAATGAATAAGACAAGAAATTTAATGAAACACCATCAATTAAACTTGTAAAACATAAAATATTGCTCTAGTAAAAATCCCGCTGAGACAGGGCCGCTTATGCACTTTGGATAATACAAGAAGGAATCAAAATTCAGTCGAATGGGATCAAGGTGTCCTAATAATTTAGCTGATTGATGCCCTGATGGCTTCAAAGTTTGTTTTCATGGGGTCAAATTGACTTCTAAAGGTTGATGGAAGCCCCAACAGATTGCACCTTTGTCTTTACAGACGGCTCATGCCAAAAAAAACCCAGGCCCATCAGGAGCAGGAGCGATCATATAACAAACGGAAGGGGAAACAGTAAAATTGAAACAAGCCGTATCAAGACACGGAACTATTCTTCTTGCGGAGTTGGTGGCAGTCCTCATCATGGCACTCGAATACGTGATCCAATACCAGAGATTCAGATTGGGTCGGCCCTTTGGTCTGGGACCGATGAAATTTAGAAATGACCGAAAGAACAAGTTTCTGTCCGTCAATCGGGCTGATATAAATTATGGCTGTCAGACAAATTGTCGGATGGTTTTATGGCATGGTCAGTCTCTGTAAATGTCCATATTTTGTTATGTCTATGTCAAATACCCACTTTATTGTGTCTTGGCGTATCCCGCCATAAACAAATATAACTAGTTTCCCGGCGTGTAATATCTTTGTGTTCTATGCGTTGAAACAAGGGAACCAGCATGGAGTACTTGGTTTTCATATTTTGAATTCAGGAATAGGTGTTCGAGAATCGGGACATATCATATTTCCATTTCGTTTGGCTGCGATTCTTTGTTTCTATTTTCTTGTTCATCGTCATAATAATTTCATTACAATTTACTTTCATGATTGCAAAATTCTTTCACCCGAGATGGATCTGTAGGATACGTTGCGTCGATTTTCTTCATAACTGTCTACCAAATCGAGTGCGTTAGTTTCTTCTATAGCCAATTGAAATTCAAATATTTTAACTCGATATAGATTGCACAATAGATAAGTTGTTTCTGCTCCACTTATTTATATGTGTGTGTTAAGTAGAACACGCCCTCTTAGTCCATGAGCCAGGACCCGAATTTTGGCCGATTGGTACCACTCGGAGGGAGTAATTCTTTTTGCCCTTTTTGATTAGTCTGGTATCTATACTTTATGTTTCAGTATGATAGCAATCTCAGATTGGTAGCTTATGCCCCGAAAAACGCTTCTTTTCAAGGGTACCCTTTACACACAAAAATTTCATTGTTTTTCTGGTGAAACAACACATATATTTCTCCAACCCTTAAACTCATTCAAATACAAAATCCTTTTTTCATAACCGAGATACAGTACAGAGTAGCATATTGTAAGGTTTTGTGTTAGTCTGAAATGTCATCTGGATGATGATTTTAGTGTACACAGAGAACTATCTATAGATGATACGAATTACAAGGAAAAAATGAAAATTATAGTGTTTTTGGACACATAAAGTCCGCTTTCTGATGAAAATGGACTGTAATTAGTATTTTGATATCAGGTGATGCTAAATATATATGCATATAACAAAATAGCATGGAAAGCAATACCTACTTAATTGCCACTCATTACACTACCAGAAAGTCAAAAAATCATAAACGATTATCATTTACATTTCATTCATTTTCTTAATGTAAAACTAATTCGAACTACGAATAATTCAAATGAATAATTCTTACAAACAATTCTTTAATGATAAACATGTAGAAAACTAGGCCTGGTTTGAAAGTGTACGCAGAGAAGCTAGCTTCTCACAAGATAAAAAAAAGGTGAGGGTTAAAGCCGGCTATATTGTATTTGTTTTTCTGGTTCGAAAGGATGACACAAAGTCATTGTTTAAATGTTTTTCTACTGCCGGACAGTCATTATAATACATGTCCAGACAAATGTACATCCATAAAGCATTGAAGAAAAACGTTTTTACATGTGCAGTTCATTCGTGAAAAAAGACCGGTTATCAATACTGCTATATAATGTATGATATTTCTTTCCTGCAATCCAATGCGGATATTTAAGTGAATAAGGCATCCTTTACAAATAAAGAGCCCCTCTAGAGTTCACACCTTCGTCTTTTGCCTTTTGTTCGGATACATTTGCACAATGAATACAAAAAATGTAGGCTATTGGCATGCTTTTAAAACAATTATGAGGACTTCTGGTGTTAACACTGACATGCAAATCGGTAGTGTTTCCTAATATATGTACAAATTCTTTCTACGTATATATTACCTTAATACAACCACTTGGATTGCAAATGGAAGTTTATTCATTCCTGGAAAGATATTATATATACAACATATTAAGAAACATGTGTAGTTAACTACAATGCTATCGCTTTTCGTGTGTACGTATACAAATGTTACAAAGGAGGTATTTTCAGCAAAACTGTCATGAAACTAATCTATAATTAGAGACATAGCAAGAATTAAATACATCTTGGGTGTATCAAAAGTGTTGTTGTGCAACAGAATTAATATTAACCCAGGACATCTGATTATGTATTGACCCTACTTCGGCTATGATTTCTTAAGAAAGACGCTAAACTAACGGACCAAGATGCAGTTGTCACGGGTTCACTTTAGTGAACTATACTCTGTAGCATGGACATATTACTATGTACAGCAGTATAGTCTTTTAGAATACAAGATATAATGCAGTACAAAATAAATATTTACGAGTAAAAAATAAAGCAAAGTGTTAAATAAACGATGAGACTAGAGATAAAATTGATTACATTGATACAAAAGCTGTTGAAAAAGCTCACATACCTTTCTGAAAAAAAGAATCTAATTCCATGTCAAATCAACATAGCAAAGTTCAGTTGTACTCTTTCGTGAATGATGCATACCGTAAGTATAATGGGCTAGAAAGGAAGAAAGATTCACTACATGGCCTGTTATACAATGTACATAGACAGTCACGATTTATTTATGCGAAGTAAACAATGACAACACAGGGAGAGTAATATACAAATGTAAGTATTTAGGTACCAAAAACAGATGTTTTGAATTGCAATTACAACATAATGCAAGAATTTCTACCAAAAAGCTTGGAACTGCCATGAGCGAGGCCATAATTATAACCAAACAATCGAAATCACACTAGCATTTAGCCTTACTGCAATTGGTATTTCAAAAGAAGAAATGAAGACATGTTGATATAAAGAAAAAAGTAAGAGTCTAGTATGCAAAACAGGGAAATGTGTTTTGTGACTTTTGAGCACTTCATAGTTATGAAGATTAGACATTTGAAGTTCGTTTATTATATTATTCAAGCATGTGATTCATTTATTGTAAATATGCAAATATGAGAGAGAATGGGATGACGATAAATGTGGTCTCGGTTATAAATATGATTATGAAAGAATATGGTCAATCAGAGGAAGAGATTTTCCATGTATCTAAGTGGCCAGCAAATTTGTCAGTTGGTGCTTTAGACAGGCTCAATTCAAAAAAAAACTTTGAAAAAAAACGATCCAAAGTTATTTTGCTCTGTTCATTGATGAATAAAGTACATGTTTTAATTACCATCAATATTTTTTTTCAATGACTTAGGTGTTAATGTAAGAAAAGAAGTTCTATAAAGCGGTGATTGAAAATTGAACTGTTGGGGCAGAATGAAATTTAATTTCTCTGCATTACGGACATTATCAACTTACAAACAAATCGTAGTATTTTAATCTTAATCAGATAAAAACCACCATTACTGAATTATAAACAAAATAAGGTTTGTGACGTTGAAGAATGTCATACATCATCAGTTGGTATTTATAAGTCCAATTACCCACGAGAATGACAATTTCGAAGTTATGTAGACAACGAAGTTGTTCGACACTTTAAAGTACGCTGGTGCATTAACGTAACTAGTCAAGTGAATGCGTAGTAAAGGTTTTTACACCCTAGTGTAAATGAATGTTTTAGATATATTTTGTATGTAGGATAATATGGCTAGCTGCTACGAGCCTGTCCGAAACTTTTAAACCGACTTACCCCTCCCAGTTTTATAAGCCAAAATGGATAATACTAAGAACACGGTTGCACATGGTAATGCTTCTAGTCCTGGAGGCTTAAACTGCTAAACAAAATTGTCTAAGTTTATGAGGAGTCTATCCCTTCTTTTGCAACAATCTGATATTGGGAAAGTGCTTCCAGTGAAACTGAGACAGTTAAGAAGATTAGTTGACTGCTGCTGAGGAGACTAGTTAGGGTAACAAGACGTTGGTTCCTAAAATCGGATATCAGTGAACTGTTAACAATGTGAAAGGAGTGTGTGGGATTGTAAAGGCTACGGTACTATTATATGAACAAGAGCTGTCCGAAGACCCCCGGCTCGGCCAGTATCCATTCTGACATTTGACAAAAGTCATTTGTCTCTCACCAATGGGTGTGAATCATCTATGTGAGAGAGCAGCTGGAGGCTCGGTTTGGATATTGTGGTTGTACTGGTGCGAGAAATACCAGGAACCCACGGTTAGGTGCTCCAGCCGCCGCGATATGACCCTGGTAGTTGAAAACGGCGTAAAACCCCAATAAACTCAAACTCAAACTGTCCGAAGACAGCGCGCTCGACTTTCTAAGTTGCTTAGTATAAAGGGGGCATAACTCCAAATAGTGGTCCCAGGGTCATGGGCCCTGATAGTAAGGTAGAGGGTGTGATGGTGGATTAGTATTCCAAGTTTGGGTTGAATCCCTTTGATAGTATAGAAGTTATTGATGTTTGAAAAAACTTTAAAGTTTGTTGCAACGCCAACGCCGACGCCAACGCCGACGCCGACGCCCGGGTGACAGTATAAGCTCTCATTTTCTTCGAAAAGTCGAGCTAAAATGAAGCAGGTGTGAGAATCAAAACTTTTGATATGCCCTCATAAACGACTTGTTTTGAAGCATGGGATCACAAACGAAATCGCTAAACAACCACAAACTTGCATTCTCTCCTACACATATGAAAGTCACACCAATAGTGACACGTTATGGTAACTATTTAGAGAATTATCAAATCGAGTTTTAATTTAAATAGACCTGATGAATCTGTCGCTCACAATGCAGATTCTATGAAACGTTTGCATTTGTCTAAAAGAGAGAGTGAATGAGATATGTTTGATTAAAAATTACGCTACTGTGATTATAAAGACAATGGGTGCCATTTTTCCTTTTGTTACCACAATTTCAATCACTTTGACCATTAGTTATCAATTATATTTCAATCGCTTTGTTGTTAACATTTGTGTGGTGATATGGATCCTAGAGAACTTTCAGACTCTTACAAAATGAAAACAAAGATTTACCCAACCATTTGAGTATGTATCATAATGCATTTTGTTATGGTTCATGCCAAATAAACTAGAACACATACATCTGAATCACATTTTAATGCATATGTACGACAGAAGAAGTTTAAATCTAAGTCAAATGATTATCGTTCATGAACACTGCAATATATTTTCAAAACGAAATAAAATTGCAAAAGTACTACATGAATTTTGTATCTCATTTCTATTTTAACATAGAAATAAGTTCCCTCCGTACACTTTGATTATCATTCTTTGCATAAGTAATCTTTGTCTAATCATCATAGTTTATATAAACTAGGTTTAAGAAATGAGAATGTTATAATCTTAGTAAAAGCAGAAACAATTGTATTCTCTCATACTTACATAATTGAGCGTGAATCTGGAAAAGGGTCCCTTATAGCATTTCACATTTCAAGATCAGTGCATACTTTTAGTGAAGACAGGCAGACATCCATGCTGCTATATTACAATTGCAACAGGTCACTAAGGATCTAGTGGAAAACAGCAATGGTTCCTGATCAGACTGCGTGTATACGCAGGCTGATTTGGAACCATGTTTGGCTCAAAAGCCTTGACATTTTTTCCGTATCCTGACTCATTATATTGTACATGTGTTATATTGGATTTTGATTAGATTTATATGAAGACCAATATATCCAACTAAGAGAGTTTTGTACTATATATGACAAAAGCAGCAAATCGTTTCGCATATTCATTGCATCATCCAGGTCCGTAGGAAGCAATTTCATATGGGGGGGGGGGGGGGGCTGAAGCCCTTGTCCTGAATATTGGGGGGGGGGGGGGGGGGGGCTAATTTGGATTTTCCCAAAATTTTCAGTGTAAAGTTAAGAAAATTCGGCATTTTTGGCCAACATTGGGGGGCTTAGCCCCCCCTGCCCCCCCCCTGTTCCTACGGGCCTGTAACTGAATAGGGGACTATCAGGTTTTACCTTGATTGCTACATGATGTAGGGCCTACATTATATATCGTATAATCGTATATTGGCATTGGGCTATATTTCGTTGCGTAAAGTATATAGCTTCATTTTTTTCATGTGGTCATTCGATTTAGTTACGAACCGTCTAATATTGTGCAATTGAATTTATTTCCAGTAATTATTTTCTACTTTGCATTGATTGGACATTCAACTGAACATATAAGGCCCTTCATTATATCTAAAAGTGAAAATGCTATTGAGTTCAGCATTCTTTCAGTAGGCCTAACGTAAAAAATCAATTTCATATTCATATAACACATACATGTATATGCATGAATTAGCCACCTAATAGGTAATCCAATTGTTCTGGATAAATACACAGCGCTGTCAACAGATTAGCAACAGTTAGAAGCCTTAAAACACTCATAATATGCGTTTTAGTTTTTAGGTACGAACATTTCAGGGTCCGAATCAACAAAATGTTTTTGCCTTTTACAGCTTTTTCCGAGTGTTTTGTGTCACGAAACTGGCATGAATCGATGAATACGCATTTGAAAATATATTTAAGTGTAAAAATATGTAGCCACTTGCATTTCTACTTCAAAAAATTGAAAAATTCACTTGAAAAAATCTTGCATTTCGTTCGGTGTAGGGGCCGACAAATTGTCTTTTATTTCACAGCCTACAGAGGCCTCATACCTGGGAACAGATTAAATAGTACTCAAAACTAGCCTTTTAAAAATATTTTGGCAGAGAAAATAATCACGACAAGCCTCTTGATAAATCACATATTTCAAAAAGAAATCGCACCTACTGACCAATTTGTGGACATGTGAAAATGGGGTAGGTTAAGAAAACGGCGATTTCCTTAGCATAAGCTACCAATTTCAGACTGCTATCATATCAATTAGTTAACTACATATATCAAGCTGTTCAGAAAGTGCAATTAGAATTACTCCCTCCGAGTGGTACCAAAAAAGTGTCTGGCTCATGGACTATCTGGTAACTGCCTCATTATGCATAAAATTAACATATAAACTCTGTGTGCATGTTCGACATCGATCTCTGCAAAGCACTCGTTTTGATGTCGGATGTATGTGGATCACACTTTACGCTTTTCATTTCACACATAAAATGTGATACACGTAACCCTTTTAAGATAATTGATATACGCTAATTGCAATGTAAAATGAAGTATTTTGTCTGTTAGGTTTTGATTTTTCAGTTTCGCTTTTGCACTACGGGTGAAAATAAGTCGGACCATATTCGTACCAGCTGGAAAATTATGTTGTCCGCAGCTCTTATGCATATACCGTGTGTGGAAATTGAGCAACCCTCAGCCTAATAGATCATGGAATTTGATGAGTAATTCAAAGAAGTTGTTTCTACTTTTATAATTATCCTTTGAAAAGATGTTTGGATACTGTTTCATAAATGAACAAAAAGATGAAAATCGAAAGTCTCAAAATTTTTTTTTTAAAAAGTATCAGGAAAACTGGAAATTGCAGAACTTTCCCAAATGTACCGGAACAGCAAATCGTATCAGTCGGCCTTCCTAATTGTGATTTACCGTATACCTGTAATATAGCACACCCCTAGGAAGTACCGATGGAGATGTCATGGACTTGTCTGTCTATTTTAGCTTTTTTAAATACAAAGTAGAATGTCTGAAGATTTTTTGTTAGTTTCAGACATATGACCGAAGTTTTTTCTGCTATTTAGGACATGTCCTAAGAAAAATGAATCCAATCTGAACAATACACAGAGATAACACCAAGGAAACTGATTCAGATATACAATGTGAGTGACAGTAGTCAGTCAGTAGTTGGAATCTTCACAATGGGCTGGAAGAACACAAGCCACAGATCTGTTTTGGCAGACATCAAAAAGGCCATGAAAACCCTCACAGCCAGAGTAGCGGTAAAGATACTGTCGACACCTGGTGACCTGGACATGCTGGTGTACAGGGTAACGATCAGCCTAGCAAAAGAGGGAGCCTAAGAAGCCGCAGACATGCCTGAAGATTCCAGAACAGTTACTCTACAAGAGGTGAAGGAAGCAAGCCACAAAACCTGCCTCGTGAAATGGCAATGCAGATGGGAGAATTCATCCACAGGAAGAACCTTTTATGAGTACAGCCCATCTGTATTGACAAAGAGACAACTTGACTTCCCAGACAAGAATACAGCCAACTCTATACTACAACTACAGGGGTCATTCTCTGAAAACGTTTTGTAATTCAACAGCATATTTTCAAATTTTCAAATTACATAAAATCGCACATCTGATTAATGTATTGGATATATCAAACCGTGCACTTTGCAATGTCCATAATTTGCAAACACTGAGACAATTGGTATTTGAGAAATGAATGATGGTATTTGATGAGTTGAAAAAAATGTCTTTACCATCACAACACTATTCAGTGGTTATTTTAAAAAAATGGCTGAAAAAATAACCCAGTTTTATTGATCATATTGTAGAAACAGGTGATACTCAACAAACAAACATTTACAGGAACCCTTTCTTAGCTTTGCAAGCATATGGGAATACAATGATCATATACCCGTGTTAAAAATGGTTATAAACTTAATTGTATTTTTAGCTCACCTGAGCACGAAGTGCTCGGAGTGAGCTATTGTGATCGGTCAATGTCCGTCGTCCGTCTGTCTGTCCGTCTGTCTGTCTGTCCGTCCGTCCACAATTAAAAAAAAATCTTCTCCTCCCAAACCAATAGGTCTAGAGTCTTGAAAATTTGTATGTAGCATTGTCTTAATGCCCTCTACCAAAATACTTCAAATTATTGTGCTTAAAGAAAAATTGGCCCTATGTTGTTGGGTTTAAGGTTTCACTCAGAAACACATTTTTCTCAAAGACTATTTGGCCTAGAGTCTTGAAATTGTGTATGTAGCATTGTCTCAATGCCCTTTACCAACATACTTCAAATTGTTGCGCTTAAAGAAAAATTGGCCCTATGTTGTTGGGTTTAAGGTTTCACACAGAAACACAGTTTTCTCAAAGACTATTTGGCCTAGAGTCTTGAAATTTTGCCTGAATTTACATCTCATAAACCTCTAACAGAATACTTAAAATCATTACATTGCAAGGAAAGAAGCCCTAGGTTGTAGGTTCTAGAATTTTCAAGTAAGGAATTGTTTTGACCAGGTAGATTTTATCACATATCATATAAGTCTATAATCAGATTTAGATTATGCAGATCATGATATCTGATAAAGAATGCATGGAGCTGTTAGAGGCACTAATGTTTGTTTACTTAAGAGATCAACTAAATACTTTAACCCTTTCCTGAAAAGACCTTGTTTTGAGGTCCCTATTAGAAAAGGCTTGGGAAATTAATGAGTCAAATGAAGAAAATGCCGATTCTCTTTTTACCTCAATATTTTATATGCTAGTTTATTGTAAATGAATCCTATTCGTAACGCTGTCAATTTTGTATTCTGAACTTTGAAATTGGAACAGTCTATTTCCTTTCTGTATGGGAAAGCATTATGCCCTTTCTCTACCATAAACAGGTTTGCCTCACCGACTGAAAAGGCTTGTACAAATTGTTATGGTAAAAGAAGAAAATGTTGATAACTTGATTTCTCATTTTGCCTTATCATTTTCTCTGCAGTTTTATACATGAATGCAGTCTTTATCAACACCTGTTTTATCATCTACGACAGCTTTTAATTATGTATGCACTTATGTTATGTTGTTTGGAAAAGGTTTAATCGTAACCAAATCCTTACTGTTCAATGAATATTTTCCCTATATTGTCGGTTCCATATAAATGATAGAGGGCAATGTTTGACGATCTTTTCAAGTTGTTAAGGCCTGAAGATAACTTTTTTGCCTAGTTTAATAACTATTAAAATTATTCCTATGCTGTAGGCTCTTGCATTTTGTACAGAAAAAAGTGCATAGAGGTTGTGTATTGTTTTGTTAAACAGAAAAGTTCAAGTTATCATTATGCTTTGAAAATAAGCTCAACCATGAGGTATTCTAGATTTGAAAAAGCGGGAACAGGTTTAGAATTGTCTTAGGATTTCCAAACCTTAAGTTCTATGCTTTCTAAATATTATAGCCCAATGACTTCTTTCCAAATGCTTTGATTTGTCTATTTTAAATGGAAATTCAGCAATATGTTGTGGGTTTTCTGATTTTAAATACAGATATAGTGAAAAATCTTTGACAATCTTTTCCCAAATTTTGCTTTGAAATTTAGTGTGTACCATTGTCATATGACTCCTTTTCAAAATCCTCTTTTCAAAATCCTCGGAGAATTAAAAGGTTTGCTAAAAAGTATGTCTCGGGGCTCTCTCAGGTGAGCGATATAGGACCATCTTGGTCCTCTTGTTTCTAAAATATCTGCTATCTAGGGATTTGTATATGTACTTCAGACTTTAAAGGTTCATTGGAAGTTCACTAAGCAGGGAAGTATGCAAAGCAATATTGTAAAGTAACACATTTTTATGAAATTAACGTAAAATCCTCTGTTACGGTAAAGACATTACCTTATGGACGTGACTGTAGAGACCAAGATTGTATTTTTTTCACCATTGAGAAATATTTTCATCTAACAGCTGATTGACAATTCGATATTTGTAAAATTAAAATAGGTATAAGCTAGTTACACCAGGTTTAAAAGGTATTTAATCATACAATGTCATCACCGTCACGAAATGGTAGAGACATTTTGTTATGGAGGAGACTGTGACGGTAGCGGACATTTAAACAAAACATGCATATTTCATGGCTATTCAACTTATTTCAACACAAACTAGCAAATGAATTAGGAATGTGATGCCATAATTATCAATTGATCGTACAAGTTCGATTGTAATACAATTCGCCTTCATTTTGATGACCGTTCGGTAAAGACTGTAAAAAAGGTATGTTTTTGGGTGACGTCACTTGACCCTGATTTTTCACCATACACTGTCAATGACATCCGTCACAAAAAGGAAGATGCTTCCGATTCAATGTGTCAACACTCGGTGACGTAATTCAGAAACGTGATGAATATGTATTTTTGATTTCTACACGATTTTCAGCATGTGACGGTTGAGACAAAAAATCGAGGGACACTTTATGTAAAAATGTAGATGTTGAATAATCATAAACAAAAAAATATTTTAAAGTTACCACTGGATTTATCGGTGACATATATTTATTTTACATGTAAAAATGCTAGACACGTTGTAAATCCTAAATACCACAACTGTGTATCACGCTAGAACTTTTGGTAGTATGAAATGGGACAATGATGACACTGGCGTGACGGTAAATTTAGCTGTGATTTTCACGCCTTTGTTGAAAGGAATCCGTCATTAACTTGCAAACAAATGTGCTTCCAATCATTCTATATTTGGTTTAGCGATTACTGCGTTATAACAGAAACATGATACTTTTTACCATTTTAGAGTTATACATCGCAGAAGTCTCAACCGTCACGTTTTGTCTCACATTGTGACGGTAAATTATTTGAACATAAAAATCGATTTAAAGGACAATTACTGCTGCAGTTAAATATTTTCTCAAATAATCCAAGTAAGTATAGCTGTATCAAAACTGTTTTGGGTCGGTTTGCATAGATTCGCCATTTCATTAAAATAACTAAAATGGCTGGGACAAAAAATTAGACAGGACAAGAGCGTTTCCAGAGAATGACCCACAGACAGGATATTCGATTCTAAACGCCCATTGAAATAGAGTTGGCATCACCACTATGCCAATGCGGTGTTCTGGAGACAACAAGCCACTACCTCCTAGACTGTTCAATCTATGAAGAACACAGGCAGGCCCTACAGACAACACTGCAGAGAGGATATCATGGCATTAACACGCTGGACACATACACACTCCTCAGTACTGATGAGCCCAGAGATCCCAGGCTGGAGAGATGCCATAAAGACAGAATTAGCAGGATTCATACTTGCAACAGACAGGTTCGCGGTTAACAAACCACCCAACCTCGAGCAAACTCGACCCGAGATCCACACCTAAATCAAGTTACCTAAAATAGAGATAACAGTGACATAGAGTCTGTGGATCTAGGATTTGGTTACTTCATGTTTCACAATGTCCTCTGTTTACCTATCAATCAAATTAAACGGTGTAAGACTGTTAGTTAAACATTGGTTCCAGACTTCCTTCTGAAGGGGGCCAGTTTGGATTTTAGGGGGTCAATTTGGCCATGGCCTCCTCTAGATTCAACACTGTTTCAAATAATAATTCAGAATGCTGTGGTCAATGCAATATTTCTCATTCAAGTAATTTTTGAAATTTGCGTACAATTTGTGGAAAAATCTAGATATTGTTGAGTGCTTTTATCTAGGGATGGTAACGAGTATCAATTTTACTAATCGAGTACTCGGTCACCCTTCCGATCGAGTACTCGAGTACTCGGATAGAAACGTCGTAGTTTGGTTATAGTATCGGTGTTTTCCAACATGTTCATAAGCGATTTAAGCAGCATATCTTCGGTGTGAATATCTCTTTAGATAACATTTGATCAGTACTTTATTTGAGAAAAGTGGACAATTGTTAGATATGTGGTGAGAATTACAGAATGTATCAAAAACTTTCATTTAAACTTGTGAAAAATAAAAAGAATCCGCAAGGATGTTGTTGTTATTTATCTCCAAAGCATTCGTAATATTTACGCATGTTGTGAGATATACACAAGTCACTATAGACTTAGAGGAAAGCATTGTTAGACTTTCTTGAATTTATTTGCGTGTAATCGGGAATGAGAGCAATAGAATAAAATCTTAACGATAATCCAATAATCGGCTGTTTGAATATTGCATTAAGCAATCAACTCTAGGTAAATCTTACGGACGTCGAATTAAATTGCATCGCCCGAAAACGGCGTATAGAGCGGCGAAGGTGCGAAAATTTATGACATTGTTTGACAGCGAGAACAATAGATGTTGGCACTTGGTTGCAAATAAGGATAAAATCGAGGGATTAGATAATCGGCAGACGACCAGGTGTTACGTACTCTACCCTTTGCACGGTACAGTGTTGGAAAAGAGAGATCGATATTTTCAACAACTTGAGTTTGGAAACGAATTTTCATTTTTCTGCTGATATTATTTTTTCTTTCCGATTACTCGATTAGTTATATTGGTAATCGATACTCGGACGTTCGATCGAGTACTCGATTAATCGGGTACTCGTTCCCATCCCTACTTTTATCAGAAAAAAGTCTTCCAGTTTTATTGTGAAGCTGAACTATCCCAAAACTTGTCATTTTATTGATAACAGGATGTTGTTTTCAAAAGAATTTTATCAATTCTATAATGATTACCAACTCACTGATAAGTTATCCTTTAATTGTATATACTTGCAGATGCTCTTGAAGATTTCAGCAGTGGAAATGAGGCAACAGGTGTTCCCCCGACTGAGACAAAATCTCAAGTGAGTTCTTAACAATGATTTCCGATGACATTTTCATAGAGTTCAGGTGAAGTCAACACCCTGTTCTGTCTGACTTTGTATGAATTCCAGCCTTGTAGTCTTTATCTTAAAAACCAAGCAATAAGATAAGTGCTCTAGACTTCCCTATCAACCCTTTCCCAAACGACTAACCACTAGGGTTGTCCAGTTTGAATGCTGCTCCAGATAATTGAATGATTGCTGATAAAGCAAGGCTTTGTGTACACTATTGCCCAGAAAACATTGTGGGAAAAGGAGAAATAATTGATTATCAACACTTAGTTCTTTTGCCTCAATGTTTTTCCAAGCCTCGCCTATTTAAAACGTCAAAACAAAGCCTTGTTTGGAAAAGGGTAAAAATAGAATTTGGGAAAGAAGAAAATATGCCAACATATTCTCATATTTCTCTTAATATTTTTGACATAGTGTTATACAAAAATTCATTTGTTTATCATCATTTAATTTTGTTTGTCATCTGCAACAGCATCCAATTTGGGACTTTCCAAATGTTTGCTTTTTGGAAAAGGGATAAAACTGATTATTTTGTTCCTATCATGTTTGATCTATACAGTACTCAAACACGAGCTTGCAGTACTATCAGCCTTTGATTTTAACCCATTCTCACACAATAAAAGCTTTTTGACACCTTATTTAGTAGTAGAGGAAGCACGAAATATATTGTACACGAAGAAATTACTTGTAATAAGTAGTTTCTTCATTTCCCACAATGTTTTCTTTCAAGAAAGAATAATAGAAAACATCATCAACTTGAAATTATCACGTACATGTATAAATGCAATTGTACATTATTTGGTTATCTGGATAAAAAACATTGTGGGAAATATAGGAATTGGTTTTCATATAATCGATTTCTTCATTTACTTAAATGTTTTCCAAAGCCTTTATCACTCGGGTTGTCAAAAAGCATCATTATGTGGTAATGTGCAATTATTTGTCTCGGAGGGTGCTTCCAAAGACGGCCCCGTGGACCCTATATCAGAGTGACATGTTTACTGAGGAGTTTTCCTATGAGATGGCCAAACAGTTTCAAGAAGCCATGACTATGACAAGAAATTTCTTAATTAATCCATTACCATGCATTGCCGCTTCACAAGATAAAGGCTTTAGAAAACATTGTGGAAAATGAAGAAATTGCTTCTCACTGTAAGCAATATCTTCATTGCTCCTCACAAGCAATATCTTCATTTACCACAATGTTTTCTACCAAAAAATATTGATTTCTATTTACTTATAATTGATATCTGCAACATCTTTGGTTTTTGATCAGTCTTAAATTCTGCTGTCTTGTAATGGGTTAGAATATTCCTCTATGTTTTACAAAGCCTTGTTCCTTATGTAATGTCAAAATTCATCATTATATGATAATGGGTCAATGATTCACCTTTCAGGGAGCTTCCAAAGACGGCCCCGCGGACCCTATATCAGACATGTTCACGGAGGAGTTTTCCGATGAGATGGCCAAACAGTTTGAAGAAGCCATGCAAGCAATGATGGCAGATGACCCTGGAATGCTACAACAGATTGAAAAACTAGCTGAGGCTGCCAGCACAGCAGGTAATACTTATGAGGTCATAGGCAGCGAATGAGTACCTTAACCCTTCCCCAAACAAGACCTGGTTTTGATGTCCCTAAAAGAATTGGCTTTGGAAAACATTGAAACAAAAGAAGAAACTGCTGATAACCAGCAGTTTCTCCTTTTGCCTCAATATTTTCTATGCTATATTTCACACAAATCCAATGGTTTTCAATCTTAAATTTGTCATCTTCAGCAGCTTTCAAATAGGAGCACCCTGATTTTTTTTCGTTTGGGAAAGGGTTAAGGTCATTCATTTATTGATCCATTCCTGGATAATGACACCACAGTAACACAAGATAAAGACTTTCGAAAACATTATGGGAAATGAAGAAATTGCTTTTGGCAATCAATTCCTACATTTTTTACAATATTTTCTACTCAAAAAGACAAAAAAAATGTAAAATTTGATTCATGTGAAATTTCTAATCTGCAACATCTTTGAATTTGAACCAGTGTAGAATTTTGTCATTTGGTGAAGGGTCGTTTCATTATTTATTTACTGTACTTCATAAAGTTCTGTCAAGTTAGGGATAAAAATTCAATTGTTTGTAACAAGTTTTATTTGTAAAAGAAATGTACACCTTGAAATCTTTGGTTGTTTTTCTGTCTTGAATGCATTGGTCATTATACGCCCGTCGAAGACGGGAAGTATTATGGGATCACCCGTGATGTCCGGCGTCCGGCGGCGTCCACTTCTTTGTCCGGAGCATAACTCTGTCACCTTAAGTCCGATTGACTTTAAACTTGGCAGTTATATTCTTCTCATCATTACAGAGTGCAGTGCACAAGAACCATAACTCTACCTGGCTTATTTTTTGAGTTTTGCCCTTTGTTGTTTTTCATACTTGAATCTTGTCCGGAGTATATCTCTAAAAGTATAATAGCTAGGATCATGAAACTTCATGGGTGTATAGATCTCACCAAGGGGGAGTGCAGTGCATAAGAACCATAACTCTACCTGGCTTATTTTTTGAGTTATTGCCCTTTGTTGTTTTTAATACTTGAATCTTGTCCGGAGTATATCTCTAAAAGTATAATAGCTAGGATCATGAAACTTCATGGGTGGATAGATCTCACCAAGGGGGAGTGCAGTGCACAAGAACCATAACTCTACCTGGCTTATTTTTTGAGTTATTGCCCTTTGTTGTTTTTCGTACTTGAATCTTGTCCGGAGTATATCTCTAAAAGTATAATAGCTAGGATCATGAAACTTCATGAGTGTATTGATCTCACCAAGGGGGAGTGCAGTACACAAGAACCATAACTCTACCTGGCTTATTTTTTGAATTATTGCCCTTTGTTGTTTTTATACTTGAATCTTGTACGGAGTATATCTGTAAAAGTATAATAGCTAGGATCTTGAAACTTCATGGGTGTATAGATCTCACCAAGGGGGAGTGCAGTGCACAGGAACCATAACTCTACCTAGCCTGTTTTTTGAGTTGTTGCCCTTTGTTGTTTTTCATACTTCATTTTTGTCCAGGGCATATCTCGAAAAATATAATAGCTAGGACCATGAAACTTTTACCAACCTGCTCCCCCTGTCGACATAAAGCAGTGTTACGGGCGTATCTTGTGACAGTTTGACACCTTGTTTTTATGATGATAAATGTTTGCTTAAAATGGTTATATGCAGTGTTTTTGATTGCAAATAGCACAGTGTATAATCATGTGACTCAGAATTTCCGATAATCTTCAATATCTTTTTTAATACTTGACCAAATTGAATAAGGTTTGAAGCAGAGAAGGTGGGAAAATGCCAGGAATAAGCTGGATGTGTTGGATTTTTGAAAAATTAACTGATAAAAAGGTTATTGAAGATAAACCAAAGCTTTGGTTTATCTTCAATAACTTTTTTATCAGTTGATTTTTCAAAAATCAATCACATCCATATAATGCGTGACGTCTGTCCACATTCTCTGCTTCAAACCGAATTCAAAACGGTCCAGTATTTACAAAGTTATTGAAGATTTTCTGAAAATATTGTATCACGTGATTATCCACAGTGTTTTTTACAACCAATAGTTGTCTACTGTATGATATTACAGGTGATTCAGAGAAGGCCCAGAAAGACTTCCAGTCCACATTAAAAGACACATTAAACAGTTTAGCTCAAAATACAGACAATTTACAAGTAAGTCATCATATTCCTCTGACATGGTCAATGCCTTAACCCTTTCCCAAACCACAAAATTTTAGGATTATCCACGTCAAAAACTGCCACAAATGACGAAATGGAAGTTACCAAAGATATAATTTGTGTAAAATATGGTAAAGAAAATATTGAGACAAAAGGAGAAACTGTTGGTTATCAGCAGTTTCTTCTTTTGTTTCAATGTTTTCTCAAGTTCTCATGTTTTCAATTAGGGACATCAAAACCAGGTCTTGTTTGGAAAAGGGTGAAAAAAATGATTTTTACAAGTAGAATTCTGTTTGTTGTCTGTCTTCCAAACTTTTCAATTAAATTCAATTTTTGATTAAAAACAATTGAAATATCAGATCTAAGTTTTAGTTATTTAATAATGATATGCCTTTAACCCATTTTCAAGCATGACCACGGTTTGATGTCTGTTTGATAAAACGCTTTGGAAAACATGGAGACAAAAGAAGAAAATGCTGACAATTTCCAGTTGGACCAACATAAAAAAAAATTGTTTGGGAATGGGTTACTTAAGAAATAATCTTTTTTTACCTTAGTTTATGGTTTATTCAATCACTGTTCCGAGTTAGGCGGCACAATAAATAATCCACAAGGCTGCAGAACCGTGGTTAAATATAACATAAATCGAGGTAAAAAACAGATAATTTCTTTTCTAACATTCTAAATCTTCACAAATAAAGGGAAATAAATTTTGTGAAATGTCAACAGTAATCGCGCATTAATTTCCTTTAATTCTTTCCAACTTACGCTGATCGAACATTCCCAATTTTTCTTGACCAGTTGTATCATTTAAACAACCTTCACGATAAATAGGAAGTATTCAACTTAAAAAAAACAATTAAAACTTTAAGCCTCTCTTACAACCCGTCGTGCGTCTTTTTAAATCGTACATTTAAAACTCTGCAAAATCACATGATTTATAAAGGCGCAATCCATTCTTTGCTGCGTGCAGTCTGCGTCGTGGTTGCGTCCATCAAAATCGTACCTTGCATGTGCGTGCATCGCACGACTAAATGTACGTTTTAGACGCAGACAGCACGCAGGAGCACGCACGACCGGTTGTAAGAGAGGCTTTAGTTGTCAAGGGCCGTAAGATCCATTCATTCATTCATTCTCAAACAAGACCTGGCTTTTATGTCCCCATTTGAAAGAGTTGGAAAAACATTGAGACAAAAGAAAAAAATGTTGATTACCAGCATTTTCTCCTTTTGTCTCAATATTTTCTGTGCTACATTGTACACATATCTTATCTTATCCCTTTCCCAAACAAGACCTGGTTTTGACATCCCTAAGAGAGTAGGCTTTGGAAAACATTGAAACAAAAGAAGAAAATGCTGATTACCAGCATTTTCTCCTTTTGTCTCAATGTTTTCTGTGCTACATTGTGCACATATCTTATCTTTAAATAACCACCATTTTGTCGTTAGCTGCTGGTTTCAAATGTGAACACCCTTGAATGTTATTGTTTTGGAAAGGTTAAACCCATTCCCAAACAGTGATGCCTTTTGACTCCCTACAACATAAAGGCTATGGAAAACATTGTGGATAATGAAGAAATTGCTTGTTTCAATTTCTTTATTTCCCTCAATTTATTCTACTCTAAAAGACCAAAACATTTGAAAGCTGATTTAACTGATATTGTCTTCTGGAACATCTTTGAATTTGGAACAGTCTAAAGTTATGCCATTTGGGAAAGGGTTGAACTCCTTATTTTTCTCCTCCCCAGGATGCCCCAGGTGCTGGAGGGGGTGGGGGAGACGGTATTGTACCAGAAGAAATGTTGAAGATGTTTGAAGGGATGGGACTACAAGGAGGGGGTCCGGACGACGGATTTATGCCCATGATGCAGGGAATGATGAAAACATTACTGTCTAAAGAAGTATTATACCCATCTCTTAAGGATATCGCTGACAAAGTAGGTTGATTTAACCCATTCCCAAACAAGACCTGGTTTTGACGTCCCTTATAGAAAAGGCTTGGGAAAATATTGAAATAAAAGAAGAAACTGCTGATAACCAGCAGTTTCTCCTTTTGTCTCAATATTTTCTGTGCCATATTTTACACAAATCCTACCTTAAATAACATCCATTTTGTCATTTGTGGCAGTTTTTGAAGTGGATCACCCTAAAATTTTGTCGTTTGGGTTAAAATTTGTATAAGACTTTTCTTTTGTTATTGCAAATACCAGTACTTGTGTTTTTATGCCATTTAGTCAGAACAATTTAAATTGTATCTATAACTTTTATGCCCCATATGGAAAGATTGGAGGCATATTGTTTTACTTGTGTCTGTCTGTCCATCTGTCTGTCTATCTGTCCATAAACTTAACATTGGTGATTTCGTGGGCATTTGTGTTTGACAAACACATCTTGTTTGTAGTATTTTCGAAAAGAGTTATATTTCTAAATATTTCAGTTAGATCTTTTAAAAAAGTGAATTTGAATATCAAAAAATAATTCCCATTTATAGGATAAATTTGTCTCATTAAAAGCTATAATCTGATACATTAATTTGAAATGAAGAGCTGGTTGGACATAATTGACTGTGTTTGTATTGCTTTAATGAATGGCAGGAACTTAATATAAGGAGCAATTCTATGATTTAGTTTACTGATTATCACACAGTGACACCTTTTCACGTCGCACAAGACAAACAATTTCTATGTTATCCACAATGTTTTCTGTCCAAAAAATCCAAAATATGTAGAATTTCGTTCACTTGATATTGTTGTCAGCAACAGCTTTCAAATTGAACCAGTCTTAAATTTTGCCGTCTGGTCATGGATTAACCCTTTCCCAAAAGGCAAAATTTCAAAATTTCCATTTCAAAAGCTGCTGCAGACAACAAATGATCCTTGTTTAGGATAGAATTTGTGTACAATATAGCATGGAAAATATTGAGACAAAAGGAGAAACTGCTGGTTATCAGCAGTTTCTTCTTTTGTCTCCATGTTTTCCCAAGCCCTTTCCATGACGGACGTCAAAAGCAGGTCTTGTTTGGGAATGGGTTAAACTCTATTACAGTATCCAGACTGGCTGAAAAACAACAAAGAGAAAATATCAGAATCAGAGTACAATAACTACTCCAGACAACATTCAATCATTGAGGAAATTTTACGGGAATTTGAGAAAGAGAAAACTTCGGACACAGATGACGTGAAAAATAAACGACATGAACTTATCATGGATAAAATGCAAAAGGTGGGTTACAAATGATTTTAGATTCTTTTTTAGAAGACATAAGTTTATATTTTATAATTTTGTGACCTGTCACACTAAAAAGGACCTTCTAAACAACATTTAGGCAAAAGAAGAAAGTGCTGATGATCAGCATCTTCTCTCAATATTTTCTGTGCTATTTTGTAAACGGAACCTTTCTCTTTCAATGTCAGTTTTGTCAACTGCAGCCGCTTTTAACCCTTTCCCAAACGACAAAATTTTAGGTTGATCCACTTCAAAAACTCCCACAAATGACAAAATGGAAGTTATTAATGGGGCAGTTACACATGACAATCGGTGATAGATCGGTTGTTTGTTTTATCCAGGTAAGGACGGAACCGACCAAAACCGATATACAACCGACGTCTCCGATTGGCAGACGATTTGTCACTCACCACAAACTATTTGGAAAAGATGAGTTTCATCGGTGAAAACTAACCGATCCAGATTTTTAAACTGTTTAAAATTCTCGATCGGTGAAAAATTCAAACGAATAAGCGATTGACAAGCTATTTATAACCGATATCACCGATCGGTCAGTGATAAGCAACCGATTAACAAATATCTATTAGCGATGGGAAAAGATGAGGTATTTTCCAGCCGAGTATCCATTCTTTATGAATACAATACATTTTATTGTAGAAAAAGGCCACCGGCCCAAAATACAACATTTTGTACAATAGTACAACAAACAGATACATTATAATCCACTGCCCCTTAACGACAATCAATCTTCTCTATCAGTTTCATTATATAAATTGCTGTAATTTTAACAGTTGTAGGATTAGTATTTCCCAATAAGCTGTTGAAAGCTGCTCGATCCCTACGACCATTATGCCAACTATATAAATAATTAAGCCTCGTGTCTTTAAATTGTTCACACTCAAAGAATGCATGATATTCATCTTCTGTTTTAACAATGTCGCTTGATACGGAACAATGCATGCTAATTCAGTCCTCTCTATTTAAACCAAAATGTCTTCTCAGTTCAATGTTTAATTTATGATTAGAACAACGGAAACTCGCTGATGCTTTTCTGTGCTTAAACGGTATGTCAAACATTAAATATTTTTCAGGCTCTAAAACAGATTTAAAATGCTTGCAGGTGTCACATCGTGTAGAATTGTTAATGTCGTTGTGCCAGTCTTGTCTCGCGCAGTCCGTCACTCGTTTAAACATACGTAAAAATTGGTTTTCGTCTCCTATCTCGTGTGCGATCCAAACGTATCCAAAGCCATACATAAACAAAATATTTTTTACTTTGGTTGCCCATGTGTATCTATTTGTTTCATCAAATGACTTAATCATTTTATAACAATTTAAAGCATTTCTATTGTTCGGCATACGCAGTAAATGACACCAAAATTTTAATACATTTCATGTAATATAATATATAACATACATCGGAAGACGCCCACAATCGCCAAGAATCATACTACAATGTATTATTACTTGTAGAATTAATACCCATAAAATATCTGCAAAATTCTAATTGCGCTTTTTCCCTAGCTTCGCTGTAGGTTGTACCCCAAACTTCAACCCCGAAAGTTAGAATAGGAGCTATCATGCTGTCAAAGAGTTTAAAAGCATCAGAATGCGAAAAATAAGCGAATGACTTTTGGAGCTGTCCTATAGAATGAAATGCTTTTCGCCCTAGTTCTGCAAGCTGAGTTTGTGCTGCAGTCCAAGATAACGAATATATAAAAATTTCAACTGAAAAATTATTACATGTCCTTTTGGTGTCTTAGATTTCAAAATGGCGCATTATGGGGATTCTACCTCAGATAGTTATGGAACACACTGATGTCAAACTCTCTGAGTTCGGCTAGGATAGTGCTGTATTGCCCAAACTAAAGTCTTTTTTGTTGTCTCCTGTGGCGGCGACCATTTCCGCCTCGGGGGCCCAAGTGAATGCTATGTCCGAGGTTAAAGAAAGCTTGCTGTTGCAGCAATAGACCAAACTGCCGGATTTCCCTTCCGGCATTCATTATATCAAACACTGAACTAAAATTTATCGGTTTTCATCGCTTATATCATTTTTATGAAAAAACCGACGTCAGTCTGCTGAACAAAGATTTGCCAGCTATTCATCGCCGACATCACCGATCTTTGACCGATGAACACATACGGATCACAGGTTGTATCCGATGGAAAGCGATAGACCTCTGGTCGAACACCGATCAATCACCGATCAATCACCGACTGCCCGTTTGACAACCGTTGTAAAAGCGACGACAGCCGATGGTAAATTAAGCAAATAAGCGATCATCACCGACCAAGCACCTACTGGCCAGCTATTTGTCGCCTACGGACAACCGATCTACTTTGTATTTTACCGATCAATAAGCCATTTATCGCCGATACCCTGTTACACATAAAGTCTGAAATGCTGACACCGATGACAACCGATCACATGAGAGAAATAATTAACCGATTAAGGACCGATTTAAGTCTCATCGTATGTGTAACTGGGGTGTAAAGATAAGATTATAGTAAAATATGACATAGAAAATATTTAGACAAAAGGAGAAACTGCTGATTATCAGCAGTTTCTTCTTTTGTTTCAATGTTTTCCCAAGCCTTTTCTATTAGGGACATCAAAACCAGGTCTTGTTTGGGAAAGAGTTAAACAAGAATAGTCTAACTTTTGCCATTTTGGAAAGGGTTAATGTATAAATCTATCATATTCCACAACATCTCACCTCAGCTCTCCCATAATGTTGTTTTCTGTCCATTTCAGATGCAGGAATTAGGTCAGCCCCCTAAAGACATTTATGGTGAAATTTCCCCCGGGGCCGTTTTCACAAACATTTCTTAATCGATTGACTAAAGTAAAATTACATAACAAGCCATATGATTGGATGAGACATATGTCTCTGCCAATCAGATTGATTGTTAAGTGATTTTAAAGGTATTCTGGGATTAAGTCTGGTTAGTGTATATCACCCCTGGTCTTCACTTTGATGCTAAATTGTGTACCTTACCACTCCATGATACCTAATTTCAACATAACATTTCTCCCTTTCTGTTACAGATGCAGGAACTAGGTCAGCCCCCTAAAGACATTGTAGGTGAAATGGCCCCTGGTCTTGACTTTGACGCTAACGGTGTACCCAGGTTTCCAGGATCAAATGATGCATGTGCAATAATGTGATATTTCATACTCGTCCAGCCTTCCATTCATTTAATGCCATGCTAATTTTAATGAGTTTGGGCAAAACTATTTTTGTGCCCCCTTATTGAAAGATCGGGGGCATATTGTTTTACTCATGTCCGTCCATCTGTGTGTCTCACTCTGACTGTCTGTTTGTCCGAATATTTAACATTGGCTAATTAGGGGGCATTATTGTTTCACAAACACATCTTGTTAAAAGCTCTTCTCCTAATGATAACAGATTTCAACATTCCTAATTGAAAAGTCTTTGGAAAACATCGAGACAAAAGAAGAAAATGCTGATCATTAGCATTTTCTCTTTCCCTCGATATTTTCTTTGCAAATGACTTACCAGAATTAATGCTCATGACAACATTGATTATGCCATCAGCAACTCTTTTGAACCAGAACTTATGCATTTAAACATTGATGCATTGATGCAGAAAAGGGGAATGATCTTAATTTAGAGGGATTAGCAGTGGATTTAGTTAGCATGTCTTTATTCCTTTCCTAAACAAGGCCTAGTTTCGACATCTCTATTAGAAATGGCTTGGGAAACATTTATGCAAAGAAAGAAAGTGCTGATGATCAGCATTTCCTCTTTTTATCCCCCGCCGAAAAAAATTTTCGGGGGGGATATTGTTTTTGCCATGTCCGTCCGTCCTTCCGTCCTTCCGTCCGTCCGTCCGTCCGTCCGACATTCGTTTCCGCGCTATTTCTTGGAAACTATAGACCGGATTTCGATGAAACTTGGCACACAGCTTCACTACAATGAGGACATGCGCATATCGTCGGGGTTACCTGGTTCGACCATTGAATTCAGAGTTACTGCCCCTGACTGTTTAAGCCATATACATACAGAGTGATATTCGTTTCCGCGCTATTTCTTGAAAACTGTAGACCGGATTTCGATGAAACTTGGCACACAGCTTCACTACAAAGTGGACATGCGCATATCGTCGGGGTTACCCGGTTCGACCGCCGAATTGAGAGTTACTGCCCCTGACTGTTTTAGCCATATACATACAGTGATATTCGTTTCCGCGCTATTTCTTGGAAACTATAGACCGGATTTCGATGAAACTTGGCACACAGCTTCACTACAAAGTGGACATGCGCATATCGTAGGGGTTACCCGGTTCGACTGCCGAATTTAGAGTTACTGCCCCTGACTGTTTTAGCCATATACATATACAGAGTGATATTCGTTTCCGGGCTATTTCTTGAAAACTATAAATCGGATTTCAATGAAACTTGGCACACAGCTTTGCTACAATGAGGACATGCGCATATCGTCGGGGTTACCCGGTTCGACCGTCGAATTTAGAGTTACTGCCCCTGACTGTTTAAGCCATATACATACAGAGTGATATTCGTTTCCGCGCTATTTCTTGAAAACTGTAGACCGGATTTCGATGAAACTTGGCACACAGGTTCACTACAAAGTGGACATGCGCATATCGTCGGGGTTACCCGGTTCGACCGCCGAATTGAGAGTTACTGCCCCTGACTGTTTTAGCCATATACATACAGTGATATTCGTTTCCGCGCTATTTCTTGGAAACTATAGACCGGATTTCGATGAAACTTGGCACACAGCTTCACTACAAAGTGGACATGCGCATATCGTAGGGGTTACCCGGTTCGACTGCCGAATTTAGAGTTACTGCCCCTGACTGTTTTAGCCATATACATACAGGGTTTTCATTAAGAGGCGGCAGGCGGCCAAAATGACCGTCTTAAATCAAATTTCTGCCGCCTATAATTGTTTGATTAGTGGTACTGTCTCTATTACCCCTGCTTGGGAAAGTACTCCCATGCCTCCTACTGTACCTTTTCAGCCTCCTACTTCAAATCTTATTGAAAACACTGTACATATACAGAGTGATATTCGTTTCCGCGCTATTTCTTGAAAACTTTAAATCGGATTTCAATGAAACTTGGCACACAGCTTTACTACAATGAGGACATGCGCATATCGTCGGGTTTACCCTGTTCGACCGTCGAATTTAGAGTTACTGCCCCTGACTGTTCAAGCCATATACATACAGAGTGATATTCGTTTCCGCGCTATTTCTTGAAAACTGTAGACCGGATTTTGATGAAACTTAGCACACAGCTTAACTACAATGAGGACATGCGCATATCGTCGGGGTTACCCGGTTCCATTGCCGAATTTAGAGTTACTGCCCCTGACTGTTTTAGCCATATACATACAGAGTGATATTCGTTTCCGCGCTATTTCTTGAAAATTATAAACCGGATTTCAATGAAACTTGGCACACAGCTTTGCTACAATGAGGACATGCGCATATCGTCGGGGTTACCCGGTTCGACCGTCGAATTTAGAGTTACTGCCCCTGACTGTTTAAGCCATATACATACAGAGTGATATTCGTTTCCGCGCTATTTCTTGGAAACTGTAGACCGGATTTCGATGAAACTTGGCACATGGCTTCACTACAAAGTGGACATGTGCATATCGTCGGGGTTACCCGGTTCGACCGCCGAATTTAGAGTTACTGCCCCTGACTGTTTTAGCCATATACATACAGAGTGATATTCGTTTCCGCGCTATTTCTTGAAAACTATAGACTGGATTTCAATGAAACTTGGCACACAGCTTCACTACAATGAGGACATGCGCATATCCTCGGGGTTACCGGGTTCGACCATCGAATTCAGAGTTACTGCCCCTGACTGTTTAAGCCATATACATATACAGAGTGATATTCGTTTCCGCGCTATTTCTTGAAAACTGTAGACCGGATTTCGATGAAACTTGGCACACAGCTTTACTACAATGAGGACATGTGCATATCGTCGGGGTTACCCGGTTCGACCGCCGAATTTAGAGTTACTGCCCCTGACTGTTTAAGCCATATACATACAGTGATATTCGTTTCCGCGCTATTTCTTGAAAACTATACACCGGATTTCAATGAAGCTTGGCACACAGCTTTACTACAATGAGGACATGCGCATATTGTCGGTGTTACCCGGTTCGACCGCCGAAATTAGAGTTACTGCCCCTGACTGTTTTAGCCATATACATACAGAGTGATATTCGTTCTGTTGAAGCCATATACATACAGAGTGAAATTCGTTCTGTTGAAGCCATATACATACAGAGTTATATTCGTTTCCGCGCTACTTTATTGACAATGAAAATATGTTCGGCGGGGGATATCAATTCAACGAATTTGCTTGTTGCTTCAATATTTTCCATGTTATTTTGCAGTTTCTTGATTCTAGTTTCAAATTCTCTTAACCCTTTCCCAAACAAGACCTGGTTTTGACGTCCCTTATAGAAAAGACTTGGGAAAACATTGAGACAAAAGAAGAAACTGCTGATAACCAGCAGTTTCTCCTTTTGTCTCAATATTTTCTGTGCCATATTTTGCACAAATTCCATCTTTGATAACATCCATTTTGTCATTTGTGGCAGTTTTTGAAGTGGATCACCCTAAAATTTGGTTGTTTGGGAAAGGGTTAAAAAATTATGTGGTCTGCATCAGATTTTATATTAGACCAGCCTTGTGTTCTGCTGGTTAGGAAAGGGTTAAACAGTTTTGTGTTACCCCTTCAATATATCACTGGTAGGAAACCAAAACCTCTTAACCCTTTCCCCCTCATTGACGCTTTTGGACACCCCACAAAATAAAGGCTTGAGAAAACATTGTGGGAAATGAAGAAATTGCTTGTGACAAGCAATTTCTTCATTTACCACAATGTCTTCTACCAAGAAAGACCAAAAAATGTTAAATTTTGTTCAAAGGAAATTGTGGTCTGCAACACCTATGAGTTTGGACTAGGCTAAAATTTTGTTGTTTGGTATTTGGTAATGGGTTAACTCCAGCTTGTTCAAGCTGTTGTTACTAGACTTTGATCTCCCACTGAGGATGTTATTGTTTTGCCATCATTCATCTATGTCTCTGTCCGTCAGCCTGTACTTCTATACAATATGCCTAAAATTGTACTTGATCTTTTGACCAAAGAAGCTATGGGTTTCACTTTGATGTCTTGCATATTTCAGGCTTGGAAAAACATTGAGAGAAAATTAGAAAATGCTTGTAATCCTTTTTGCTCTCAATATTTCTAAGCGATTATGTAGTACATTAATTTTAGTTGTTCAATTAAGATTAAAAGTTAATAAGAACCTAGAATATGTAATTCTATTGCAATTTTCAAAACTTGAACTTTGATATCAATCTGAACTTTATACTGAAAAGGTGTATGTACTTTTTTGTCTGATGATAAGTTTTTTTTGTTTTGTAAATCAATCTTTATTAACCCATTTCCCAAATAATGAAGCCTTCTGATGCCAAACAAGGTTTCGGCTATGTGAAACATTGTGGAAAATGAAGAAATTGCTTGTCACAAGCAATTTCTACATTTCCTACAGTGTTTTCTACCCAGCAAGACCAAAGAATGTGAAATTTCATTCACTTGAAATTGTCGTCTGTAGTATCTTTGAATTTGGACAAGTCTGATATTTTGCTGTCTGGTAATGGGTTTAAATGATCTATCAAAAATTATAGTAGCACTCGTTCAGGAAAAATGGCCCTTATTGCTTTTGAGATGATTATGGATCCAGATCAGCTTTTGCCTAGATGTATCAGATTGAAATTATAAAGTTGCTTTCAAAATGGAAGGCTCTTTTGAATTTCCACAAGACTAAATGGCTCAGTACATTTTGCTCTTTCTTTAAACCCTAGATGTTCAAGATGTCACTTGTACAATTTACTGTTGAGATACACAGGAATGGAACAGGATGTAATAAAATAGAACTTTTTCATATTTGGACATTTTATTTGTATTTATATAACACTTGAAATGTGACCTGTCATACTAAATGGTACCATCTGGAAGGTCCATAAAACCAATAAGAAACATATCAGAGGTCAACCAGTATTGCATTTAGAAAATGTGCATACACATGTTATAAGATGGGAAACACATTCTAGATATAGAAAATTATCCCAGAAAGAAAATGTCTTGTAGTAGTCACCCTGTGCATTTTGTGCAGACTCACTAGGGTTAACCTATTACCACACAAAGACTATTTTTGACTCCCCACAAAATGATGGCCATGGAAACATCGTGGAAAATGAAGAAATTGCTAGTGACAAGCAATTTCTTCATTTCCCACAATGTTTTCCATACCAAAGGACCTAAAAACTTAAAATTCCATACACTTGAAACTGTCGTCTGCAGGATCTTTCAATTTGGACCGCGGTAAAATTTTGTTGTTTGGTAATGGGTTAATGGTTCCCACACTTCCCAGATGGTACTTTTTACTGTGATGGTCTGCATCATCATGGTCATGAATTATTTTATGTGATATTTTAAATGTTATTAAAGATTTCTATTATTGATGAAATTAAAGATGTCATATTAAAAATTTACTTGACTTTACTTTGTTTTAATGTATGTACAATATAATATGGTCAAGGGAACTGTGTCCTGAACTCCTTTTATCTCAATCACAAATGGCCAAATCTTATACTGGTCCAAATTCAAAGATGTTGCAGAGGACAATTTCGAGTGAATTTAATTTTACATGGTTTTATCTTTAAGAGAAGGACACAATGTGGGCAATAAAGGAATTGCTTGTCACAATCAATTTCATCATTTACCACAATGTTTTCCAAAGCCATTATCTTGTAGAGAGTCAAAAAGAGTCATTGGATGACTGAAGAATAGGGAACGATTTTATGCAGTAAACCGTGACGTAATTTCGGACAAGCAATATAGTATTTTGCTGGAGTAATTCTTAAATCTTTGAACTACACCTTGATTGAAGCCGTAGTTACAGGATTTTATAACAACATTGATGATTGATAAAGTACAACTGGTAGACCCACTCTATTTTTTGCACAAGATTAAACTCTATTGTGAAGGGCAATGTAAAACCTGATGAAAACAGAACAATAACATGGAAAACGAATAATATAGTTTATTGCAAATCGTCATCAATACATATATCTTAACATTAAATCTGATTAAAGTCCTGTGTTAACATACAGAAACATCTGGAAGGCACCAGCTTACACTTAACTGGTGCTTGTCAGATGTTAGTATCAGTTAACACCAGATTTTAATCAGATTGCTTAACCTTTAAACATCTATTGTAACAAGTGAGATAAATAAACAATATTCTTGATCTGAATGCAGCACTCGGTGAGAATGTAAATTGCACATCTTTTGTAATAGTGAAATATGAGTATATGAGCAAGTGTTTTTAGCTCGACTTTTCGAAGAAAATGAGAGCTTATACTGTCACCCGGGCGTCGGCGTCGGAGTTGGCGTTGGCGTTGCAACCAAGGTTAAAGTTTTTTCAAACATCAATAACTTCCATACTATCAAAGGGATTCAACCCAAACTTGGAATACTTATTCACCATCACACCCTCTACCTTACTATCAGGGCCCATGACCCTGGGACCACTCTATTTGGAGTTATGCCCCCTTTATACTAAGCAACTTAGAAAGTCGAGCGCGCTGTCTTCGGACAGCTCTTGTTTAAAGGATGAACTCTGTGCCATTTGAAAGCTGTATGGATTCAGATCAGCCTACTTGTAATGTTGTCTGACCAGGATCCTGTTACTCTCCCTTAGCAGACCGATGTATTGGTTCACCGATGTATTTTAGTTATTTTTACAATTGTATAACAACAGTTTTAACCCTTTCAGAAACCGCAACATTTTAGGGTGATCCACTTCCAAAAATGCCTCAAATGACAAAATGGATGTTATCAAAGATAAAATTTGTGTAAAATATGGCACAGAAAATATTGAGACAAAAGGAGAAACTGCTGGTTATCAGCAGTTTCTTCTTTTGTCTCAATGTTTTCCAAAGCCTTTTCTAATAGGGACGTCAAAACCAGGTCTTGTTTGGGAAAGCGTCAAACAGTAATTATTGTGAAATTCTGATTCTACATGTATTATCAGATTTTCACAAGAATGACTGCATAACAGTTGTTGCTGCTTAAAAATCCTATGCATACACTACAATAATTTTGAGTATTTGCATCAATCTGTTGTTAACACAAGCAATTTCTTCATTTCACACAGTGTTTTCTACTTAGAAAGACCAAAAGACTTTTGAATTTAATTCTCATGAAATTGTCGTCTTCAACATCTTTGAGTTTGGACCAGTCTAAAATGTTGTTGTCTGGTAATGGATCAAGTACATGAAATCTCAGGTATATCAGTTATCACAGTTAGAATCGCCATCTTCCCACAGGTCAATTGCATGTATCTGATATGGGCGTTACAAGATGGCATTATGTCGAACTATTTTCAATACATCAGCGTTTTTGAAGTATGAAGCAATACTATTTTAACCCTCAACCAAACAATAACTGGTTTTGACGTCCCTAGTAGAAAAGGCTTGAGAAAACAATGAGTCAAAAGAAGAAAATGCTGATAATCAGCATTTTCTTCTTTTGCCTCATTGTTTTCTTAGCTATATCATTCACAAATTTTGCCTTTAGCACCATGTATTTTGTTGTTTGCAGCAGCTTTCAAGTTGAATCATCCCAAAATTTTGTTGTTTGGTAAAGGGTTAATCTGGATAGTTATGCACCAAAGTAGGCAGGTCTATACATCTTAGAACGAGGCATGGGCAGACAGCGCACTCAGAATAAACTCCCATTGTAGCCTCTTTGTTAGTCAACAGTAGATTTCATGGCGTAAGGTTGTATCTTCAACGACAAGAATGACAAGGGTTAACTCATTACAAGACAACACAATTTCAGACAGGCCCAAATTCAATGTTGAATAGACGAAATATTCAAATGAATAAAATATTTACATTGTTTGGTCATTCTGGGTAGATAACATTGTGGAAAATGAAGATGTTGCTTGTCTCAAGCAATTTCTTCATTTCCCAAAATGTTTTCCAAAACCTTTATCTCGTCGGGCGTCATTGTATGGGAATGGGTTAAACTCTTTTTGGAAGTCACCTAAAAGACCATAACGATAGAATGATCAACAAAAAACAAATTTATCACAAAAATAAGTTTTTCATGTACAAAAATAATTGCCACATCAATATAACCCATACCAATATCACAATAATGATTGGCCCTAGTTTCAGATTTGTAAACTAGTACCGTATATAGTTCAGCAAAATTATTTCAGGACAACTACATCTTTGTTGGTAAAGTCTGTAAGTAGAACGTCTTGGGAAAACACCGCCAAAGAGTAGTCATTACATATGTAGATGTCCTGGATTAATTCAGTTGGAATATGCGTCATGTATCACAATTGGCCCTGGTTTAGATGGGTAAAGTATTATAAACAGTCATGGATTTTCCAGAACATTGACAAGTTGTGTATGAATCACCGAGGAATGTATATTTGCCACTCTTTCACCCATTAATCCATCCGAATATTAGGTTTGTTTTGATGTCCCTTACAGAAATGGCTTAGAAATATATTGGCGCAAAAATGCCGATTTTCTCCTTTTGCCTTATGATTTTCATAGCTAGATTGTACACACAATTTTTGACCTTTAGGAACAGACTAGGCTGTTGATTTTCGTTATAATTAATCTCGCATTAATCTTGTTGAGAAAACAAGATACTCGTGACCTTTTGACTGTATGGATCTGTGGCATTTGTCCTATTTAAACCGTGAATATTCGCCGTCATTAATCTCCTGCACGCTTGCTGCGCCGTCCTCGACGTCATCTGGTAGGTCTGGATAACGTAGATTCTCACGACGTAACTTCTCCGTGTCAATGGACGTCGTGTCCCAGTTATATTTTGTATAAAAGAATGTCTGGAAATACACAAACGATAAACTCTTATATCTACCTAGCCCTACCTACTACTATGTTATGGTGTAATATTCAAAAATATAGTTTATCAAGTTTTCGTTGACATCATTGTACGCATAATCTTTACAGAATCAGACTCTTTCATTATTTTTCACAATTTACATTTTGAAAAAACTCGTAAAAAGTAATTTAACATTACTTAAATCAGGACTTCTTTTGACGTTCCATTCTTAGTAATAAAACTGAGGTAAACCTTGAAGGAAATGGTGGTAACCAATACCGGTATTTTCTTCCTTGTCTTCCAACAGTTTCCACCCCAACAGAGAAAATTTTCATTGCGAAAGCTGGACTAATTTCGCCAGCTGCAACATCTTTGAATTTGGACAGTTCCACATTTTGTCGTTTGCAAAAGGGTAAATACACTTAATATACCAATATGATATGTTACAGAATTGTATGTGACTGGTATACATGTACATGCATATACGGTCTACCCGATATGAATGGTAAATGAAGTGAAAGAAAATACCGTCCCAAATTCACAATCACGATGGTTCCGAAATTGCCCGAAAATAGTTGAATGCACAAAGAGGAGAAAAGAGACACATTGAAGGTTGATGAGATAGAAAAAGACATTTATTTTCATTTATAGTCCAGTCACTATTTTATGGGACATGTTACAAAAACATCGCCTATGTGAACAATACATTCGTGAACTCCAAACTAGATCTACTGCAATTTTGCATATAATTCGAAGCAATGCGGTTCGAATCAATGCATGCAAAATTGTATTAAAATTAAGAACGTTTTCCCCTTGCTTACACATGTAAAATCTGTAAAACCTGTGTCATATCTTATCTGGACTATACTTACTTTGATATTGAGTATTTGAGCTGGTCCTATGGCCAGATATATCACAAATAATGTGTAAATGAGTAGTACCAGGGCTGTTATTGCATAGACATACCATCCATCACCCGAACCCTGTAATATGAAATTATGTACATATCGTTATATTTTGACAGTTACGAGGTAACCCATTCACATACTTGCAGCACAAGTTAATTTATGTATTATGGCACTGTAGTTTCCAATGGGTGGATAACAATGTATATTTCTTTTAACATTTGGGTTTGGTAGTGCGCCGACGCAACGTCGTCAAATACAGTTTTATCACGTGTGTTTCTTTCATAATACAATACATTATCATTTTACCATGCATCTTGCGATATCAATGTTTACTTACCACGAACAAAGCAACAAGATAAAAATTGATGACCATAACTAATGCTGCTAGACACCATACAACTCCCTTTAAAATTCTGAAAAAAAGTGCAGACAAACATTTCAGACGAAAGTTGGATAAACTTCAAATAAAATGCTCTTCAGTTTTTAAACTGGAATTGTTAAAATTTTCCTATAAGATTGGTTGAGCAAAACTATAGATAGGAAAGTGACAAGATAATGCGGTGCCTGAAATGCCAAAGTACTACCGACATGTCTGTGTACAACAAGAGCTGTCCATAAGACAGCGTGCTCAACTTTAAGGTTAAAAACTCAAGGTTAAAATTCCAGTAAATTAGATGTGAGAGTAATGAATCTTTGCCTCGAGGCTAATATTATGGTCACAAAAGCATGTGCAAAGTTTCAGAGCAATAGCATAAGTAGAAACAGATGTTTGAAAAAACTTTAACCTTTGTTGCAACGCCGACGCCCGGGTGACAGTATAAGCTCTCATTTTCTTCGAAAAGTCGAGCTAAAAATTACCATTTAAGAAGATCGGACTATTACCGGTATTCTATATAATTATTAAAGTCGCTATCTTACCCTTTCAAAACATTTATTGCACAAAGCCTTCTGAACAGTTTTAGTGATTCAGACTACAAATGATTTTAGACAAGATAAATCAATATACGGTATACGAAATTTTGGAAAATATGTTTTTACATCTTTTAAACATAATTTCGGAGATATCTGAACAAAAATATTTTTTAAAAAGTACAAAGGATGTACGAACTAATGGGGTATACGAAATTTTGGGAAATTTACCGTACTGCCTTACCTGCCATTTTTAAACTCGCCCATGATTCTAGGATCGTCTGTAAATCGCAGTATGGGTAATAATGCAAACGGTAATTGTACACTCTGTAGCACATTCAACCAATTGTTCATCAGGTCCAAATCTTTTGTGGCGACCAGTGCAACTATTATAGTCGGCACCATCGCTATAGAACGTGTGAGTAAAACACGTTTCCATTTGGCCCATTTTAGGTTAACAAAACCCTGAAATAACATGGTTGTTCAATGTGTTAGATATCTAGCAATTCCAAAATCCCTCGTTTTGTCTGGTGAATATTAATGTCCAATAACAAAGTACTTGTAAACTCCTGTGTTCGATATGAACTCTTTTTTTGATTTTCAAATACATTTCAGTGAAGAATTTTGATCAACTACTTAGAAACATTTCCAATATACCATTATATGTACATATTTATTTATTAGAAGTTGATTTTCAGTGCAATGATATAAATTTGACCGATCCTCCTTCTTAAATAGATTCTTAAAAATATGGCCTTTAAATAGGGAAGCTGTTTCAAATTATGTGCCTTGGACATTTTTGAAACCACTGACAGTAGTCCCTGGGCTAGAAACATGTTTGCTCCCCCCTCAGGGGGAATTTTGTAGACATAGTTTTTCATAAAGTACATTATCTTAGAAACATTTTGAGCATTGTTTGCCCTCTGGCCGTTGGGGCTTTTGGCTGTAACCCTTATCTAAAACCCTTAACCCTATCAATTTTTTCATTCCAATTTTAAATATTTATTTGGTCATATTTTCATTGAATATTAACCTACAGATGTCAAAATGGTATCAAATGAAAGCTTATGACTTGTTCTTTCATTTGCAGTTATTTTATGCAAATTAGCTCATTTGCATATTTATGAATATTAATGATTTCCCTTAAAATTTCCATTTTTTGGCAAAAATTTGATAAATACTTTTCAAAAAAAAGGTGTTTCTGTCCAAGGGGAATTTTGTAAACATAGTTCATCTTAAACAAGAGGACCATGATGGTCCTATATCGCTCACCTGAACCAAGATGATATGAGCCACAGATTTGTTCAAATCAATTACTTGTGACTTTAAGACTGAAAACAAACTTATGGTCAACAACATTGTGTCCAAATTTTATCTCGGTTTGTCGCTTTTTGTGGTTGTTAGAGTAAAAACAGTCGAAAACGGCAAATTTGTCAATTTGAGGGGCTCAGCAAACTCAGCAAATTCTACTCTAATTAAGCTGAAATTCAAACTGGTGCAAGATCTTATGTTCAGCAACATTGTGTCCAAATTTCGTCTTGATTGGTCAACAATTGTAGATGCTAAAGTGTAAACAAAGTCCGAAACAATCGAAAACATCAATTTTGTCAAATTCGAGGGCATATAACTCATGACTTTCTAGTCTGACGAGACTGAAGTTCAAGCTCATCCAAGAAATTATGATCACCAACATTGTGTCAAAGTTTCTTCTTAATTGGTCAATAATTGTAGATTCTAGAGTGTAAAAAATGTCGTAAACATTTAAAAACGGGAATTTTGTCAAATTCAAGGGCGTATAACTCATGACCTTTTGATCTGATCAATCTGAAAATCAAACTCATACATGATCTTATAGTACCTAACATTGTGACCAAGTTTTGTGTTTATTGGTCAATAATTGTAGATGCTAGAGTGCAAACAAAGTCGAAGCCAGTAGAAAACGTCAATTTTGTCAAATTCAAGGGCGTATAACTCAGGAACTTTTTATCCGATCAATCTGAAAGTCTAAGTCATTTGAGATCATATAGTCCTTAACATTGTGTCAAAGTTTTGTCTAGATTGGTCAATAATTGTAGATGCTAGAGTGTAAACAAAGTCAAAAACAGTCGAAAACGGCAATTTTGTCAAATTCAAGGGCGTATAACTCATGAATTATTGATCCGATCAATCTGAAAATCAGACTCATACAAGATATTATTGTCCCTAACATTGTCTCAAAGCTTTGTCTTGATTGGTCAATATTTGTAGATGTTAGAGTGTAAACAAAGTCGAAAACGGTCGAAAATGGCAATTTTGTCAATTTCAAGGGCACATAACTCAAGACCTTCTAGTCCGATCAGACTGAAAATCAAACTCATTTGAGATCTTATGGTCACCAACAATGTATTAAAGTTTTGTCTCAATTGATCAATAATTGTAGATACTAGAGTGTAAACAATGTCAAAACTAGCTATTTTTCGCATTCAAGGGCAGATAACTCCTGACTTTCTGGTTCGATCTGACCCATAATCGAACTCATCCGAGATCTTATGGTCATACATGTTTTGACCAGGTTTGGTCAAGATTGGCTTATATTTGTAGATGCTAGAGTGTTAACACGAAATTGTGGACGGACGGACGGACAGACGGACAGACGGACAGACGGACAGACGGACGACGGACAAAAAGTGACCACAATAGCTCACCTTGAGCACTTCGTGCTCAGGTGAGCTAATAACATTTTATCAGAAACATTTTGAGCCTTGTTTGCACTCTGGCGGTTAGGGCTTTTTGCCATAACCCTTATCTAAACCCTTAACCCTACCAAATTACTCATTTAAATTTTGAACATGAATTTGGTCATATCTTGATTGAATATTAACCAATGGATATCAGAATGGTATCAAATGAAAGCTTATGACCTGCTCTTTCATTTGCAGTTATTTTATGCAAAATAGCTCATTTGCATATTCATGAATATTAATGATTTTTCCTAAAATTTCGATTTTTGACAAAAACTTGGTAAATATTTTCCAAAACGAGCATTTTTGTGAAGGGGAATTATGTAAAGGTAGATAAACTTAAAGAAAACTATATAAGGAACATTTTGAGCCATGTTTGCACTTTGGCCGTTGGGGCTTTAGGCCACAACCCTTATCTTAACCCTTAACCCTATAAAACTGATCAGTCATTTCAAAACGTTTTTGGTCATATCTTGATCGAATAATGATCTGCAGATGTCAGAATGGTATCAAATTAAAGATAATGACTCGCTTAATGATTGGCTATAAATTTTATGCAAATTACCTAATTTGCATATTCATGAATATTAATGACTTTACTTAAAACTGTGACCTTTTTTGCTAATAATTGGTAAATACTTTCAAAAACATTGTTTCTATTCAGTGGGAATCATGCAAACAAGGTTTATCTTAAAGAACATTTTATTAGAAACATTTTGAGCAATGTTTGCACTTTGGCTGTCGGGGCTTTTGACTGTTACCCTTATTTAAATCCTTAACCCTATAAAATTGTTCACTCTATTTTTCATAACGTTTTTGGTCATATCTTGGTTGAATATTTACTAACAGATGTTAGAATGGTATCAAATTAAAGCGTATGGCTGGTCCTTTTATATGTTATTATTTTTATGCAAATTAGCTCATTTGCATACTCACGAATATTAATGATTTTCCTTAAAATGCCATTTTTTCAATGAAAATGTGTTAAATATTTTCAGAAACAAGGTGTTTCTGTTCAGGGGGAATTATGTAAACACGATTTGTCTTAAAGAACTTCATATAAATAACATTTTTGGCGATGTTTGCATTGTTGCAATGGAGGCTTTAGGCCAAATTCTTTATCTAAACCCTTAACCCTTTCAAATTGTTCATTCAAATTTTCGGAACAGTTTTGGTCATATCGTAATTAAATATTGACCTACAAACGGCAAAATGGCACATAATGAAAGATAGTGAATTGCTTGTATATTTGCAATTACTTTATGTCAATTTGCTCATTTGCATATTAATGAACATAATTGATTCTTTATATGTTTGGGAAAAACACATTTATTGTAGAAAATCCACAAATATATTCCATTTGATAGGACTTTTTGTTTTATTAGTAACCCTGTAATGCCAAGTACATAGTTATCCTGTTATGTTATCTACAATAAATTTTGATGAATATTTGCATTCAATAAACTTTTTAGTGTTGATCTAGGACGGTTGCCATCATGATAACCTTGCCCAATTCTCACAGTTTACGTAATTCCAAGATTGTCCTAAGTGTGATGTCAATCATTTCTGAACAAATTGTCATACATCAATGCAAAAAGTAAGCGTCTTAATACGGGTTTTCATATGCTGATATAAAGCTGGTGTTAGTTGTAGTATTTAAAAATCAGAAAAGTATCGAAATGTCATCCTGGAAAACACATGCCATATTGAAAGAGATTGTATGTGTATCGCAACCTATTCTCAATTTATTGTGAGGTGATACTATACTGAAAGCACATATAAGAAATATGTGCAGATTAGTAAGAATATGAATGTACCGTCATCATAGGCTGTCGGTAGTATGAATCATTTCATATCAGTTCTGATCTGATACAGACAAATAAATGCATCGTCAATAATTGCAATAATCTTTCGATCACAACCGGTAATTGGCTGTACTCTAGCGACCTACATACAGCGCATACATCTCTTGATATTATGCATCTGATAAATTGGCATTATATATGGCACGCCAAGCTTAAATAATCTGAATTGAAAATGCCTTTTATCAAGCATAAAGAAATGGTAACACCGGTGTCCTTGATCTGTCAGCTACATATCAAATACCTCAAGGCCAACAAATTGACTTGGCCACGAGGATTACACAAGGATGGGCTCTCCAGATGGAAAAAAATCATGGCGTTTTCTCAATGTGAATGGCAAAAATGAGGGCTTGGTAGTTGCTTAACAATATTATTCTGCTATATGTATGCAATTTGTGTACATTCCAGGATCTATTTTCAGCCATAAAACTTTAAAAAAAATAATTGGAATCATTAATTTTATATGAGTATTAGAATAAAGTCCTACAGGTTAGACACCTTTTGCATCATGCTATGGCATTTGATAAAATGTTTATGTTTGAAGTCCTATTTGGGGCAATTTTGAGTTCATGCAACAATTTTACAAAAGACAGCATTTTGTCAACTTAACTAGAAATAAGCAAGAACACCAATACAATACAAAGAATCAATTAAACTTATTTGCACGTAAAATATTAAGATTAAATAAATATCAAATGGAAACTAAATGCATACAAAATTATTGTTAACAAGATTGAAAGGAACAAAATATAATGGGTTGCACACTTTAAAATCACTGTTACCTCCAAACAAAACACCAAACGGATCCCAAACAAGTCTTAGATGTTGTTAAAAGAGTGAACATGGATATTAAGTGATTGAAAAAAAAAAACTTGCAAAACAATCACAAAATTTAGTTTAGACAAATCATTAAGGTTTACAGATCCTCAAAAAATCCCAACTTTCTAGCCATTCGAAATGCATCAAAGTACACACACATGTAAATACACTTCACATAAGTTGATTCAACGTGCCGGATTTCAAGATTATGCTGCAAGCAGAAAATAACCTTCAAATATTATTTCACTCTATATTCATATGCAAGGGAGGTAAATTTGAACATTTTTTGTCAAATATTCCCATAAATATGCATTCATTCAAAATTCTAAACTGTACAAAATGCTTATGTTTGTATTTGGAATGGAAATGTTACACACTTTAGGTATTATTGGCACTTTCGAAATTTCGCCTCTGGCTCTTTGGTGTTTTTGAGGGTTTGGATACCTTAATATGAAAGCATATGCAAATGAGCTAATTAACATAAAATAACTGCAAATTAAAGAACAAGACTTAAGCTTTCATTTGATACCATTCTAACATCTGCAGATCAATATTCAATCAATATATGGCCAAAACGTTATGTAAATTTGAATGAACAATTTTATAGGGTTAAGGGTTTAGACGCGGTTATGGCCAAAAGCCCCGACCACCAGAGTGCAAACATTGCTCAAACTATTTTTAATAAAATGGTCTTTAAGATAAATCATGTTTACATGATTCCCCCGAGAAAAGAAACACAATGTTTTTGAAAGTATTACCAAATATTCACAAAAAGGTCACAGATTTAAGTAAAGTCATTAATATTCATGAATATGCGAATAAGGAAAGTTGCATAAAATGTATAGCAAATTATTTAGCTAGTCATAAGCTTTCATTTGATACCAATTTGACATCTGTAGATCACTAATGAGTATCCAATTAAGATATGACCAAAAAAATTTTGAAATGACTGAACAGTTTTATAGGGTTAAGGGTTTAGACAAGGGTTATGGTTAAAAGCCCCAACGGCCAAAGTGCAAACATAGCTCAAAATGTTTCTTATATGATTTGCTTTAATTTTAACTATGTTTACATAATTCCCCTGCACAAAAATGCCTCGTTTTGGAAAGTATTTACCAATTTTTTGTCGAAAATCGCAATTTTAGGAAAAATCATTAATATTCATGAATATGCAAATGAGCTATTTTGCATAAAATAACTGCAAATGAAAGAGCAAGTCAAAAGCATTCATTTGATACCATTCTGACATTCATGGGTAAATATTCAATCAAGATATGACCAAATTCATGTTCAAAATTTTAATGAGTAATTTGATAGGGTTAAGGGTTTAGATAAGGGTTATGGCGAAAAGCCCCAACCACCAGAGTCCAAACAAGGCTCAAAATGTTTCTAATAAAATGTTCTATAGGATAAACCATGTTTACAAAATTCCCCTTGGACAGAAACACCTTATTTTGGAAAGTATTTATCAATTTTTTGCCAAAAAATGGAAATTCTAAGGGAAATCATTACAATTCGTGAATATGCAAATGAGCTAATTTGCATAGAATAACTGCAAATGAAAGAACAAGTCATAAGCTTTTATTTGATACTATTTTGACATCTGTAGGTTAATATTCAATGAAAATATGACCAAATAAATATTTAAAATGGGAATGAAAAAAATGATAGGGTTAAGGGTTTTAGATAAGGGTTACATCCAAAAGCCCCAACGGCCAGAGGGCAAACAATGCTCAAAATGTTTCTAAGATAATGTACTTTATGAAAAACTATGTCTACAAAATTCCCCCTGAGGGGGGAGCAAACATGTTTCTAGCCCAGGGACTACAGGTTTTGACATCAACAAACGAGAATGGCTTTAGAAAACATCGAGAGAAAAAAGAAATGTTTTTTTAGTATTTAGCATTTTGTCCTCTTTCCCCAATGTTTTCTTAATGTCTACATACACTATTTTTACATTAGTTAAGTCACACGTGTATAACAAGAAGCTCTTACCTGCATAACAAACTGCCCTGCATATGTCCCCTGAAATGAATGTGAAGAAATGTAAACTGTCACACTAGATGTCATCCTCGGATACCCCGGGGTCTGCTACGCAACATGACAGCGTAGCAGACCCCGGGGTATCCCAGGATGACTAGACGGTTCCTTATGGAAAGTGTGAAAAATATCAATCCTAGACGGTGGACGGACGTTTTGGTCCAGGACGTTTTGGCCCGGACGTTTTGGCCTGGACGTTTTGGCCCTGAAAAAGGGCAGAGTAGGACGTTTTGGCCTGACTAACAGATACCCTTTTTTACTAACAACAATCAAAGTACTGAAAGTACTGTTGGAAAGCAAATTTGCTGATTATGTCTAAAGGCCTTTCTAGTTGTTAGCAATATGAATTACACGGAGTTGGATAAAAGTAATTAATTGAATTTGATTCTTTAGAAAGTTACAAAATACAAATTATGAAAGGATAATGTCTGTTCCATATCAGCAAAATATACTGAACAAAAGAGAAAACTTTACGCTGCAAGATTTTTTGTTTCTGAAAAAGTATCGAACTAAAAGCCTGATTTTATTTTTACAATATTTCCATGGCATTCGGCAATCGTTTTGTCGAAGTTTCATTGCCTTGTCTCCTATAATGTCAGAGTTACGGCCCTTAATGCATTTACAGCTAATTTCATCTAATGCCACATACGCGCGATAAACGATTCATTATTTTTACGGAATTGGTCATATCCGGGTTGCCAAAAAACCACAAAACATCTCTCTTATCACTTGTACCAAGCTCTAAAATAAAGGTCTAATCTGTCAATTTTGTGAATTACCCCCCTTTGACATAAACAAATAGGGAATTTAAAATGTCGAATTCTCCCAGCCGAAAACGACTATAAGGCATTCTAGCACTCTATATGTTCTCCTATACCCAATGTCATGTTCTGAAGTAGGTTTTCTTGTATAATAGACTAGTGCGACAGGTCACGGTTCATAAATCTATTTGATGTACAGGCCCGTAGGAACAGGGGGGGGGGGGGCTAAGCCCCTCCAATGTTGGCCAAAAATGCCGAATTTTCTTGACTGTAAATCAAATAAAATAACCATCTTACCGGCTATCAACGAATTCATTCAATCTCGTAGTTTTTGTTCCACTTAAAACTTCTCTTTATCAATGTATATTGAATGCACGTGTGCTTAATCGCTGTATATTGAATGCACGTGCGTCGTCATCGATTTCTCCGCATTTTGTGGGAGCCTCGTTTTGAAAATGTCGATTTGTTACTATTTTTAGTAACAATTCACATGTATACAATGTTAATTTCCCATAAACCCATTGTTTGCCTCCGGAAGTTAATCAGAGTCTTCTCTGATGAAAATTCGCTCTTCGATATTTGGATGTCGCTATTTACATCGGAGCGCTGTCCAATTCAAAAACAAAAGAAAATTCCGACACAAGTTATGTCGCTGTGTCGGAATTTTCTTTTGTGTTTGACTGAGACAGCGTTCCGTTGTAAATAGCGACATCCAAGTATCATCGAGCGAATTTTCATCAGAGAAGTCTCGGATTACCGGAAGTGTTCTGCGGGTACGGACTAAAACATAAATGAAAGGAGTCTATACCCTAATTAGAAAGCATTTGATCTCTGAAAACTACATGTCTTACTTGCTAAAACATGTGTTCCGTCACTACTTTATCCCTTTCCCAAATAAGACCGGGTTTGACAGCCCGAAAAGAAAATGTTCGGGGGAATATTGGGATGAAAGAAGAAACTGCTGATAATCAGAATTTTCTACTTTAACCTCGATATTGTCTTTGGTATTATCTACAAATAGTTCTAATTTTATCTAGGTATGTACCAATTTTGTCGTCTGCTACGGCTTTTTTTTATTTTGACCAATCTGAAATGTTTCTATTTGGGAAATGGTTAACATACCAACAATGTAAATTGATTTGATTCTATGTAGGCCTATTCATCTAGATCTAAGTCCACGGTGGGTAACTCACATGACTTTAGGGAAGCGTTAACACCGAAAAAATCGTCCGCTTCAAGGTATGTTTTGTTTAATTTCTCAGCTTATACCCTATTGATTTTGATGAAATAAAGTGCACGGAACGCGCCCTTGAGAGGGCTATTCCCGGCTCTAACTCACTCTGCTCCAAATCCAGTGGTTTCTTCAAACATTCGAGCCAAAGTGTTTGTAAGTGCAAAACGAAAGTGGGAAGCATTCACATGCACCGAAGAAAACTTTCGCTTGAATGTTTGAAGAAATCACGGGATCGGAGCAGAGTTACAAACGGGAATAGCCCTCTCAAATGCGCGTTCCGTGCACTTTATCTCGTCAAAATCAACAGTATAAGCTGAGAAATTAAACCAAACATACCTTGAAGCGGACGATTTTTTCGGTGTTAACGCTTCCCAAAAGTCACATGGGTTATCCACCGTGATATCTATAGATTAAAAAGTTAACACCGTTTTTTAAACCAAGTGGTGAAAGGATTGCTAGTCCGATTTCTATGCATTTTGAGCATACCATCACATATTCTGGTTTCCCAGATTTCTACTTTCGCTTTGAAATGCCTATAGCTACACGCGAATACTAGCAAGGCCTATTAGACAAGATGTCTATGTCATTAACCTCAAAATAACCACTTAGTTGATCAATCAATTATTGTGAACGCGATTAAATGCATGGCTTATCGAATATCATTGTTTAGTTTCGGACATTAAAACGTGTAAGAATTTGGGCATAGAAAGATTCTAAAAATAGACGTGTCCTAGTTCCTATTTTTAGCGCTTGAAGTGGGTCGCATATTTCATAGTTCAGTAAACTTGACTGACCCATTTTCAACGAAAGATATTGGACTGGCTATTGAACCGTAATGAAAGCAAATTACTACGTGATCGTTTCTCCTCTTTTAACACATGTTTAATTGGATGTTTTATCATCGGTCACACAATTGCATATCTTGTGTACAACTATAGAATTCAATATTGAATATTCGAAAGGTTGTTCTTGTCATTGATCTTTGCTTTTGATAGAACTATTTATAGTGAGGAGAACCGGGAGATGTTGTGTGGTATGCAGAGAATGTTAAAGTGCAGAGAAGCACGACTGGAAAGAAAAGCAAATTTTGCAAATTTGCTTTCCAAAAATGTGTTTGATAAACTTAATTTCCTTTTCTGTTTTTCTTTTAATTTTTGTGCATTTCTTAAAATTTATTTTCTTAAATATATTATAATAATGTTTGTACTTCAGTTAGAGATTATAACATGAAACTGAAACATTATCAAAAAATTGTCTTTATCTAATTCAAATTAACAATAAATTGAATAATCTTTTTTTTTTATTTTTATCAAAAGCAAAGAAGATATCTACCTACTGTAGATAATACAATGCTGATGATCAACATTGTCTCCTTTTGTATCAATGATTTATTTACTTATTTACATTTACATCAATACAAAGAAAACACATTTTATATACAACAACAAAGATAAACAAATAGAAAAGAAAGTTTTGGTAAGGGATTACCCTGTATCCTGCTTAATGATGAAAAGAATATGATTAACCCTTTCCAAACAAGACTGATCATGCATGCATTCAAAATAAATTACATTGCATTTCTAAACATATTCTTCTCAGAAACCACTGGGTCTATTGAAGTGAAATTTCTTGGGGAAAGTCCACGGATTAGGGTATGAAAAAATGTAAAAACAAGAGCCGTCACAGACGGATTATGCTCCCCGATTAAGTGTTTGTCACAAAATAAAAACTATCATACATTAAGCCCCCTTTTCCCATGACAGCTTTTTTGTACACACATTATTTATAGAATATGGTCTAGAACATCCTATTTATTACACGAGCACAAAATTTCATTAAATTCTGCCCATTAGATGAAGAGAAATAAGAGAAAAACTAATTTTTACACTAAGGCCCCTTTTTCCATGACGCAGCCTTAAATTTACAAACGGAGAAAAAGGTCCCTAGGTATTGACCCAGGGAGTTCACATGTGAAGTTTCATTGAATTTGGTCCAAGGGTTGCTGAGATATGGCTGTGGACGGACGGACGGACGGACGGACGGACGGACACACGGACGGACACACGGACGGACGGACGGACAGCGTGGCGACTATATGCTCCCCCGAAATTTTTTCGGGGAGCATAAAAATATTGCACAATTTCATAGAAAAAAGGATAGAAATTAAGGTTAAAATAATGCCAGGGCCAAAACGTCTGGAGGCCAAAACGTCTGGGGCCAAAACGTCCGGGGCCAAAACGTCCTACATTCAAAACTGACTAGGATCGAAATTCTTCATACTTACGTATTCTTTTTTAATCTAGAATGTTTCCTCTATCTTTCAACTCTTCCATTTTCGAAATATAACAACTGGATTTGATAAACTTGTTTCTAATTAGTCCGGTCACGACATTATGGCACACGTTTTCGAAATTCACCGATATAATCGACACTATGTCGAACCCCACACTCACACCTGCAAGATTCGAACCAACACATGCAAAATTGTATTGCAATTTTAAAACGATCTCTTGTTTACAAATTAAGCTCGTAAAAATGGGTCATAATATCATGACTGAATTATAATCTACTATACCGTCATGGTAGAGCTCTGCCCTGCTGCCAGTATACCAATACCCCATATAATCTTCATGGCTAGTCCGTATTCCTCATACAACCATTGACCCTGTAATAGACATGTGCAAGGTAGAACGAAACCCGAAAAACGAAAACGGAAAACGGAATAAAAGGGGTCGTGTCAAAACACACGAAACCAGAAATAACGATTGGGTTGAATAAAGAGAGAAAACAACACTTCTATGTCACTGTAAAGGTAAATATAGCTGTTGATTATCTGAAAATGTATGTTTGTTAATTTTCCATGTTCTCGTCAGCCAGAATGTCCGTCATTTGATCCAAACTGTATCTTATAACCAAAGCAAGTATTTTGTCACACAATTCAATAACGTGGTTTATATGTACAAATCATCTATACCCAGCTTTTCCTATTAAGTTAAAGGTAGTCCGTTAATGACAATGTAGAGTACATTTATTCTCGTCAACAGAAACGCGGAGATAGCAAATTGCAAAGAACTTCGAAAAGGCATCATCCCACCCCCTTACAAAAAATAAAATAAGAGACAAAATGCGCCCTAGTAACGTTGCGAAAAAGGTATATTGCATCGAAATCAGATAAAAATGCTTTGAAATGGATAAAAAGAATTCTTACCGAATTTGTACTTCTCCAGTTTTTACTGTGCATATTTTGGCATGACATGGTCAGGACTGTATGCGTCATCGATTCATTTTAAGGCCAAGCATATTTTAATATAAGGTTCAGGGATGACATGGATATTTTTTATCACAATTAGGTGGATTAAATACCCACTATGCTTTTCTAAAGTAATAGCGATTTAACAATTTTACAATGATAATATCGATATGTCAAAATTAATTTTTGTCGAAATAAACCATGTAGATTTATCACGTTGGGGAATCCCGGAAAATAATAATTTCGATGCCTTTCTATAATTCTTTTCTTCTTTTCATATACCTGTTTGACCGATTTGAAAACAAATGAAACAGAGAGGGCGGAGAAATGCCGCGGATTTGCTCAATGCAAAGGACTCTTCAAAAATTGCTGATAGAAAAAAAGAATGTTTTTTTTAAAGATCTACCACATGTAGCCATGCCTGACGTTTATCCACATTTTCTGCTTCAAACCGAAACTCAAATTGGTCAAGAACTAAACAAGAACATATTATAGAAGTGACCAAATCTGAAGATGCTAACACAGAGACAAATTTACAAAGTGTCGTCATGAATCATGTACACGGGTATGACATATTGGTGAAAATTTTGTTGAATTTTAGTTGAGAAAACATCATGTACTAGGTTATAGCTGTCATTGGAAAAGGAGGGGAAAAGAATGGACGCATGGTTCTCGTACATCCTGCACCTCTACAAACACAATATTCAATCCGAGCCACCAGCTGCATAATTCATTAATGTGGTTTGTAAACAATCATATATTAGAAAGCATAAATTGGCCATATCAGTAGCTGAACCCAACAATGAATATATACAGGCCCTGATGATGACGACTGAATTGATATATCGTGCAGAAATCTAATTCATTCAACTCAAACAGTTTGTTGAAAAAAAAAAAAAAACAAAAAAACCCCCCCAAAAAAACAGCGATATCTAATCTATCATTTTTTTTTTCGTTTTTTTTTTAATTTTAATATGTTCTAGTGAAAAGTCAATACCGTAAAAATGTCAAGCACACAGGTTATATGTAGGCTTTTGGGGAAACAAATAGTTCGCGGTTTCCTGTTTCACGAGGTCACATATACTAGATATTGAAAAGGTTGACAGTTTGCTTTGACCGTGTACCACGTGCGCCGTACTTACACCTTACTACCGATGTTCTAAATTTAGAATCCTACATATCATATAGGGACTAGATAAATGTTACATCGATGGATCAGAACGGTTTACATATATTTACATATAAAGGGGGTAGAGAAAGGAATTCCATGTTTTTTTTAAACATTCATGCAAAATGATTAATTTTGAATGTTTGAAGAAACCATGTGATACGGTGAAGAGTGAGTTGGAATTTGGAATGAATTTCTAAACAAGGTACATTTTATCTCGTCAAAATCTGTAGAGAATGCGCTGAGTAATTAAACAAAACATCCTTAAAGCGGACAGTTTTTGGTGTGAACGCCAAAAGTCACGTGGGGTACCCATCGTGTTACTGATGTTATAAGATTCAGCTCGGAAAAGGCATTAAAGATGCATCCTCACCCATTTTGCGGGAGATTATCTTTAAAATTAACTATACATGATTAAAAAGATGGCTCTTTATTTTTATGTGTGCCAAATTTCGACTTCGACTGACCTGTAACAGCTTAGAATACGACGGTATAGAACCCATATGAAATCGGTTTGTAAATATTTGTGAACGTAAAAAATTTATATATTTAATCTGATTTTAGATCGTAACACTATTATCGATTTCTTGTCATTTTAAGTTTGAATAATAGTTTATGTGATCTGATGTCTATAAAAATTCCAAGATAAGGCTAAAAGTCTTAAAAACCCTTTGTAATTGTTTTTTTAAACAGAAGTTTGGGCCTGGGAAGGACATTGGATCTTTTGACATTGGAAATTTCAAACACAATGTCTTGTCTAGATGTCACCGATAGAGAATGTTTCAGAAAACATCGAGAGAAAAAAGCATAACGAATATTTTCTCGCTTACGTGAACATTTTCTACGTCGCTACAATAACATTTTCTGTTTTCAATAACAACTACTATTTAGTCTGCCACTACATGATATTGGACGTGTCTTAACTTTTTCGTTTGAAAAAAGGCCGAGCCCAGATAGCTCAGTTGTTTTGTTGCGCCAGATCCTATCGACCCGGGTCGTTGTTGCGAATCTCGGTTCGACCAATCCAATACCCTTTCTGACATTTTGTTTCACCATGTGAGAGAGTAGCTGTATGCACCGAATGGTAATTGTGGTAATACTGTTTAGAGGAAATCCAGCAATCCATGGTTATGTGCTCCAATCGCCGCGATATGACCAGAGTAGTTGAAAATAACATTGAACCACATTCAATCGTTTGAATCAATTGCAAGAAAGGGGTACCACCATTCCTCAAATATACAAAATGTAAAAAATACATTTAAACCAAAAGAATAACCTTCAATTGGCCTTATAAGCAGTACGAGTATTCCGCTGACCACGTTGAAAATGTCGTATCTCACGTTGATTTAAAATTTAGTTACGGCATTGCAAAGGATTTCACCTTTCGCGTGTTTTGATATGTCCCCCACAGTTTAACCGGTTTCGTGCTTCGTCTCGGTTTTCGTTTTTACCTTGCACATGTCTAATAGTTGACATTATCAGTTATTATCTACTTTGAACGTCCCCATAGCTCTATTTTGTTACATCATACACTATTCGACTTTTCATAAGGCTACACATTCGGAGCAACTATTTCCGCAGTTTCCGGGAAGCAAAATCGGGAGAGATTACTCAGATAAGTACGTCTTAAAACCTTGTTTTTCTACCCATATAAAATAATCCGTAATTTTAAACGAAACAGTTTATGTCGAAGTGAAAATCATTGTGAGAGAACTTAGACTTGTACACAATGCATTATGGAATCTTATGGAATCAAGTCAAAAGAAATTTTGAAAATAATTAAGTTCAGAAGAATATATAGGTAGATAAAGGTTAAGTATCTTATCACGTCCATAATACAGTATGTTAGAATGACACACCTACCGCTTTCCTGAGACTAGGATCCGAGTATTTACTATCACTGGAGAATGCCGAGGCGAACACAGCCGTCACAAATAGGTTGATTAAGAATGAAACAAATAAGGCAATCGCTGAAACACATATGAATAGGGTTGGTCGTGATATCATGCTTTAGGTAGTTTACCCGTAATGAGATACGCGTAAAGTCGGAATTATTCGGGCGACGTCGAAAACATTCGGCGGTGGAACTTTCCACCGCCGAATGTTTACGACCGCGCCCGGATACGTTACGTAGTATGACGCAGCCCGATTAAATCCGACGTGTTATGAATCTCAAAATGGCCGCATTACGGGTATTCTACATTAAGTAACTTTCCAAAATGTCAAATTACTATGGTATCCAAAATTGAAAGCTGCTACAGAAGACAAAATAAGTGATATCCTACTGGTGCCCCACTTGTGCCTTGTAATTGTTACTGCTTTAAAGAAATGCTATCAGAGAAAGGAAATGTCAATAGAGCAGAGAATTTGATTTTAAATTACCTTTATTCTGGCCTTAAAACATTTTACCTTCATGACCCCAAATAGGGAACTTCTTGAGTCAAGGGCAAAATGAATGGAAAGTTTCATGGCTTTAGCTCAAAAGTTCTAAAGATTTTGAACTAAGTTCAGTTGTTACCTGGGTCTTTGACTTGAACATGGCGCCAATTGTACAAAGGTTGCATGTTATTAAATAGAAAAATGAGAAATGAGAAACTCATGATCGTCAGTAATTCCCTTTTTTTCTATTTTTTCTCTATTTTCACAAGAGACCCTGAAACCGATCATGTTTAGGAAAGGGTTAATTAATCAAGAAATTGTAATATTTCATACCTGATTCTACGGAGTAATACATATTGGCTTCTTTTACAGAACGTCTCTCTTTTCTGTCTATAGAACGACTCTATAAAAATTAAAAATAATTTATTAAAAAGAGAATTTTAAAAACTGTTTTTGAATATATACAATGGCTCCTTTTAACAGTTACGAAAACGTACAATGATAACCTGCTCGCAGGTATTATGGCCCGCTGATCTACTTACTGCTTGTGTGAAAGTACGAAGTGAAAGTGTTCGTATGACATGTTGATCTAAGTAGAGTACTGCTTTTTTTTGATAGCATGGTCTATTCATCTTCTGCTTTTGTGACAGTATGGCCTGCTCATCTACTGATTATATGACAGTATCGCCTACTCATTTACTGCTTATGTGACGGTATGACCTGCTCATTCAATTATTATGTGCCATTAAAAAAGTTTTTTAAAAAAATCTTGATCTATTCCAACCGACCGTTGTATTGTGGAAATATTGAGGGGGAAAAGCACAGAAAAGTTTTAAAGGGCGACGGTAACAGATGGTCTAATTGCAAAAAATGAAATTTTTTGAAAAGATATGCAAAACTTTTGCGTTGACCACCTCGGGATGGTTAATAATATGCGATTCAGACAGAGAATGAGCCGAAATTACAAGACAGATAGCTGAATTTAGGGAGAATCCAAGCCTAAATTCAACCCTATCACTGATGGGGTTAGAATTATTTTTAAATTGTTGCGCATGCGCATACAGCGCGGACCATGATTCAAACGAGATTCATACTTAAATTTCAATATGACGTCATCATGTATGTTGTGACGTCATTTAAGAAAGTCGCATGTCCTACTGTTTTGACCTACTTTCGACATCGCTTCATGAATTTAGTATCAAATTGCGAAAAAATGAGTCGTTGCTTCAATAGTTTCTCGTAATCATTTAATCAGGTCATATAAAGCTTAAAAAGTGTACATTTCGTTTGTATTTGACAATTTTTGGGTCCAAATCTGGGAAATAGTAGCTTTAAGGTTTACAAACCCTAAAAAAACTTGCACTTTCTAGCCATACAAATTGCATCAAATTACACAGACTTATAAATACACTTCACATAAATTGATTCACCGTGCCGGACTTTTATATTATGCTTGAAGAAGAAAATAATTTACAAATATCTTTTACTCTATATTCATATGCAAGGGAGGTAATTTTGAACATTTTTGTCAAATATACTGTATATTTCCAAAAGTATGTATTAATTCAAAATTATAAACCGTACAAAATGCTTATGTTTGTATTTGTAAAGGAAATATAACACACTTTAGGAATTATTGGCACTTTTCAAATTTCGCCTCTGACTCTTTTGTGCTTTTGAGGGTTTGGATACCTTAAAATTTCTATACACTAACCAGTACAAGAGCACTATGTAGATATATGTTATGTGGCATGATAACAGCACCAACGATTCCAACCAACTGTTGTATTTCAGCTTTTTTACAATCTTTACACCACGGAACGAACAAACCTTCTAAAATATCTACTTGGTTTGGTGCTACTCTGATGTACTGAAACATAGGTAAACGTTTCTCAAATAATACCTTTATCGAAGTCAATAGTATATTAATTTTTTGAGATAATCATCAATTTTTCATTTTCCTCATAACAAGTATTTTGTGATGAAAAATATACATTCACAAATCCTAATTTCATTGATTTTCAACTGCAACAGATTATGATTTTGGTATAGTCATAAACGTTGCATTTCGAAAGAGAAACAAAGTTCATTTTCACTAGTCAAGATTTCTATCTCAATTTAAGTGTGCTCATTCATGGTAGGATTGCTGTACAATATAGGACAGTAAACAATGATGGAAAATCAAGAAATAGTGATCATCATCATTTTTACTTTCGTCTTATTTTTTGCAAACCTTTCCTCTTATAGTCGTCTAAAGATTTGAGAAAGGGTTAATGTCGGGAGAATATCCATGCGTGTGCAGATCATACAGATTTTAACCCGTTACCAAACGGCAAAATTTTAGGCTGGTCCAAATTCAAAGATGTTGCAGACAACAATTTCAAGCGAATGAAATTTTACATTTTTTGGTCTTTTAGCATAGAAAACATTGTGGGAAATGAAGAAATTGCTTGTCACAAGCAATTTCTTCATTTTCCACAATGTTTTCCAAAGCCATTATCTTGTGGGGAGTCAAAAAGAGTCATTGTGTGGTAATGGGTTAATACAAGACTAATCCATTACCAGACAGCACAATTTCAGACTGGTCAAAATTCAACGATGTTTTAGGCAATAGTTTCAAGTGAATGCAATTTTACTTTTTTGTCTTTTGGGTAGAAAACATATGCAGTATTGCTTGTAAATTTCTTCATTTTCCACAATGTTTCCAAAACCTTTGCCATAATAGAGCATCCAAAGGCATCACTATGTGGGAAAGGGTTAAATCAAGGAACCAAGCTTTATTTATTGGGATGTAGGCTATTGTAAAACTTGAAAAATAGCAATTAATGTCATGGTATCATGATAGACAAATGGTTCTTTGTATATCTTGCGAACGTTCATGACCTGGTCACAGCTTGCAGTATCGTGAAAATGATCTAAAGGGTTGCGTTCGCCGATATATGTGGATTTCACCGCCGAGATATGGTAGAATACACGGTAAGGATGCAGCAAATCGTCCCTTTTCAACAAATATCTCGTAACTACAGCTTAAAACAAGCTGCATTTGTGAGGTTTTTGTTGAAAAGCGACGATATAAAGCTTTAAGCCATGTGGTACATCAGATTTGAAAATAATGACAGTATACATCAATTGGTTATTTTTTCAATCTGTTTCATTTTATTTTATGTACATTGTACATCTTATTTCTGATATTGATTCATGACAATAATTTATGATAAAAGCCCACTAGAAAATATATCCTAAAATACATTTGGTTTGGTGTATTGGGGTTTTACGCCATTTTCAACTACTAAGGTCATATCGCGGCTGGAGCACCTAACCATGGCTTCCTGGTATTTCTCTTACCAGTACTACCACAATACTCTAACCGAGCCTCCAGCTGCTCCCCCACATAGGTTCACGATATCAAACCATCGACGGGCGACATTTTTGTCAGAAAGGGTATTAGCCGCGGCCGGGTATCGAACCAAGGACCTCTCGAATGAAAAAAGAAATACATCTGGAAAATGGTCTTGACGGCCCAAAAGATGATATGTACATATTAGAAATCATTGAGGAAAAAGAAAAACATGCTGATAATCAGCATTTACTCCTTTCCAATCAAGACTTTTCATAATCATATATTAAATTTATGCGTTATGCATTTGTTAACATATGTTTAATCTTTTCATAAAGCTTTCACTTTGAATCTGTCTAACATTTTGTGATTTGGGAAAGGGGTTTTCATACGTTTAGTTTACAGATAAGTTGATTTCAATGTACGACCTACATGTACAATGACCTATAACATTATCAGTATGGCCACAGATAATATTTACGGTAGTACGTGCTATACCATGTTTACATCCGGGTATTTTTCGTATGTAAACATAGGCTTACAGTCAGGTAGAGCAACAGATAAGGAGACACTCCAAAACGGGAAATGCTTCCGTAACTTATACAAACATAGTTCCGTCAAAAATGAATTCATTCCTTTTGTTGCATTGATTCTCTGTCTATAGAATAGGCAGATGCATGAAATGTGGTTCTGCATACTGGCAGACCATCAGCGTACTGTTTTAATGAATTTGTCGGGAATTAGTTTCTTGCGCGGTCGTGACCTTTCATGTGGGTGTGTCACATGCAGATCCCGAAAGAGATGGAAAATTGCAAGGGTGGCTGTGTTAACGAAGGCGTGATTTTAGCTTATGGTGCTATTGATACCACTTTCTTGGTAGTATATTAAAGACCAAGGAATGGTCTATCAGGCAGACTAAGTAAAATGTGCCACAGAGACTTCTGAGAGAAGCTAGAAGCTGCCAAATTGACCCATTTTACTATATATTTAATAGGCCCGTTTCGATGAGGAGTGACACCGTAAGTGCTATTAAGAGAGGATAAGATAAATGCTTTTTGAATTTGTTATTTTAAATCCAAATCGTATGTGGTGGGTACTCATTTGAATCGTCTTTCGAAGAAGAGTCCCATGAGTACGCGCAAAATAGGATTCGATTGATATGAAATATTGTATTTGAAAAGCAATTTTCCGTTTTTGTCTGTTGCTTTGGTCTGTCGGACTACTGTATTACCTATTTACATGGAAGTCATGAGTAATTCAATTTGATCTGGAACCTAGAAAGGGGACTCTTATATGATTTAAGACCACCAAGTTTCAAGATCGTCCTGTATCACTTTTCAGTTTTGTCATGATCCATGATGAGCCCATGCAGTTGTTTCAACAACAGCTCAAAAATAGGGTTGTTTCAGAGAACGGGAACAACCTATACGAAATCTGTTATAACTTACAATATACATGAATGATATGGCCATGGTAGTTATAAGTGCACCAAATAACGCCTCCAACTTTCTCAACCCATAATTCTCTAAAAACAGGAATGTAAAAGTATCTGCACCAGTAATCAGTACACCCGCCCAAATTGGAATTCTGGAATTACAAGAAATTGATACAGTATCATCCGACAAATTTTTTTTCAACTTGCAGACAACAGAATGTGTTATTCAATTTTAAGTGATGTGTTTTAATTATGAAATAATAACAGGTTTAGAGGTCTTTATTTGCCAAATAAAACCCGATGTGCGACGGACTACATGTGTAGGTAAAAACCGAGGCGCTCCGCGCCGAGGTATTTGCCTTAACATGTAGTTCAGAGCACAGAGGTTTTATTTGGCAAATAAAGACCTCTAAACCTGTTATTATCTCCATTATAACACTCTAAATAACAAAACGCACATTTTAAATGTGTTATTTGTGGAAATTCTGTCATGATCTAGTTTTCGGCGTAGGAAACGCATTGTCGGTTAAGTGACGTCATTGATGACGTCATTTGACGTTACCTTGACGCTACGTGACGTTTTGGCGCATACACAAAGCATAATTACATAGAGTCTTTATTGGTCAAATAAAACCCGCTGCAGTTCTTCTTTCGCTATATATGGATTTTATGGTGGAGTGTTATAATTATGAAATAATAACAGGTTTAGAGGTCTTTATTTGCCAAATAAAACCCGATGTGCGACGGACTACATGTGTAGGTAAAAACCGAGGCGCTCCGCGCCGAGGTATTTGCCTTAACATGTAGTTCAGAGCACAGAGGTTTTTATTTGGCAAATAAAGACCTCTAAACCTGTTATTATCTCCATTATAACACTCTAAATAACAAAACGCACATTTTAAATGTGTTATTTTGTGAAAATTTTGTCATGATCTAGTTTGCGGCGTAGGAAACGCATTGCCGGTTAAATGACGTCATTGATGACGTCATTTGACGTTACCTTGACGCTACGTGACGTTTTGGCGCATACACAAAGCATAATTAAATATAGTCTTTATTGGTCAAATAAAACCGCTGCAGTTCTTCTTTCGCTATATGGATTTTACGGTGGAGTGTTATAATTCAATTTATTACACGCGGAACAATTTGGATAAATAGAAAGGAAATTGTGTCAGGAAATCTATTCGATGTATTAGAAGTGCCATTTAATCAATATGACAAGCATTATCAATTAAGAAATCAATTTCTTAACAGTCACAAGCAAAACCCGTTCGTTCGAAGTTTCTGTTACTCTTTAAATATGCTCATTTGCATTGCTCATAGCAAAGTCTAGATTCAAATTAAGCACTTATATACACGAATGGAATGACCGGACAAGCACAGTACCAGATTCACTTTAATATAAGACGACTCTTGAGATAATTGAGACAACATACAATGACACTTTTGTCTGGCTGTAAACAGGACCAGGCTTTCAATCGCTTTAAACCCGTTCCCATTCACATAGTCTGACACTGACTCTCCCCAATAGATAAATGCTCTGGAAAACATTTTGCAGATGAAGAAATTGCATGTGACAAGCAAATTCTTCATTTCCCCGCAATGTTTTCAACTCCAAATGACAACAAAAAATTAAATTATACTCATTTGAAATTGTCGTAGACCTGCAACATCTTTGAATTTGGACCAACCCAAAACTTTGTTGTTTGGTAATTAATGAGATAAAGATGAAAGGGAAGACCGAAGTCTAATCAAAGTCTATCCACTTACTTATTAGACGACAGTAGATTTATGGCTATTGCTGACCCTATGACCTCCTGAATGTCGCTGCCGATGATGGCGATCTCCATCATGATCCAGAGTGCGAGTCTCGGCACCTTCGGGTACTCGTGCCGCGACACCTCCGCCAGATTCATACCAGTGACACAGCCTAGACGCGCCGCTAACAGCTGCAGTATCAGGCCTAGTATGGTGGCTGTCATCAACACCCATAATAACTGAAATTATATTTCTTGATTGTTTAACCCTTTCCCAAACGACAAAATTTTAGGGTAATCAACTTCAAAAACCACCAAAAATGACAAAATGGAAGTAATGAAAAATAGCATTTGTGTAAAATATGGCATAGAAAATATTGAGACAAAAGGAGAAACTGCTGGTTATCAGCAGTTTCTTCTTTTGTTTCAATGTTTTCCCAAGCCGTTTCTATAATGGACGTCAAAACCAGGTCTTGTTTGGGAAAGTGTTAACAATGTTTCTCCTTTTCCTACAACATTTTTGTGATACAGCCTATGCCGCCATTAGTTGCAGGATCAGGCCCAGTATGTTGGCTCTGAATAACACACATAGAAGGTAAAAAAAAATTTTTAAAGCTTAACTGTCTTATATTTTTTTTCCTTTTCCTACAATATATCCCCGACACATTCCAGTCAGGGCGACATCAGCTGCAATATAAGTCCAAATATAATAGCAGTCGAGAAAACCCATACGAAAATATGATCTTGTACTTTTTCCAAATAGATCTATACGAAATTTTGGAGATAATTTGATTATTATTATTATTATTATTATCATTATTATTATTTTTTTGTAAATAAAGGTGTAGGCCTACGAAGTTTTGGGGTATACGATTTTTTATAAATTTACCGTAGTAACTGAAATGAAGTTTAACCCTTTCCCAAATAAGACCTGGTTTTGATGTCCCTAATAAATAGGCTTTGGAAAACATTGAGGCAAAAGAAGAAACTGCTGATAACCAGCAGTTTCTCCTTTTGTCTCATTGTTTTCTATGCTTTATCATGTATAATTGTACATAAATTTAATCATAATCAACATCCATTTTGCTGTTTTCAGCAGTTTCTGAATTGGACCAACCTAAAAATTTGTCGTTCGGGAAAGGGTTAAAACGCATATCCATTTTTTCCTACATTATTTTCTTGGCACGAGCAAATGGCTTTACATAGTGTCAACGTGTCATAACTATCCATAGTAAAAGAAAGCATTTAGAGGAAATAAGAAAATGCTGATAACCAGAAATAAATGACGTTTTATCAACTTCATTTCTTTCTCTGTGTGACAATGCTGCTAAATTATTCTAAGCCGAAATTGTCAATGTAAGAAAGGCGTTACCATAATGTGTGGATTATTTCATGTGACCAAATTAACTGAACATAATCGATATAACGAATCTGTCGGATACAGTATAGCTATAAGATGAAGCAAAATAACTAATGTGTGTAAGGTAAACAGGAGAAAATACTGGTATCAACACTTCTTTTTCGTCAACTATATCAGTCGGTAGCGCATCTGCCTCTCCTTCAAGAGGTCCGGGGTTCGATAACCGGCCGCGGCAAATACCCTTACTGACAAAAATGTCACCAATCAATGGTTTGATATCGTGAACCTATGTGGGGAGTAGCTGGAGGCTCGGTAAGGGTATTGTGGTAGTACTGGTATGAGAAAGGCCAGGAATCCATGGTTAGGTGCTCCAGCCGCCGCGATATGACCTTAGTAGTTGAAAACGGCGTAAAACCCCAATAAATCAAATCGTCAACTATATCGCTTAAAGGATGTTAAAACAATGGGTTGTTTGTTTATTTTCAGATGTTAATGAGTCACACTGTACGTCACTAGACATTTGTCCACTATAGTGTCCAGTTTTGAGTGATTTGTGGTAAAGTGCACTTATTCATACACTGATGAATATGAAAATTGACTAATCATGCTATTTTCCAACTCATTTCTTGTTTGTTCAGGAAAGATAATACTTGTACATACACATAAAAGGATATGTACATACAATATAGATATTCTTTTTACGCAAAATATCAGCGCATTGCAAGTAATATGTTTAAAGTGTATCAGGAACATCATCTTCAGAAGCAAATGGCACTACCTACATAAGTTCATTGTAAGTATACGGTATTTTGCCGTGGACCCGAAAAAGAAACTCATTTAAGTGGTTGGTAATAATGTGCTATCATTTCCTTGATGTCAGACTGACTCATGATGAATGCAACAAGCTCTAAATACGGAACGTTTGTATTTACCTTATATTTAGCTATGGCACCAGCTTGAAGATCCGACTCGATGTTTCCAGGATCTAGATAGGCTATACTCATTAGGAACCCTGGTCCAGTGAACGCCCATAACTTTCTCAAGCTGAACCCGCCCTGAAATTATATAATATAATATTCAAGAAACGTGCATTTACTAGTCCTTTCCCTAACAAAAACTGGTTAAGACGCCCGTTATGAAGAAAGCTTGGGAAAACATAATTGAGGCAAAAAAAAAATGAAAATGCTAATAAACACAGCATTTTTTTCAATTTGTCCCAATATTTTCTTAGCTAGATCACGAAAGTTTTCTTTATCAACACCAGTAATGTCGTCTGTATATTCAATTTTTTTTTTCAAATTTCAGCACTAAAGATTTTACGCCGTTGATTGGTTGTCTGCAACTCTTTTCTGTTTGACGTTTTTTGACGCGCTAGTGCAGTACCCCTTTGCTTATGTAGTGGAAACTGCTAGGAAAACATCGTAACAAGCAATTTCTTCATTTTCCACAATGTGTTCTAACCAAAAAGACCAAAATGTAACAATTTCATTCACTTGAAATTGTCGACTGCATCATCTTTGAATTTGGACCACTCCAAAATTTTGCTGTTTGGCAATGGTGATATGTTCCCTAACCAAGCGTGTAAAACTGTAATTCGAGTTTTCTCTGGTGAAATTCGCTATTTGATATGTTGATATCGCTTATTTAAATGCGCGACATCAACATATCAAAGAGCGAATTTCGGCAGAGAAAACTCGAATTAGTAAAACTGATAGTATCTACTTACCTCTTCAACTGTATAATCGTACTGAACATGTCTGCTATGATGCATTATTATTCACTTACTCTGCCCGACAGAAATATGAATTTCTATCCTTGTTAAAGTTTTACTGTTTAGTGTTTACCCTTTCCCATATAAAACCTGCTTTAAGCGTTTCTAACAGAAAGGGACTGGGAAACATTAAGACAAAAGAAGAAAAAGGCTGATAATCAGCCTTTTCTTCTTTTGTCTCAATATTTTATAAAAGTAAATACATACACATTTCTTCTTTTGTTGTACACAATTTTGTTGTCTACAACATATTTCTAATTGGAGTAGGCTTAATCTAAATTTCAGCTGTTTGGGAAAGGTTTGTAAAACATTCCTAATTTGGGAAGCAGCAGCAAACAGGGTATGCTCGTTATCAGCCTATAAACTCTATCCTAACCAAATTTAAGCCTGCATTTGACATCTAATCCCTATTCAAGACATGTTTGGAAATCACTACAAGAAAAGAAGAAATGGTTGATTACCAGCAATTTAGTCTGTTCCTTTATCGCTTTAAAATTCATGCTATTCCTTTAGTCTACTTTAGAAATTATAACAATTGGTGCCATTAATATTGTCTGCTTCACAATTGAATTTGGTCAACCCTGCGAATTCATCGTTTGGGAAAGAGTTCGAGGCATTTTCCATGGCAAGACCTACTCCTATTCATGGGCCTTTGATATTTCTTCGGTGTTATACTGGAGCTTTCATCAAACTGGACTTTGACTTTGCAACAATACCGATGATTTGGTCTTTACTGTGTATGTGACATGCCGTCAAGACAACCTAAGGTACGCTATGTCTAAATATCTGGACTATAGTCAAACCTAGCTTAGAATATCACATTTTTTCCACAACCCCCTATTTGCTAAAAGAGGGTGGGATCAGGACCAGGAACCCCATCTTGATCCGCGCATGGGTTAAATCATTTTCTTGTGTGTGGAGATATGGCTTTTTTTTCATTAGTGCTTGAAGTAGCCTATTTGTTTTTTACGACTGTATATAATATTCTAATTAAATACTCCACAGGGAACTGAATCTTAATGATCTTTTATAGCCAATCCACTGTTATTTCGATAGTGAAGCGCCAATAAAATACAACATTTTAGACCATGAACAGTCTCTAAGGATCATTTTCTCCTATTTTCAATAATTTCTACGCTTAGCCTTATATTCAAATGATAAGCTAGCTCATCATAGGCCTATATTCTGTCGTCAATGATAAGTTATTCCCTCAAAGGCCTAGATCTATATTCTGTCGTCTGCTATATCTTTCAATTACATCTGAAATATTGTCGTTTGGTGTAAACGTTACGTGTTAACCCTTTCCCAAACAAGACCTGGTTTTGACGTCCCTAATAGAAACTGCTTGAGAAAACATTGAAACAAAAGAAGAAACTGCTGATAACCGGCAGTTTCTCCTTTTGTCTCAATATTTTCTGTGTAAATTTTACACAAATCCTATCTTTAATAACATCCATTTTGTCATTTGTGGCAGTTTTTAAAGTGGATCGTCCTAAAATTTTGTTGTTTGGGAAAGGGTTAAGTGTTATCTCTGAAGCAACTTACCGTTCCAGTTTGAGGTATAGTCACGTGATTGCCTGAATAATGACCCGCCGTGTCTGCGACGTTATCCAACTCAAAACTGCCTTTAGCCGGGGACTGATCGGCATCGACCTCAGCATCCTGATCGGCATCTACGATCTCATCGTTAATCACTAAACGTCCATTGATGTGATCACTTTCATCGTGAGTAGCACTTTCTTCCATAATAATAATTATTGATTTAATAAGTCTATGACTGTCTTGCTATCAATATTTACGTGGTTTTTGTGTATACAATAATTTGTTAATATCTAAGTCCATTCTATTTAGAATTTAGCACGTTCGTAATTGATTTGAGTCCTCTCATATCCGTGTTAGATCCATATTCTATCTGACTAAACATACAACACGTGAAGAAATACATACGATCTATTTTTAGAAAAATCGGCAATAAATTATCAACATAAATAACCCTTTGCAAGTGCAGTTGTACTTCAAAATATACTTATTTTGTTGCACGAAATGATTTCGAAAAATTGTAAGTCAAGTATGATGTATTTATCTGATAATTCATGTAGGCTACATATTGATTATTTATATCACTGAGTGCAAAATATGACTGATTGAACCCACATCAACACAATCTGAATGAATCAGAACAAAGGTAAAGGGTAGTTATACAACCGGTAGATCTAGTTATATTTGCAAGTACGCCATTTCTGTGAAACTTCACAGCATTGAAAAACGTTGAGGCATAAGAAGAAAAAGCATATTCTCAAAATTATTTTCAAACAAGTTTTTGTGTCTTATGTTCTTAAAATGTATTTATCTGTTTATGTCAACACACGATTTGTCGTCTGCTGCGCAGCGGCTTTCATTTAGGAGCAGTCCGAAGTTTGTCGTTTTGGAAAGAGTTCAAATGTCGAAGAAAGTTCAAAGCGCATGCAGCGTCAGTCGGTACTTGTGCTTGCGAAGTAAGATTTAGTTCATGAAAATGTTACATGCAGACGGAATATGTCATATCTAACATTTTATAATTATCTAGGTCACCAATGACTTCGGCGAGGTCCGCGCTTCAATCTGACTGGTCTGGTAATCGGATGCCATAAATACCGGATACAAATTTGCTTGATCAAGATATTGAAGAGACAAGAAATGATGAAAAGTAAAAACGTTTAAAAGAAAATAACAGAAACAATTCAATAATTATAATCGATGAATGGAATAATCGAGATGTCAATGCTAAACACTATTAATTTCTAACCCATTGCCAAACGACAAAAATTAGACTTATCCAAAGATAAATATGTTGCAGACGACAATTTCAAGTGAACGAAATTCGAAATATTTTTTTGGCTTTTTGGAGAGAAAACATTGTGGGAAATGAAGAAATTGCTTGTCACAAGCAATTTCTTCATTTTCCACAATGTTTTCCAAAGCCTTTATCTTTTGGGGAGTCAAAGAGAGTCATTGTGTGGTAATGGGTTTTAGTGGTATTATAGATCTATGCACAGAGCTTGCTATAGATCTAGTTTTGTGCTAAATAATCGGAATATCGAAATTGATATAGAAAACTAGCCTACTCACATAAGAGCCATCTTTATTCACTTCAATAAGTCCTCGATCTTGTTTGTTTACATTCCGTGTGTCTGTCTCCATCTCACCGCCACTAAAACTTCCATAACGTCCACCATTCTGCCGATCTGATGGAGCGATCTCAATCTTCTCTTTCTCATCTGTCTTGTGATTAACAATCTGATCTGAGTCTTCCTTGATACCAATGTCTGTCATTTTTTACTCTTGGAGTTTTAAATTAAAGTCTCGTTAAAAGAGGCATGGTGTAAAAATTGTTCCAATGATTCAATAACAACTTTCGTCTATTTCCTAATAATCACTTCATAAATTGAATTATCAAAATGGTAAAATACTGAACTGAAAATCATGAATATTCCTAGCGATTTTGTCAAGTATTTGGCGAGCAATGGTCAAGTTGTACTCATTCGTATCCTCGATGAATAAGATCCACAAGCTCGATTAACAATACATCCTGCTTAGTACATTGCACCTTTAAGTTAATAATAACCATTACTATCCCATAACAAGCCTATTAGAATTCTTGTGGTACATATTCCTATGGTTATAATTTTTTAAGTTTACTTAAGCTGTAGAACCCTTTCCAATCAATATCATATAGTAATCAAATCCCTATGTTATGGATGCTTATTAAAATCTTCTAGATGATTCAAATGAGTACCACACAGCAGTTGGTTAGAATGCCAAAATATGAATATTGATATATCAAATTCCACATTTCATACTGCATATTACATTATTAAATCTAACATAATGTAGTTTATGTATTTCGTATATGTGTAACACATGGACCATAGCATATAAAGTTCATGCATTGTTATTATACTGTACTATAATAAGATCACTTGTCACGTGTTTTTGATGTTTAAATAACATGACAGAAAAAACCGACTACGCAAATTCGTCTTACTTTAAAGGGACATTTCATTCCAATTTCAATTTCTTAAAGTATGTCTTGATGCCAAGATTGGTTATTCTAATGAGTATAAATGATATTAGTTTTTTTAAGCGAGAAACGCGCATTTAAAGTTGAGACATAATCGATAAATTGCATATATAAATCCGAACTGTTGTCCACAAAAAGTTGTTCAATTTTAACACTAAAATATAAATTTCTCGTAAACGGCGCAATGTTTTGGCTTGAAATTTTCAGAATTTTCATAAGGAAATATGCTCTTTCAGATAAAAATAAAGTAAAATTTATGACAAAAAATTCTGAAATGTCTCTATAACTAACAACGTGTCCTATCAACTGCAATCATGGCTCGCAGTTCATGTGCAGACTGATCCGTTTAAACGCACTAGAAACGAAAACGTAAAATTTTACCATAATTGCGCGATTCTTTGCTGCTTGTAAATCCCTTATTGATCTTAATTCATTTTGCTCCAAACACTGTTTTGTAATGCAAAATATTCAACTCTAACTTCCAACCTTGAGAAAGTAGTATTCATAAATTAGATGCAAAAATTAAAAAGTGCACACACCTGCATCTTCAAAAGCAGTCGCAACCACTTAATTTCGTTAAAAAAATAACGAAACGTTGCAAGAACACGAATATAGATCAATAGTAGGGCAAATGTATTAAGCTGTCTCACTAACACATGTCGCTGGTGGGGAGTCAAAACCTCGTAACTACAGCTTGAATAAGCTGGAGTTACGAGGTTTTGACTTCCCACCGACGATGTGTATTGACCGATTAGTACCTATATCCTTTACTTTTTGAGAACTGCACACATGAAAAAGGTTGTAGGAAATTCAATATGTCCTGATTTTCGACTGAGCATGACGATTTTAACCTATTTCCCGTATAATGACACATTTTGCCTCCTCACAAGATAAATGTTTTGGAAAACATTGTGGAAAATGAAGAAAGTGATTTTGACAGGCAATCTCTTCATTTCCCACAACGTTTTATTCTCAGAAAGACACAAAAAGGTAAACAGAATCATTCATCTACGACATCTTTGAATTTTTACCAGTCTAAAATTTACCATCTGGTAATGGGATAAGTCAATAATCAAATAAGATTTAATCTTTTCTCGAACAAGCGTTTGTTCTAGTTTTACCAAATCATTTTGTTTAATTACAAATGGCCTACGTCACGTACAGGACAAATATCGCATTTCCTTGGTCTTTATGGACAAACGATACGCGATTGATTATGTCCTAAACGCGTCGTAGTACATTTGTGGGACAAAAACAACACCCAAAATTGTTTGGTGATAATGGCCCCTGATAAATTATTATAAGTAACTTCTTTTTCCTCAACTGCTTCTACATTAGAATTAGATCTATATAGGTTTGTCAAAAACCACGCCTAGTTTTGAAAAAAGGATAAATGAACTACGTCACATACAAAAACTTATAATAACGCCGTCAATAAGATTCGGACTTTAGGAGTTTATGGGAAAAAAATTAAGTTGCGGTTTGCATTTGCACTAAAATTCCACAATAATTGCGACCATATGTCAGAGGTATTCAGAATTTTGAAACTTTATAATAGTATGTAATCTTGTATGGTACAAAATTTGGACTCTTAATCAATTGTTATGCAAAAGTTAATGATTACGTTTACAACTATAGTCCAGTCACGATATCATGGCGCATGTTTACAAATTTTACACATGTAATAAAAAGGAAACGCTTTTTCATTTTCACTACTACTTTGTGTTAATTCAATTCTTGCAGGTTTGAGACAACTGCAAGATTTGAACCAACGTATGCAAAAATAAAGTAGTTTGGGATTTCGATATTGTAATGATAGATAAATATCATAAACATATGTAATATTATCGCTACTGGACTATAGAACTATTCCCATTTTAGCCGGTTGCATAACAGTTTAAACAACTGTTATCTGCCTAAGTCCAGTTCTACGAATCAAAGACCTATCTACTTTGACGCATCACATTAATACCCAGATGAGGATGCAAGGGCGGATCTAGAGGGGGAGGTCAGGGGGTCCCGACCCCCCCCCCCCCTCTGGCATTGGCCGAAAATTAAATTTTGACCATATGGCTTTAGTATAATGTTACATATCGCTGCTTTTCAACGGATACCTCGTAACTGCAGCTGAAAACAAGCTGCAGTTACGAAGTTTTCGTTGAAAAGCAACTATTTTTATCCCACTTTTAGCCATCCTTTGGGCTTGGACCCCCCCCCCCTGGAAAAGTCCTTGGTCTGCCCTTGAGGATGCATTACTACTCATTTCATACACTGAAAGTAGTTCGAAGTGATACTATGCCAATATGTCCAAATCAGTTAAGTATATTTTTGAGGAACAAGCTATCTTAAGATATAAGTGATACGTCTATCGTAGTTTCAACAATCTAGGGTCGCTTAATGAGCGACTTGAGATAGTGAAGGAGCTGTGAACAAAGCTACAGATAACAGGGGTACATAAACACATTCTATTTGTATTCCTATTGCAAATCGAAACCCTATGTTGTGGGTACTCATTGGAATCGTCTCGATGAGACGATTCCAATTAGTACCAACAATATACGGTTTGATGAACAATAAATGAAATATTGCGTTTTGAAAAGTCTTCGCTATCTCTTATCTGAACTATGTGTGAAGATTACTTCAACCTCTCATTCAACGTACTTGTCACCGAATTCACTACCATTTTTGTTATGTACGCTGTCTTGTGAATCATCATAATTATGGCATACGAACCCATTCCATAACGACATCATGGAAAGTTTTTGAGAAATAAATATAGATTAATGAAATAAAAGAAGTGATTGAAGACAAAATGTTGTTTTCCAGCGTACAACTTTAAAAAAACAATGTGAGAAAAAGAAGAAATTGTCAATAACAAGAATTTATCAATCTCTGGCAATGTTTTCTCCGTCGGAACATAAGGTATTGCTATTTGTCTGATTAGCTTAAAAACAGGCTTTCAATTTCAACAAAACAGATTAAGAAGAGCTTATGGAAAATGACAAGTTCTGTTTAACATTCGTTATAAAACTTTTTCAGTTTCCGCAATATTGCTCGTGTGTATTTCTCATTCACGTTAGAACGTAACTGCTTATCCCTTATGTGTTTGTTATTATATAGTGGTACCATCAACATTGAGACTCAAATGTACTTTTAACTATTGACTGTCCTACGTGAGAGGGGTGTTGTGATTACATCTAACGGTAAACGCCTTCTTAAAACCACGACGTTTACATACCTGGTTTACCTGTTCAGTTTGACTCGTCTGTCCAGAGGTCATGGTTTACTTATAGTTATGTTATTTCATTGAGTTCGTATTGAGGTGTAAATCATGAAACTTCCTTTTCATGTGACATGACACATATTATAATCGATTCACTATTAAACGAGAATAATTTCAGTTGAACTGCTTTATCAAAACAACTGAAATTATTCTCGTTAAATAGTGAATCTATTATAAATCTAAGTCACGCGATATTATTATTATCATCATATGACACACACTATACAGTCCGCCAAAATTAACCCGGGACATCTTAATTTTCGTGTCCGTTAGTTTGGCGTCTTAACATAACAACGCCGAAGTGGGGTCATTACATGTGCAGATGTCCCGGGTTAATGTCGCTGGACTATACCAGATAAAGTTTAGACTCAGTCCAAATCAAGGTCGCATTATTTGTAGTAAACCCTATACCAAACGACACATTTCAGGGTGATCCAACATGCGCAGATCCAGATATTTTTCTCAGAGAGAGTCGACTGCATTGGCGCTTGAAAAATTCCTTTACAAATCACTTTGATTTTTACGAAATCTAGAGGGGGTCCTGGCCGTCGGGCCCTGCCCCTGGATCCGCGCATTTTCAAAAGTCTAAGAACTACTATACATAGTATACTAGTATATTATAATGGTGCATATAATGGTTCGAATTGTGTAGACAAAATTTGAACCAATGCTTGCAAAATGGAATTAGGAACATGAACGCCCTTTCCGTTGTTTACACGAGTAAAATTTGTAAAAGTGTGCCATAATTATACTTGACTAGACTATAAAGATGGACATTTTCTTTTTTCAGCAGCAGTTATTACATAAACAATCTGACATGGCAGACGGGACGGATTGTGAGACGTTTGAGATGAAGACCGAGCATGGCGAGGCTGTTTCTCTTACACTCTGCGGCGGCGACATGTTGCCTACAAACTTCGGTAACCTTCCAGAGAGAATGGACTACATACCCACATTGAAATATAAAGAAAGGGACGTAATCCTTGCGACCTACGCTAAATGTGGTACTCATTGGGTTATGGGCCTTATGAAACATTTGTTAGCAGGTGAAGTTCAGCCAGATATGAGGACTGTATACAAGGAACAAAAACTAGGTTGGCTGTTTAATGCTCTCTTTGAGAAAGAAGCATACGAATCTGCAATGTCACCTAGAATTATCCCGACTCACCTTAAACCTAATCGAATACCACCGGACATGAGAAGGAACCATACTAAAGTTGTTCTTGTTTTGAGAAACCCAAAGGACGTTGCAGTATCATACTATCACCATCTTAAAGATGCTAAAGTCATAAAGAACAAACAAACGTGGGACGAATTCCTCACTTCCTATCAAAATGGGATGGTACCGTTTGGTTGTTATATGGACTATCTCGATGCATGGGAAGCGGAAATAAAGGAGACCACAACACTTGATATTGAATATTTCTATTACGAGGATTTCAAAAAGAACGGACTTGAAACAATAAAGAAATTGGCCAAGCATCTTGGTGTGGAGAAAGAAGAATCTAAGCTTGTGGAAATACTTGAGTCCTGCACGCTCACAAAACTACAAGAAGCGGAGAACCAGCGAGAGCTATATCCGGGCATTCAAAGGGAGGATGGGAAAAGTGTCATCTTCCGGAAGGGCATCATTGGAGACTGGAAAACGATGTTTACAGTGGCACAAAGCAAGCAGTATGATAAATACGAGGAAACACGACTTACAAATTCCAAATTCAATTTTTGCTATACCTAGACGATGATCAGTTTGTTATCTGGATTATATTCAGCATCTTTTCTGTCTTTTCGTGTACAATTGTGATGTACAGTTTGTTATTGAAAGTAGACAAGTTTAAATCCTTTAACGACCAATATTTCGCCGCTTTTCATCGAAAGCCTCGCAACTGGAGCTTAAAACAAGCTGCAGATACGACGTTTTCAATGAAAAGGACGATTTGCTAAATCTAAATAATTATAAAAAAACAAAAAAACAATACATAGTGGAATATCGTCGCTTTTCTGCAAAAACCTCGTATCTGCAGCTTGTTTTAAGCTGCAGATACGAGGTTTTTGAAGAAAAGCAGCGATATACGACTAGAAGCCGAAAGTGCGGATAACCAGTATTTCCCATAACATTGTATGGTGATGATGTTTTACTGTCGGATAACAACATTCCGTCGTGTGCAGCAATCTGAAAAGTTAAATAGTCTAAAATGCGATCTGGAAGAAAGTAAAACACAGTCTGATAAATGATAAACGTCATGTTCTTACTAATGTAACGTCACATAATAATACTGGTATTTTATCGTCTTTGACTAAATGAATATTGCCACCATTTTTGTTCGTGCCTGTTTGTAATTTAACCAATAACAGAAGAACATTTTGTTGCCTTGTTTGTCTTTTGCAAATGTTTATGTTCCGACACACTTTCAACAGTTTCCACCATGTTAACCCTTTCCCAAACAAGACCTGGTTTTGACGTCCCTAATAGAAAAGGCTTGGGAAAACATTGAAACAAAAGTAGAAACTGCTGATAACCAGCAGTTTCTCCTTTTGTCTCAATATTTTCTATGCCATATTTTGCACATTTTCTATCTTAAATAACTTCCATTTTGTAATTTGTGGCAGTTTTTGAAGTGGATCGCCCTAAAGTTTCGCCGTTTGGGAAAGGGTTAAAAGTGGAAAGTGTTACAACGTTATAATAAGACATGCCCAGATCATTGTTGTGTTTCGACAATCTTTCTTCTTCCACTAATTTCGACAAGACAAAATAACACATGAGTGAATAAACACGTCTTTATTATGTACGTTACTATTTAATATAAATTTGATATAGATATACGAATAAACTATCAATATATCGTCATTGTTATTTCGAAACCTCATACCTACAGTTTTACTGAAGCTGTAGTTAAGAGGTTTTGCAATACCACCGACGACATATATCTTAATCCTTTCCCAAACAAGACCTGGTTTTGACGTCCCTAATAGAAAAGGCTTGGGAAAACATTGAGGCAAAAGAAGAAACTGCTGATAACCAGCAGTTTCTCCTTTTGTCTCAATATTTTCTATGCCATATTTTGCACATTTTCTATCTTAAATAACTTCCATTTTGCCATTTGTGGCAGTTTTTGAAGTGGATCGCCCTAAAGTTTCGCCGTTTGGGAAAGGGTTAAAAGTGGGAAGTGCTACAACGTTATAATAAAACATGTCCAGATCATTGTTGTGTTTCGACAATCTTTCTTCTTCCACTAATTTCGTCAAGACAAAATAACACATGAGTGAATAAACACGTCTTTATTATGTACGTCACTATTAATACAAATTTGATGTAGATATACCAATAAAATATCAATATTTCGTCATTGTTATTACGAAACCTCATACCTACAGTTTTATTGAAGCTGTAGTTACGAGGTTTTGCAATACCACCGACGACATATATCTTAACCCTTTCCAAAACAACAAAATTTTAGACTTGTCCAAAATCAAAGCTACTGCAGACAACAATATGAATGTTATTCAAGATTGGATTTGTGTACAATATAGCTCAGAAAACATTGAGGCAAAAGGAGAAAGTGCTGATTGCCCGCACTTTCTTCTTTTGTCTCAATGTTTTCCGTAGCCTCATTTATTTCGGCCGTCAAAAACACGTCTAACGAGTAGGTTACCACTTTCAAATCTTAACTGATGTCACCACTTATCCAAGAATATTTGGACTGTTTTCACTGGTGGTGAACTCGGCCAAAACGTGGGACGTTTTTTTTCGCGATCATAGTATTCCGTCTGTGTTGTTATAAAATATCGTATAAAACATTTTTATTCACCTCACAGGGTGTGGCTAAGCGAAGAGGTTATTCGACGAGTTTACTTCTCGATATCTTGGTTGATATAAGAGAAAAACATGCGGCACGAGCATGAACACATTTCGAAATTGAAAGAACGTTCTATTGTAAAATGAGTTGTTATAAAACCTCGTAACTACAGCCTGATTCACGCTGTAGTTATAATGTTTTGCAATAATACCGACGATGTACCGCTAAGCGAGAAGGCTGTTTCTCCTCAAGCTTAAATGTAATGAACCGTTTACTAGGCTCCGCCCTGTCTCCCGAAAAAAATCAGAATATAACTACGGAACAAATTCATTGTTATTAGAAAACTATCCAATCAGATCTTTGAACTCACCTTGTTGTACATAGCGAAAAACGTCCCTCGCTTTGGCTGAGTTCACCACCAGAGGTTTTGTCAGATAGCATAAATATACTGAGAGGCAAAAATAAGTATACACCCTAGTGCTTTCACGTTTTCCGAGAAGACGATTAATAGACTATGTACGATTTATAAATGCCACCGAATGTGATCGTTTATTGATGTAACCTTCTCCGCCTACCAGTTTGTCTGTCCTTCCTTCCGTTGCGAAGTTGTTTTCATATCGCACAGCGCCATCGAAAAAAGGGACTTAATCAATCAATTAATGCAAATATTCACATCGACACAACCCCTATGTTTCTGAACGGATTTGGATAGAATTTTCACGGAAAGTACCCAGTCACCTAGGACCATGCGTAAATTGTTAGTGCTTTTCCATCTAACAATGCGTCATGGCAAAAAGTGCCTTGATGTAAACAAGTTATCCGACATAAGTACTTCTAAATTTATAGACGGATTTTGACCAAATTTGCACATAATGTTCCTAGCTATCCGAATAAGGCTTTATAGTGTCACGTTTCTTTCATAGTAAGCTGTGTCATAGAAAAATGGGCCCCAATGCCAAAAAGTAGAATATTGATCGATTTCTACCAGCCAACGAGAATTATGTTATATTCAATTCAATTCTTTTAATGAAAATACTGCATTAAACAGTGATATCATACATTGCACAATATGTCACAAATAAAGCAATAATTTAGGTATAAACATTCTTACTACAAACATTACAATGTACATGATTATACACACACAGAATAATCTCCTGATCAAGAGTATAAAGACACATTGGTAGATAGGAAAATACAAGGCTACCAACATTGTATGCACAATTTCTAAACAGTTCTAAATAGCATAACTACAATGTATTATGTATCTCTAATTTCTAATGCTTGTAATAGGTATGTACATAATTTAGTTGCTTGATTCCTATTTTCAGGGTTTAGTATAAGTTTGAGCAAGTCTATTTCTTTCTCTTTGCAAATATTTGTTTTATCAATGCCAAACTCTTGTAACAAATCATCCCTTATTCTATCATATTTTGAGCAGAAGAGTATAAAGTGAGATTCATTCTCTACTTCATTACAAAATTTACATGTCCTTTCATCACGTGGAGTTTTAGGTCTTGTATATCTGCCTCTTTCTATATTTAAGTCGTGAGCACTCAATCTAAATTTAGTTATTATAGAGTTATATTTCTGTTTTAGATTTAAATTCAAATAATTTGGCAAATTACCATCAAAATACAAAATAGAGGAGAATAATTTCAGCTTACTATCATCTTTAGATTTTAATATTTCCAGTTTACATTCAGTTTGTTTAAAGTAGTATTCATTCAACTTTTCATTTATTGTTTTACAGTCTACGGACATTAGATCAAATTTAATGCCTGTCGATTTCAAAGTTTTATCCAAGCAAGAGTACCATAACTTGCTTCCATTCAGATGTAGGGTTTTATTAGTTTGAAATGCCTTTGACAAAAGCCTGTCGTTGGGTAAAGTTCTTAATCTTTCGAAGTATTTAATGAATGAATGAATGGAGTTTTAAGGCCCGTCGACTGCTAAGGTCATATTGGGCGCACTCACCTTGCCTCACTACAAGATGTATTAGGATATGTATTAGTTACATAAACATCTAGAGGGGGTATGATAAAAATACGATATTCTATACAACAGATAAAATTTTAAGCAAAATAACAACACACCATGAATAATCCGACGTGAGCACGAAAGGACATGGGCTCCTCCCAGATCAGAGAATACCCATGCCCGAGTCCACCCGACCGGAAAATCCACAGATCATATAAATATATTAAACAAAACTGAAGTAAAACAGATAAAAATGCCATACAGAAGATAGAATAACAACGAGCTATGAATAATCCGACGTGAGCACGAATAGACATGGGCTTCTCCCAAAACAGAGAACACCCATGTCCGAGTCCACCCGACCGGAAAATCATATCAATACCAATGCACCTCGTCGAATAATCCGACGTGAGCACGAATGGACATGGGCTCCTCCCAGATCAGAGGTCACCCATGTCCGAGTCCACCCGACCGGAAAATTCATAGGGCATATAATCTTTTAAAAATGATTGAAGTATAAATGATTAAAAATATCATACTAAATATTGTATAACAATGTACCATGAATAATCCGACGTGAGCACGAATAGACATGGGCTCCTCCGAGATCAGAGAACACCCATGCCCGAGTCCACCCGACCGGAAAATCCATAGAACATATAAAAAATCACAGAGTAAATATCATAACTAAATCTTTTTAAAGAGATTGCACTCTTTAAGAAAGTTAAAAATTGATTCAGGCCTAACAGTATCAAATAATGTCTTTAAACTGCTAGCGTTGAAATGCCTGTTTCTAATGATGGCTAAATCCACACAATCAATGAGGAGATGCTGGACAGTCAGCTCCTCGTTACAAGGAATACATTGAGGTTTTTCCTCGTTCTTTAATAGGTGCGAATGGGTCAAATGTGTGTGCCCGATTCGCAGTCGTGCCAAAACTAACTCCTCGCGGCGGTCAGATCGAAGACCTGGCAGCCATTCACCAAGTGCTGGTTTAATACTAAACAATTTATTTTGGTGATTAGCCTCGTCGCTCCAACAATTTTGCCATACATTTTGAATAAAACTATTTATCAGTGGTTTAAAATCAGTAAAAGGGACTCTAAAAGGTAAAATATCTAGTGACAACGCCTCCTTGGCAGCCTTGTCTGCCTCTTCGTTGCCACGTAGACCGCAATGGCTTGGAAGCCAGCAAAAGACAATATCAGTATCTTCATCAGAAGCATATAAACGAGAAAGCTTCTCAAGAAGTTTCACAATAATAGGGTTGTCCGTTTTTTCGTGCTCGAGCGCTTGCATACAGGACAGAGAGTCTGTAAAAATAATGTAGCGCCAATAGCCATTTTCAACGATGTGCTCGAGCGCAAGGTCAATAGCCTTGAGCTCGGCAGAGAAAATGGACGAGTTATCGGGCAAACGATACTGATATTTGAAGCCATCTAAAATGGCAGCAGAAGCAACTTTTTCTTCGCTTTTAGAACCATCGGTATAAATTTGTAAATGAAGCATGTGTTTTTCTTGTACTTCAAGGAATTTATTTTTAAATACTAAAGGATCAGTTTCCGACTTTTTCGTTGAAGCAAGATCATAAATAAAGGTGGGACTTTTACACGTCCACAAAGGTACGTTTGGAACTTTATGTTCCGCCACGTCATCTAGATCGAAATCTAGAGAATTTACATCTGCCTTACAACGTAAACTGAAAGGAGGTATGACTGATTCCTTCTTATTAAATTCCTCTTCATAAAGAGGTTCAAATACAACGTCATGTGTAGGATTATCTGGATTAGATTTAAGTTTTAGATAATAATCCATTGATAATTTCTTTCTACGTAAATTCAAGGATGGCTCATTTGCTTCCGCATAGAGACTGTTAATTGGCGATGTTTTAAATGCGCCCAGCGCAATACGTAACCCTTGATTATGAATAGAATCAAGCTTGCGCAAGTAGGATTGACGGGCGGATCCGTAAACAACACAACCATAGTCTAATTTAGATCTCACAAGAGATCTATAAAGACGTAATAAAACTTTTTTGTCTGCTCCCCAGTCCATACTGGAGACGACACGTAAAAGATTTAGAGCTTTCTTGCATTTATTGCTCAAATATTCAATGTGTGGAATGAACGATAATTTAGAGTCAAATAAAAGACCCAAGAACTTGAATTCTGGGACAACTTCGATTCGGATCCCGTCCAAAGTGAGTTCTGGATCGGGATGGAGTTTTCTCGATTTACAGAAATGCATACATTTTGTCTTGGTCTTAGAAAATTTAAAACCATTTTCATTCGACCATTTACTCAGGTTGTTTAAAACCTGTTGCAACTGTCTTTCAATGGTATGCATGTGTTTTGATCGGTAGCATATACAGAAGTCATCAACGTAAAGGAAATATTCAATACCAGGGCAAGTTGCCTTTATAATATTATTGATTTTAATACTAAAGAGTGTAACAGAAAGAATAGAGCCCTGGGGAACACCCATCTCCTGTTCATGAGGATCAGAGAGCGTATCTCCAACCCTGACTCTAAATTGCCGTTCATCCAAAAACGCAGAAATGAAATAAGCAAGGCGACCTCGTATACCGAAATCATGGAGGTCATTCATGATTCCATACTTCCATGTGGTATCATATGCACTCTCTAAATCAAAAAAGACTGAAACAACATGTTCCTTCTTGATAAAGGCTTCTCTGATAAAGGTTTCAAAGCGAACTAAATGATCGAGAGTGCTTCTTTGTTTACGAAAGCCACTTTGGGCTGATGTTATAAGTTTATTTTTCTCAAGAAACCATACGAGACGGTCGTTGACCATTCTCTCCATGGTTTTACAAACACAACTTGTTAAGGCTATAGGCCGGTAATTTGAAGGATTATCTGAATCTTTACCAGGTTTGGGTACTGGAATAACAATAGCTTCCCGCCATGAGGCTGGAAGTATTCCCGTTTTCCAAACACTGTTAAAGATATCAAGTAAACATTGAAGGGATTCGTGCGGTAAATGCTTCAAGAACTGGTAGTGGATATCATCGAATCCAACTGCAGTATCGTGGCATTTCTTAAGGGCTGTTTTTAGCTCTTTAAGAGTAAATTCTTTATTATAATGCTCTGTATTTTTGGATTTAAAATTCAAGTTAACTTTTTCTTTTTGTTCTTGATGTTTTTGAAATTCAGGTGAATAATTAGAAGAGGAGGATTTTTTGGCAAAAGTATCTTCCAAAACATTTGCTATGTCAGGCTTAGATGAAACAACGCCATTATCAGTATTCAAATGCCCAACACTGAGCGACGAGTTCTTGCCACTAATTTTCCGCACCATATCCCAAGTCTTTTTGACAGACGATCTAGAATTTAATCTAGATACATACTGTCTCCAAGACGTACGTTTACTACGTGTAATAGTGCGCCGTGCTCTCGCACGTGCAACTTTAAACTTTATAAGATTTTCCTTAGTCGGCCTTAGATCAAACTCTCTAAGAACCGACTTTTGCTTTGCTACAGCCTTCTTGCAATCATCATTAAACCATGGCTTATTAGGATGTTTAGGGTTTTTTGATGTTCTTGGAATTGCCTTTTCTGCAGACGCATATAACAAGGATGTAAATAATTCTGCAGGATTTTCACAATCTTCAAAAGCTTGAGGTGTAATGGACTGTTCACATACAGTTTTGAACAAGTCCCAGTTTGCTTTATGGAGTTTCCAACGTTGTGGTCGCTCCTGAACTGATGGCCCAATTTCCGAAACAAAGATCGGAAAATGGTCGCTGCCATGCAGGTCATCATCAACTTTCCAGTTAAAATCTGGAAAAAATTGAGGACTGCAAACCGTCAAGTCTAATGATGAATATGAACCAGTAGCAGGATGTAGATAAGTAGATGACTTGTCATTTAAAAGAGAAAGATCGTGCCTTGAAATAAATTCTTCAACAATATGGCCCTTGTTGTCTGTGTTTAAACATCCCCACAGGGTATGGTGAGAATTAAAATCTCCCATTAAAATAAAAGGCTTGGGTAACTGTTCAACAAGACGATCTAGTTTCCTGCTGTCAACAGGAGAACTAGGAGGAAGATAAATAGAACAAAGGGTTACTGTTTTGTTGAGAGAAATACTAACGGCAACTGCCTGTAAAGTAGTGTCAAGCTGCACAGGGCGATGTGGAACATTGTTATTCACAATGATACCAACACCTCCTGACGCTCTTTCACAATCCGTAAAGTTTTTAAAGTAACAAGAATGATATTTGAATGTAAACTTGTCAATATCTTTAAGGAATGTTTCTTGTAAACAAACTGCTACTGGTTTTTCTTTCGATACTAAAAGACTAAGTTCTTCAAAATTGGATTTAATACTTCTACAATTCCATTGAATAATAGTATTCGCCATGAGAGATATTAGGATTAAAATTATACCACAGAGTGTTGGAAGTTTGAAATTACTCATCTTTTGTTAAGTTTTATAATGCTGCTACCTTGCTTATTCTTTTTGGAATCTGCGAGGTCATCGGTTATCATGTCTTCTTCAAGACTATGATACCGATTGTATTGTTTAATGGGATCCTGGGATCCCTTTGGTTGGCGGTCAGAGACCACCGGTTTAGAAGGCTTAGGCCTTCGATTTTCATTGCCTGATTCGTGACTGGAAGATTGACTGGTTGTAGACTTTGGCTCAGACTTAGAATCTGGTTTGCTTATGTTTGCGACAGAGGTTTGGTGGGTAGTTGAAATTGCTGGTAATTCAGTTTTTTTCGCTGATAGGGTCATGTCAGTATTAGAAGAAGAGACGGATGGTGCAGTTTTGTTAGAAGAGAATAATTTTGCTATCTCTTCTTTCTTCTCTGGAAAAAGAATACATAATTTTCCAAAGAGCCCTTTGCAATTTTCGCATTCATTGTTAGAATTAGAGTTGACTTTTGTAGTTTGAGCATATGACTGGAGGTTGTTCCTGGTTTCCACTATTTTTCTCGCCTCAAAAAAAGAAAGACCTTCCCTGTACTTGATGGTTACAATTTCCTTTTCCCTCTTCCAGTGCGAACAGGCATGAGAGGTCGCAAAGTGTGCTTCACCGCAGTTAACACACCTCAGGGCTTTAGAGCACCCGTCAAAGTCGTGTGATTCATCTGAATCACCACAACGTCGACAGCGTGCAACGCCCTCTTTGCAATTTTTCTCATGGTGCCCATACTTAAAGCAGTTGTAGCACTGGAGAGGGTTAGGAATATATAAATCGACATTTACTCTAAGGTAACCTACTTTTAATGATTTTGGAAGGAGAGACGTTTTGAAAGTGAGGACAATTGTATTTGTTGGTTTTTTGATGCCGTTTTGGTAAATGTGAATTCTTCTCGCAGCCGTTACTAATTGCGATTCGAGCTCTTCAACAATTTCTTCCTCAGACACTCCCTGAAGATCAGGACAGCGAATGAGGCCCTTTGATGTGTTGAGAGCGACGTGCTCAGTACATTTAACGGGAACATTGAAAAATTTTGTTACTTTCATTAAATTGTCTGCATGGGATTTCTTGTCCACTTCAACTAATAAAGCACCAGATCTTAGCTTTTTAACAGACTTTGGTTCGCCTGCATAAGACAGCAAACACTTGTTAATCACGAAGGGTGAAAATTTTACCAAAGGTTTTTCTTGATCTGTTGGTTCTATTAGAAGAAACCTGGGAAAGTGTGATGAGCTAGTATTTTCCGAGTCAGAGTCCAATTGAGTGCGTGTACGTTTTTTATTTTGGGAATCCATGTTTGTTTATTTAAGGTTTCATCATCTGAGTCCCCCAACCCACCACGGAGTCCAACAAGGGGACATGGAAATGGAGCGGATATCCAGCTCCCCATGCCAGGGGTACTCAGATGGTATACTCAAGCCGACCAACTAACCGGTTCGGCACAGAGACACATGATATAGCTCTGCGAACAGAAATTCATCATGCAAATCAATTCCGAACAAGACATTTAATCAACCCAATTAGCCCATGAGCCTATATAGACTTGAGCAACATTACGATACTAAAATTACAATGCAAAGAGTGACAAATGTACAAATAACATTGTAACAAAACATGGATGAGGTTTGTATAACATTGATCTATGCTCAGTCTAAAGCGACCAGCCGTTTGCTTAGACCGGGCCCATCTAAGCTCCCGTTTACACCGAAGCCGAGGCCAAAGCCAGCGTGTTGGGAAGCTGGAGAGCCCTGGGCTTCCCTCAACTGACCAGGATCCCCTTTTCCGGCTTACGAGTGTCCACTCACGGCCAACAAGCGGGTCCGCACTTATAACGGACAGTCTGTCCTTTGCATGGGGTCTTACCATTTGCTACAGGACAGGGCAGCCGGGATATTTCTAACCCCCCTCCACAGCTGGGGGCTTCGAAGTATTTAAGCATAAGTTTAATAATAAACAACGTAATTGGAGAACGACCCATCTCTAGACGACTTGCGAGATTCGAGGAATTCCGACGTATTCCAAGAACAGACTTACAAAATTTATGTTGCAGTTTTTCAGGTGGAAGGAGGTCAAAATTATCTAAATTAATTGTATAGTCCATAATCCATACCTCGCTTCCATAAGTGAGAATAGGTCTAATTAGAGAATCAAATACATGTAGTTTTGAACTTAGCTTGGTAGGAAACTGGGAAAAGTTTGTAAGTTTTTTCTTCAACGAAAACATGGCCTTCATGGCTTTATTATATAGATCTTCTGCAGCATGTTTCAAATTACCATTATAGAAAAATGTTATGCCCAGATACTTGTATGAATCGGTTACCTCAACCCTATTATTCTTGTATGTAAAGTGGTAATTTTCATAATTATGCTTGACTTTATTAAAAATTTCAATCTTTGTCTTTTTTAAGTCGACATCTAATCTCCATTTATTACAGTACTGTTCTAATTTAGTTAAACAATTTTGTAAACCTGTGCTTGTTTCAGACAACAGGAGTAGATCATCAGCAAAGAGGAGATGATTTAAAGGTACATCACCTAGGAAGACTGGGTCGTTTTTAGATTGATTGCTTACATAGGATCCTAAATCGTTTATGTAAATGTTAAAAAGTGTAGGACTCAAACTATCACCCTGTTTGACCCCTTTGTTATTATCAATTGGTTGTGATATGTAATTATCTTTGCGAATACAAAATGTGGTAGTCGAATACATATGCTTGATAATGTTTAATATTTTACCGCTCATGCCCAGGTTATCAAGCTTCAGAAATAGGCCTTCTCTCCACACCGAATCAAATGCTTTTGAGAAGTCGACAAAGCATGCATACATAGGTTTCTTCAACTTATGAAGATATCTATTTATTAAAGTTTTTACTATAAATATTTGGTCTGTTGTTCTATAGTTTGTTCTGAAGCCTGCTTGATTATCTTCTAAAATTTCATTCACGCTCAAAAAGTTTGAGACTCTTTTTTGTATGAGCTTTGTAAAAAGTTTACCGAAGCAGCTACATACACTTATTCCTCTATAATTCTCACAATCATACACTGACCCTCCTTTATGTATAACAGATAAAAATGATATATTCCAAACAGTTGGAAATTTTCCTGAGTTTAGGATTTTATTGAATAGCTTGACTAGTGGTAAAATAAGGATATCTTTACCATACTTTAAAAATTCATTCAAGATCAAATCTATTCCAGCAGCTTTAGAATTCCTCAGAGACTTTAGTGCATTTTTTATTTCTTTGCACGAAAAAGGTTTATTCAATTCAACATCCTCATATTGAGGTTCACAAGTATTATGGTCTGGTCTTTGATCCGTGGGGGGTTTTAGATCATTTTCGTTGTAATTTAACAAGGTCTTGAAATATGTCTGCCAGTCCTGTATGTTAATGGGGTTATTTTCTTTAAATTCAAGGTTTTTAACTTTATCAAGTGTTTTCCAAAAGGCTCTGGAATCCTTTTCATTCATATCTGACAGTTGATTCATTAAGCTATCAATAAAATTTTGCTTTAAATTGTGGTTGTCTGGGGTATTGTGGATCCTTCTGCCCAACGTTCTTAATTCTCTGCGAAGAAAAAAACAATTATCATCAAACCAAGCTTGTTTTTTCTTCTTTTTCTTTTTAGGCTTTGATAGTTTAAACCTAACCGACAATATTGCTGCATCTAAAACAATGTTCGAAAATTTTGAAGTAACTAAATTAATGTCGACCTCCTTCTCAGTGTCTAATTCGACCATCAGTTCTGTTAATAATCTCTGAGAGTCAATGGATAATAGCTCTCTCTTAAATGACTCTTTACTATCGTCAGACCACATGAAAGAACCGGGCATATATGTTAGATTATCATTTATTGGTTTTGAATCAAGACAAAGATTTCTAGATCTCAACCCCATCCTAATCATACAATGTCCGGAATACTCATTAAGTGGTGTGACATTAAAATATGTTATGCAATGTAAAATATCTTCAGAAACAATACAATAATCTATCAAACTACAACCTCCTTTGGGGTCAAAATAAGTATAATTCCCAACTGAGTCTCCCAGCAACCTACCATTTAGAATTCTACTTTTTGTTTCAATACACATTTCTAAAAGGAGTTTACCTTGACAATTAACAATTTTGTCCCTACTAAGTCTGTCCACGCAATTGTCGCATGAGTAATTCGAGGGCAGTAATTCCTCGACAGACTTGGGAAACATACCATCATCTATTATAAAATCCGGCAAATTCCCGGTTCTGCCATTAAAATCTCCAGTCAATACAATTTTTCCCAAAGGTGAATATTTGGCAATATCCATTTTTAGTCTTCCAAATGCATGTTCTGGATCAAATGTTGGAGTTTTAGGTTTGATATAAATGACAGCTAGATAAGTGTCAAATTCTAGACCGAAAAATATTTTATCTAATCTTAGCCATATGCCATAGTCACATTGGCTCACTAATTGGACTCCTTTATCGAATGCATCTTTGTAATGTTAGAGAAAATTTAAGCTTGTGATTTGTTGTGATAACGAATAAAAAAATCAAATACGGATGAACAGCAATATTTGATGCTCCACTAACTCGCACGTGCAAAGTTTGCAAAATCAGCATGTAGCAAAAGTATGGATAATCAAGCAATTTCATGTGAAATTTATCGACACCGTGTTATAAGTTAATGGGTAGAAATACTTTTTACAAGATTTTGAGTAGATATGACGAAAATTAAGAGAGATATTGACAAACAAAAACTGTATACTTTCTTTTGCCTCTCAGTATATATTTGAGACATAAAGGTCAATCTCGTTTCGTCGAACTTGTAGGGAACTAGATTATCTCGAGGTATCCGGATTTTAACTCATCATCATTTTTGTGCATTTTCTACACAAACTTTTTACAAAAAAATGATACATAATCATTTTCTATATTCATTAGTTAAAACAAAATTAAACAAAAGTAGACAATCTAAAGAAATGGCCCGAAACGAGCAATTTCTATTCTTCTTGTACTTGAATTTGTATTAAAATTATTTTGTTGACCATTGCATTTTCACCGATGAAAACATGGCCGGGTTTCTACACAGACTTAAATAAATAGTTACTAGTATTTGTCTTGCCGGTGTCGAGATAACGAGTGCCAACTTTATGTCTTTTTTTGCTTCTCTTTGTTTATTCATTTGCAGTGTTCACCAAACGTAATTATACTACATCATGTTCCTACAAAAATGTATTCTTTCCAATACGACGCCTGATTTGAACGATTTTTAGTTAGTTTGTTTTTTTTTAAGTTTTCACAATCTTTGAAGAAACAGAAGAACATGGTGTTTATTCTTCTTTTTTCTCTTTTTCTTGATCTGCCTCCTGACAAGTTTCTATCGCACACACACACAATCGGTACATGTATGTAGCTCATGTTTCTTATTATCTTTAAACAAAACTAGTCCTGGTATTTGAATCGTCATAAACCTTTCGGAAAAAAACAAGGAACACAAAGACAAGTTCGCTACCAAACTTTCATACTTTTTCCTACAATGATTTGACTATGTAATACGCTCAGCAAATCTTTTTTAATCAGACAACTATTGCAATTGTCCATCTCACATGATTGATAGAAACTTTATTCATATCGGAAATGAAACGTTGAATCCTTCAGAGCCTCCTTTATTTGTTGATCGAAAGCCTCGTTTTGAGCCACAGTAAAATGGTTCTTCCAATCGGCTACTTTCCCTTTTCTGAAGATCACTGACTCTCCGTCCTTGTTCAGAAATGCCTTCTGCTTTTCAGCTGGCCTTTTAGCTTCTTCTTGTTTGAGATTGGTCAGTGAACAAGCATCTAGAACCGCCTCTAGCGCTTCATCATGTAAATCCAGAACCAGATGTTTAGCTAAGCTCCTCATACACTCCAGTCCGTTAGTTTGTAGATCTTCATAGTACACGACCTCTATATTCAGTTTCTTGTTGCTTGTTATCTCGTCTTCCCAAGCTTTCATGTAATCAAAACAAGATCGGAATGGAACAAGTCCATTTCTGAAAGACTCGAAGAATTCCGACCAATCTTGTTTGTTTGTAAGAACACTGGCGTCCCGTAAATGATAAAAGAACGACACTGCCACATCTTTCGGATTTCTCAGAACTAGAACGACCTTCCCTTTACCTTCTAGAAAATATGACGGAATTCGTTTTGGTCGTAAATGATTTGGGATAAGCCGCGGTGGCGAGGCGTTTTGAAACACTTCTATCGGTGTAAGTTCAAGAATACCAGTCGAGTGTTCTCTATACATATCCCTTTCATTTTCGCTCATTTGTGTTTCCAGCATTTTATGAATGATTCCAGCCACCCAGTGCGTACCGGACTTGGGATAGCTGCAGAGTAAGACGTCGCCGTCCTTATAAGTGACGTCACGTATGAGGGGCAGTTTTGCCTTCATGTTGTAGGATGAGCTTGTGGGCGTCAATATATCGTCATCTATCGCGGCTAGCTGCAGTGGCTCACCGTACTGTGTGGGCATCTCTATAATGTCACTCATCTGAAATCAACATATTACCAGATGGCAAAATTTTAGACCATTCCAAATTCAAAGATGTTACATACGACAATTTCAAGCGCATGGAATTTTACATTTTTTTTAGTTTTCCTTTGGAAAACATTGTGGGAAATGAATAAATTGCTTGTCACAAGCAATTTATTCATTTTCCACAATGCTTTCTAAAGCCTTTTACTCTTGGGTGTCAAAAATACTTAATGTGTGGAAATGGGTTAAGGCATTCCACCCATCATTAGATACCAAACGTTCCGTGCAACTTCGGTGTCATCCTGGACAACGGAAATGGACGAGGTTATTCGGATGCCCTCGACAGTATAAGTTATGACGTACTAAATGTTTCAAAAGTCTAGAAAGAGCGTGCACGCATAAAATATACGCGTCGACGCATAAATTTTATGCGTCGACGCGTATATTTACGCGTCGACGCATAAAATATATGCGTCGACGCGTAAATTTTACGCGAGCAGTAGTAAGAAATGTGAAACCGAGGTTGGCCAATGGGAGAGGCGGTTACAAACCTTTCCCTTTATACCATAAAATTGCTTGATGAAACGAAGGATCTGATCGGTGAATAGATAAAATACGCGTCGACGCGTATATTTACGCGAGCAGTTGAAAATTTACGCGTCGACGCGTATATTTTATGCGTGTACGCTCTAAAAAGACTTTTGACCCATTTGGTACGCCATAAGTTGCCATGGAAAACTGCGAGGTTGGATACCGGTTCATGTATGATATCGTTACGGTCCAGATGCAAGAACCAATAAAGAATTACTGTAGCCTACTGGTGGCTTTGGCAGGGTAAGGGAACCCTTTTTCCCTTTCCCAAACGACAAAATTTTAGAATTATCCCCTTAAAAACCTGCCACAAATTACAAAATGGATGTTATTGTAACACTTTGATATAGATCTACCTCGAATTAAAGATAGAATTTGTGTAAAATATGGCACAGAAAATATTGAGACAAAAGGAGACACTGCTGGTTATCAGCAGTTTCTTCTTTTGTTTCAATGTTTTCCCAAGCCTTTTTTATTAGGGACGTCAAAACTAGGTCTTGCTTGGTAAAAGGTTAATCGGCCATTATTATTATATTATTCCTGATTCAAGCACGATACAAGATGCAACAGTAAACAAATGTCCTGTAACTGTATGCTAATGGTCGGCATGACAATCTTCCTTTTTTATGGTCATTGGCAACAAAAACTGTAGGGTCGGCAACAAAATTAGGATCGCTCGGGTTAGCAGGAACCCAAAGTTTTGGCCTACTATTAATTTGAAAAATTTTCAAACCGCGTGACCTTGATATTTGACCCTGACCAATAACTTTGATAATAAAGACAGCATGTTTTTTGTTCAAAAATAACACATACATAAAAGATCACATACGATTCAATACGATTCAATATGACACATATCTTACAATTCCGGAAGATGGCATGAAAATACTAATTCGGACTGCTTACCGTCTTAAAGATGAACTTTTTCTTTTCTAATAAAAAGGGAACTTGGCTTCTCTAGGAGACTTTCCAGTATCCGCATACAAGTTTGAACAACCAAAAGCGAGTTCTAGCCTATATATAGGAGACACTCCACAACGGGAAATGCTTCCGGGTCGTAGTATACAAACATAGTTCCGTCAAAAATGGATTCGCTCCTTTTGTTGCATTGATTCTGTGTCTTTAGAATAGGCAGATGCATGAAATGTGGTTCTGTACACTGGCAGACCATCAGTGTACTGCTAGGATGTGTTTTAATGAATTTGTTGGGAACTAGTTTCTTGCGCGGTCGTGACCTTTCATGGGGGTGTGTCACATGCAGATCCCGAAATAGATGGCAAATTTCAAGGGTGGCTGTGTTCACGGGTGCGTGATTTTAGCTGATGGTGCTATTGATACCACTTTCTTGGTAGTAAATTAAAGACAAAGAAATGGTCTGTCAGGCAGACTAAGTAAAAAGTGCCACAAAGACTTCTGAGAGGAGCTAGAAGCTGCCAAATTGATCCATTTTACTATAGATTTAATAGGCCTGTTTCGTTGAGGAGTGACACCTATATGAGCCAAAAGTGAAAATTACGAAATTTCAACTTTGGCCACATTTTTGTGTTTGAAGTTGCTTCAATTGATCTGAAAGTAAAGAATTTGTGAAAAATAGACCATATTTTCGAAATTTACGTCATATTTTAACTTGAATTTAAAAAAAAATAAAAAATGTTAAAAAGAACAAAGACAACGTTAGAAACCACATCAAATGGGCCCGATTGCTTGTGTTGTCGTTTCCTGTGTATTTTTGGATAGGTAACTCCGTTTAGTACTAGTTCAAGGCGAAACTAGCTTAAGAATATCGTTGGAAAGGCGAAAAACCCTTTATCCCAGAAACACCCCGCCTAAATTTAAAAAGGTGCGTGACATGATTTTTTCGATAAATTTGATTTGAAATGAACCTATTTTGCACAAAATACCCTTTGTTTTGCTTATCGCACAATAGATAAAGCAAATTATTACAAAATTCTGGATTTTAAATCGATTTGATACATATTTAACCATTTCAATAACAGAAAATGACTTTTTAATGTTTAACATTTAGCCCCCCCCCCATTTTTGTATGCCCCCCCTTTCGTGATTTCCTTCTATTTCCAATACAAAATCATTTTCAAGTAGGAGAAACACGTATGCAGTAATTATGAATTTCAAAGATATTTTGAAAGCATTTTTAAATGAAAATAGACTGCAGAAACCCTTTATCCTATAAAAACTTATGTTACTATTGATTTCTGTTTCGTGTGTTTTCCACATTCGTATTGTCTTTAAAACCTTTGTTTTTCCTTCTCAAAGACACGGTTTTCAGTTAACTTGAATATCTGAAGACGGGAAATAGCACGAAGAATCTTGTGTAAAATATTTCAATCGTTTTTAAGATTTTTTAGGTCCACAAAATAATGAATTTTAGTAGAAAATCGATAATTTTGTCATTTTGGCCCCTTTTTACGTGCCCTGTTTCTGCTAATTTGTCACAGGAGTTACGAGTTTTCTTTTAAATAGTGTTACTAATTGCATAGTAACGATTTGCTGTATTTCCACATTCAAAACATCGTAGGAAAAGGCGAAAAACCATTAACTCTCCCCAGTACTTACTTTGGTCATAATCCGATTTAAGAGGCTTAATTGGCTAGTAATGGCCATTTCCTGTCCCAAAACAGTCTTTGTTTTTATTCATTTTATTGTAAAAATATATATCTGCACTAAAGTATTACTTTTACAAAATTCGAGGTTAGTTTTTACAGTTTAAAATGTATATAAATGATAAAAATAGGATTTCAGCCTGAAAAGGGACATTTGTCTTAAAATAGCCCCTTTTTCCGCATTGTTTTATACAATATTTTCAAGAAATGCATCTTACTGTGAAAGCTTAAGGACGACAGAGTAAGTATCTTTTTATTTTTTGGAAATCTGACCATAAATTCCTGATTTATTCCAATTCAAGTAAGCCAGGGGGGTCTCAACTCAGAATTGCATTAAAGACATCGTTTTGCAGTTGGGGGCCCTTTTTAACATGCCACTTGGTTGTTATTTAGAGACAAATTTTAGACTCTTTTTATGTTTTCTCTTTGGAAACACCATAAAGCACTGACCTGAGACAGATTTGGTAATTTTTTTGTAAAATCCTTCATTATATAGGAGACACTCCACAACGGGAAATGCTTCCGGGTCGTAGTATACAAACATAGTTCCGTCAAAAATGGATTCGCTCCTTTTGTTGCATTGATTCTGTGTCTTTAGAATAGGCAGATGCATGAAATGTGGTTCTGCACACTGGCAGACCATCAGTGTACTGCTAGGATGTGTTTTAATGAATTTGTTGGGAACTAGTTTCTTGCGCGGTCGTGACCTTTCATGGGGGTGTGTCACATGCAGATCCCGAAATAGATGGCAAATTTCAAGGGTGGCTGTGTTCACGGGTGCGTGATTTTAGCTGATGGTGCTATTGATACCACTTTCTTGGTAGTAAATTAAAGACAAAGAAATGGTCTGTCAGGCAGACTAAGTAAAAAGTGCCACAAAGACTTCTGAGAGGAGCTAGAAGCTGCCAAATTGATCCATTTTACTATAGATTTAATAGGCCTGTTTCGTTGAGGAGTGACACCTATATGAGCCAAAAGTGAAAATTACGAAATTTCAACTTTGGCCACATTTTTGTGTTTGAAGTTGCTTCAATTGATCTGAAAGTAAAGAATTTGTGAAAAATAGACCATATTTTCGAAATTTACGTCATATTTTAACTTGAATTTAAAAAAAAATAAAAAATGTTAAAAAGAACAAAGACAACGTTAGAAACCACATCAAATGGGCCCGATTGCTTGTGTTGTCGTTTCCTGTGTATTTTTGGATAGGTAACTCCGTTTAGTACTAGTTCAAGGCGAAACTAGCTTAAGAATATCGTTGGAAAGGCGAAAAACCCTTTATCCCAGAAACACCCCGCCTAAATTTAAAAAGGTGCGTGACATGATTTTTTCGATAAATTTGATTTGAAATGAACCTATTTTGCACAAAATACCCTTTGTTTTGCTTATCGCACAATAGATAAAGCAAATTATTACAAAATTCTGGATTTTAAATCGATTTGATACATATTTAACCATTTCAATAACAGAAAATGACTTTTTAATGTTTAACATTTAGCCCCCCCCCCATTTTTGTATGCCCCCCCTTTCGTGATTTCCTTCTATTTCCAATACAAAATCATTTTCAAGTAGGAGAAACACGTATGCAGTAATTATGAATTTCAAAGATATTTTGAAAGCATTTTTAAATGAAAATAGACTGCAGAAACCCTTTATCCTATAAAAACTTATGTTACTATTGATTTCTGTTTCGTGTGTTTTCCACATTCGTATTGTCTTTAAAACCTTTGTTTTTCCTTCTCAAAGACACGGTTTTCAGTTAACTTGAATATCTGAAGACGGGAAATAGCACGAAGAATCTTGTGTAAAATATTTCAATCGTTTTTAAGATTTTTTAGGTCCACAAAATAATGAATTTTAGTAGAAAATCGATAATTTTGTCATTTTGGCCCCTTTTTACGTGCCCTGTTTCTGCTAATTTGTCACAGGAGTTACGAGTTTTCTTTTAAATAGTGTTACTAATTGCATAGTAACGATTTGCTGTATTTCCACATTCAAAACATCGTAGGAAAAGGCGAAAAACCATTAACTCTCCCCAGTACTTACTTTGGTCATAATCCGATTTAAGAGGCTTAATTGGCTAGTAATGGCCATTTCCTGTCCCAAAACAGTCTTTGTTTTTATTCATTTTATTGTAAAAATATATATCTGCACTAAAGTATTACTTTTACAAAATTCGAGGTTAGTTTTTACAGTTTAAAATGTATATAAATGATAAAAATAGGATTTCAGCCTGAAAAGGGACATTTGTCTTAAAATAGCCCCTTTTTCCGCATTGTTTTATACAATATTTTCAAGAAATGCATCTTACTGTGAAAGCTTAAGGACGACAGAGTAAGTATCTTTTTATTTTTTGGAAATCTGACCATAAATTCCTGATTTATTCCAATTCAAGTAAGCCAGGGGGGTCTCAACTCAGAATTGCATTAAAGACATCGTTTTGCAGTTGGGGGCCCTTTTTAACATGCCACTTGGTTGTTATTTAGAGACAAATTTTAGACTCTTTTTATGTTTTCTCTTTGGAAACACCATAAAGCACTGACCTGAGACAGATTTGGTAATTTTTTTGTAAAATCCTTCATTATATAGGAGACACTCCACAACGGGAAATGCTTCCGGGTCGTAGTATACAAACATAGTTCCGTCAAAAATGGATTCGCTCCTTTTGTTGCATTGATTCTGTGTCTTTAGAATAGGCAGATGCATGAAATGTGGTTCTGCACACTGGCAGACCATCAGTGTACTGCTAGGATGTGTTTTAATGAATTTGTTGGGAACTAGTTTCTTGCGCGGTCGTGACCTTTCATGGGGGTGTGTCACATGCAGATCCCGAAATAGATGGCAAATTTCAAGGGTGGCTGTGTTCACGGGTGCGTGATTTTAGCTGATGGTGCTATTGATACCACTTTCTTGGTAGTAAATTAAAGACAAAGAAATGGTCTGTCAGGCAGACTAAGTAAAAAGTGCCACAAAGACTTCTGAGAGGAGCTAGAAGCTGCCAAATTGATCCATTTTACTATAGATTTAATAGGCCTGTTTCGTTGAGGAGTGACACCTATATGAGCCAAAAGTGAAAATTACGAAATTTCAACTTTGGCCACATTTTTGTGTTTGAAGTTGCTTCAATTGATCTGAAAGTAAAGAATTTGTGAAAAATAGACCATATTTTCGAAATTTACGTCATATTTTAACTTGAATTTAAAAAAAAATAAAAAATGTTAAAAAGAACAAAGACAACGTTAGAAACCACATCAAATGGGCCCGATTGCTTGTGTTGTCGTTTCCTGTGTATTTTTGGATAGGTAACTCCGTTTAGTACTAGTTCAAGGCGAAACTAGCTTAAGAATATCGTTGGAAAGGCGAAAAACCCTTTATCCCAGAAACACCCCGCCTAAATTTAAAAAGGTGCGTGACATGATTTTTTCGATAAATTTGATTTGAAATGAACCTATTTTGCACAAAATACCCTTTGTTTTGCTTATCGCACAATAGATAAAGCAAATTATTACAAAATTCTGGATTTTAAATCGATTTGATACATATTTAACCATTTCAATAACAGAAAATGACTTTTTAATGTTTAACATTTAGCCCCCCCCCCCCCCCCCCATTTTTGTATGCCCCCCCTTTCGTGATTTCCTTCTATTTCCAATACAAAATCATTTTCAAGTAGGAGAAACACGTATGCAGTAATTATGAATTTCAAAGATATTTTGAAAGCATTTTTAAATGAAAATAGACTGCAGAAACCCTTTATCCTATAAAAACTTATGTTACTATTGATTTCTGTTTCGTGTGTTTTCCACATTCGTATTGTCTTTAAAACCTTTGTTTTTCCTTCTCAAAGACACGGTTTTCAGTTAACTTGAATATCTGAAGACGGGAAATAGCACGAAGAATCTTGTGTAAAATATTTCAATCGTTTTTAAGATTTTTTAGGTCCACAAAATAATGAATTTTAGTAGAAAATCGATAATTTTGTCATTTTGGCCCCTTTTTACGTGCCCTGTTTCTGCTAATTTGTCACAGGAGTTACGAGTTTTCTTTTAAATAGTGTTACTAATTGCATAGTAACGATTTGCTGTATTTCCACATTCAAAACATCGTAGGAAAAGGCGAAAAACCATTAACTCTCCCCAGTACTTACTTTGGTCATAATCCGATTTAAGAGGCTTAATTGGCTAGTAATGGCCATTTCCTGTCCCAAAACAGTCTTTGTTTTTATTCATTTTATTGTAAAAATATATATCTGCACTAAAGTATTACTTTTACAAAATTCGAGGTTAGTTTTTACAGTTTAAAATGTATATAAATGATAAAAATAGGATTTCAGCCTGAAAAGGGACATTTGTCTTAAAATAGCCCCTTTTTCCGCATTGTTTTATACAATATTTTCAAGAAATGCATCTTACTGTGAAAGCTTAAGGACGACAGAGTAAGTATCTTTTTATTTTTTGGAAATCTGACCATAAATTCCTGATTTATTCCAATTCAAGTAAGCCAGGGGGGTCTCAACTCAGAATTGCATTAAAGACATCGTTTTGCAGTTGGGGGCCCTTTTTAACATGCCACTTGGTTGTTATTTAGAGACAAATTTTAGACTCTTTTTATGTTTTCTCTTTGGAAACACCATAAAGCACTGACCTGAGACAGATTTGGTAATTTTTTTGTAAAATCCTTCATTATATAGGAGACACTCCACAACGGGAAATGCTTCCGGGTCGTAGTATACAAACATAGTTCCGTCAAAAATGGATTCGCTCCTTTTGTTGCATTGATTCTGTGTCTTTAGAATAGGCAGATGCATGAAATGTGGTTCTGCACACTGGCAGACCATCAGTGTACTGCTAGGATGTGTTTTAATGAATTTGTTGGGAACTAGTTTCTTGCGCGGTCGTGACCTTTCATGGGGGTGTGTCACATGCAGATCCCGAAATAGATGGCAAATTTCAAGGGTGGCTGTGTTCACGGGTGCGTGATTTTAGCTGATGGTGCTATTGATACCACTTTCTTGGTAGTAAATTAAAGACAAAGAAATGGTCTGTCAGGCAGACTAAGTAAAAAGTGCCACAAAGACTTCTGAGAGGAGCTAGAAGCTGCCAAATTGATCCATTTTACTATAGATTTAATAGGCCTGTTTCGTTGAGGAGTGACACCATATACGGAAGCAAATTCTGAAATTAAAACAATCATCCTGACATTCCAAAACTCCAAAAGATTCACCTTCTGTTCGTAAAAAAGTTGATTCAGACGACATGATAGCAGAATACTAAAACGTCACTCACATTTCGCGCTCGGGCATCATGAATATATTTTTGTGCATCTTTGAATATTAAAGACCTCAAAAACATGAATAAACCCTATCACGGCGGGGATTGTGCATCATGGGATGGATAACAACTACGGACAAATCTCGATTCTGATAAAATATTTTGCATTTTTTTCTGCTTCAATTTTCAAAGGGTTTGTTGCATGTACCCTGCCTAACTGCTCTTTTCTCAGATATATGAATTATTTGTGGAATCCTTTAACCTTTTCCCAAACGGAAAATTTTTATGGTAAACCACTTCAAAAACTTCCAAAAATGACAAAATGGGAGCTATAAAGATAGAATATGTGTAAAATATGGCACAGAAAATATTAACACAAAAGGAGAAACTGCTGGTTATCAGCAGTTTCTTCTTTTGTTTCAAAATTTTCCCAAGCCTTTTCCTATTAGGGACGTCAAAATCAGGTCTTATTTGGGAAAGAGTTAACTTTTTCCAAAAATTGATTCAATAGTCTACCTACTAAGTCAAAAATGTGACTTTCGTAGGCATTCTCTGAACATGGGCGACTACCATGCTCAATGATATCTTCAATGCATGGTACGTACGGCTTGCCCGGTAGTCGCCTCTAGCAGGCGATATTGGTTGAAATAAACTAGGTCAAAGGTCATTCAGTACATTTTTCACATGTGCCCCCTAAAATACCCCATAACTTACTCATTTATTAAGCTAAAACAATTATTTTGGTACCTAAATAGAGCTGATGATTTGTACTTTTACTTAAAACATCAATATGCAACTTTACAAATTTGTGTTTTTGTATTTTTTGATAAATATAGTGAAAATGGCCAAAAAAATCACAAAAAATATTTTTTTTTTGAAAAGTAAAAAAAATCATAAAAAATACCAACGGTGTGTTTGGATGATTGACATTATACTTAAAAAATGCCTAGACACCTACTGTTTACTGATATATATTTGCTTACAGAATTAGTCTTTAACCTACCATTGTAGCCATAGCTAAAAGTGGGTGGGGTAAATTTTCCAAAAAATACCAAACAAGAGGACCATGATGGTCCTATATCGCTCACCTGAACCTAAATGATATGAGCAACACTTTTGTTCAATTCAATTAATATTTATTACTTTAAGACTGAAAAAGAACTTATGGTCAATAAGGTTGTGAAAATCTAACTCATCCAAGATCTAACTTATGGTGCCAAACATTGTACAGGACTCAAGATAAGAGGGGGTGGTGACTTTTCAAACTGCAATAAGGCTGTCAGTGATCATCCAACCCTATGTTGTAGGTACTCATTTGTATCGTCTCGTTGAGACGATTCAAATGAGTACCCACAACATAGGATTTGAATTCGAAAAAAACAATGTTAGTATGTCTTCATCTCCACTTATCTGTAGCCCTGATTGTATCCAAGTTTTGTCTTGATTGATAAATAATTGTAGATTCTAGAGTATAAACAAGGTCGAAAACAGCCGAAAACAACCAATTTTGTCAATTTCAATGGCACAAAACGCTCGACTTTCTGATCAGATCAGACTGAAAATCAATATCATATGAGATCTTATGGTTCCCAACATTGTGTCCAAGTTTTGTGTAGATTGATCAATAATTGTACATTCTAGAATGTAAACAAGGTCGAAACCAGCCGAAAAATGGCAATTTTGTCAAATTCAAGGGCACATAACTCTAAACATTCTCGTCAGATCAGACTGAAAATCAAACTCGTCCAAGATCTTATAGTCCCCAACATTGTCTTCAAGTTTTGTCTTGATTGATAAATAATTGTAGATTCTAGAGTATAAACAAGGTCAAAAACAGCCAAAAACAGCAATTTTATCAAATTCAAGGGCACATTACTCTTGACTTTCTAATCAGATCAAACTGAAAATCGAAGTTACCTGAGATCTTATAGTCTCCAACATTGTGTCCAAGATTTGTCTCGATTGGTCAATAATTGTAGATTCTAGTGTGTAAACAAAGTCGAAAACAGTAACAAACAGCAATTTTGTCAAATTCAAGGGCACATAACTCCTGACTTTCTGATTAGATCAGACGGAAAATCAAACTAATCCCAGATCTTATGGTCCAAAACATTGTGTCCAAGTTTTGTCTTGATTGAATAATAATTGTAGATTCTAGAGCGTAAAAAAGGTTGAAAACAGCCGAAAATGGCTATTTTGTCAAATTCAAGGGCACGTAACTCTTGACTTTCAGATCAGATCAGACTGAAAATCAAACTCATCTGAGATCTTAAAGTCCCCAACATTGTGTCCAAGTTTTGTCTTGATTGACCCTTTCCCACACATTGGCGCTTTTGGATGCCCCACAAAATAAAGGCTTTGGAAAACATTGTGACAAACAATTTCTTCATTACCCACAATGTTTTCTACCAAGAAAGACCAAAAAATGTTAAATTTTGTTCAATGGAACTTGTCGTCTGCAACACCTATGATTTTGGACTAGGCTAAAATTTTGTTGTTTGGTAATGGGTTAATAAGAGTGTAAATCTATTTATATCCTCTATCAAACTAGATAACTCTACTTATACTGAAGTAAAGTAGTGTCAGAGTTCCTTCCCTTAGATTAACTCTTTTTTGAATACAGCAAAAAAGTGGCAATTTTGCCCAATTCAAGGGCACATAACTCTCATCTTTCTGGTCAGATCAGACTGAAAATTGACCTCATCCAAGATCTTATGGTCTCCAACATTATGTCCAAGTTTTGTCTTGATTGATCAATAATTGTAGATGCTAGAGTGTAAACAAACTTAAAAACAGCATTTTTTGACATTCAAGGGCAGATAACTCCGCACTTTCTAGTCCGATCAGGCCCATAATCGAACTTGTCCGAGAACTTATGATCGTACTTGTTTTGGCCAAGTTTGATCAAGATTGAGTAACTTTTGTGGATGCTAGAGTGTAAACACCCCAAATGTTGACGGACGGACGGACGGACGTACGGACGGACGGACGGACGGACGGACGCCGGACAAAAAGTGACCACAATAACTCACCTCGAGCACTTCGTGCTCAGGTGAGCTAAAAAACCACAAACATAGGTGTAGCAATACGCCTTTCATATAAATGATATTCTACGATATTTTTTCGATGTTTTATTGCAAATTCTTGTTTTAAAATCATATTTTCATGAATTTTTATAGCTTTCAATGCATTTTCCTAAAAAATAATAAGAATTTTATTGACAAAAACATTGATTTAATTAAAACAGAAGTAGAACTATATATAACTTAATTCAACTTTACAAAGCCTTAACAATACCTCTCTGAACGAATACATAGTCACAAAAAGTGCAATTGAATAAAACAAGACTGAAAATAAAACAGAAATTAAGAATAATCAGCAGCTGAAAGTAGTCATTTCACTATCTTACTATCATAAGACATTAAATGTAAGCATTTATGTTTCAACACGTTTCGTTCATTGATGATGTATAGTTTCATTCTGTAAACCGAACGTTAAATTTCATGATTGCAATTTTGGTAATTACAGCGTACGAGAACATTCGAACATGTAATATCATTTTTCAACATGTATATAAAATGTAATTAGGAACGGATCTATTGGAAAAATTATCACAATCATCACTGTTCTGATACACTGTGTTGGTATATTATATGGATTTCTATATAAGTGCCCATGAAGGCACCAATACATGTATATACTTAGATTATGTACATGCTTTCATTAGCGACAACAGGAGATTCAGTTTTTCGGTAATAAGCTTTTAATTGTTTTAGAAATTGAGCTTAATATGATTCTGTATGTATCTTTAATTATGCAAATCACTCGATCTTTCATATAACATATTACATTATGTTTCTGGTGAATATTAGAACATAAGACACAACGATCGGTAGCTCATCCATCCTGCACAATCCTTACCATGTTAATTCATAATTGATGGATTGTGGAGTTGGCACCAAGGAACTCTTTGACATAAGTAGTGGAAATATCTGAACCTGTGGTTGCTTTTAGCTAACCCCATTTCAATATACCTGATAAACTTCTGGGCATTGACTAACTTATAACATAACTAAAAAAAATCTTCATTCCATACTAACTTTCGTTATAATCAAATGTGTATCTTTCATTTTATATGTATAGTATTGTTGTATCTTATCAGAAAACATACGAAAAAAGTGAATCCTATGACCACAAAACAGAGTATAATATTTGCTTGGAAATCTTAATATTTGTCGATGCAAGAGATTCTCAGTATACACGTCCATTTGTTAAGTTTAAATACACAAAACCCCTGAACTTATTGGTAGAAGCAGAGAATTAATTACAAATATTTCTGGGAATGCACCTATTGGAAAGAATTTAATAATTGAGCGTGTTCTTCCATTCCCACAACAGCTAGACTCGACAACAGGTATTGTTTCAGAAGGTCTAAATGTTGAAGGCTTGATCATATCAGCTATTCGTGGATAACTATTTACGTCGAATAACTATTGTGGTAATTTTCATCCGTCAATAGATGTGAAATATATCGTGCATCTTCGGCGTCATTAGTGGCAACGGTGATTGACAAGGATATCAAGATTTTTAAAATCCGGATACCCTTGTCAAATTGCATGGTAACGGGACACGCCGAAGATGGAGGTTAAAATACACAAAGTGTTTGTATCTAATAACGGGTGGAATACCTTATAGTCTACCTACCAATTCCGAAAAGGTGGCTAGAAAACATTTTCGTAGGCATTTTTTGAACATGGAGTTTTCATGTATTATTTGCAAAGTATAAGGCTTGCCTGATTTGATTAGACCGGTAGTCGCCTCCAGTCGGCCGTATTAAGGTCACAAAACAAGGTCAAATGCGTATAACTCTGTCAATTATATGTCTAAATGCACGAAAATGGTTTTAAATGAAAGCCAAATAAATTATCTTGCATATGAAATATAGTTAGTGATACTTTTCTCATTTGCACATTAATTGATATTTGGCGAAATGTAAAAAGAGGCCAAAAATGTGCTTAATTTGAACGTTGTGTAAATGAAAATCATGCTGCATATGAAATCTTATTGCGATTTCAATTACACAAACGCACTGAAAAATTTCTATAAACCCAAAGCAAAAATTTAAAAACACATTTGGTAGTAAAAAGTCACTGTATCTAAATGTAGGTACAGCTCAAAGTCAGCTGGGGTCTATATTTGTATCGATCGTTGCTTTTATACAGTGTACATGGCATTTCAACAGTATTGATGGAACTAAAATGATATCATTACATTTGTCTGTATATTGACTCTAAATAGATTATATAAGTATATACCTGCGAAAATAACATTTAAAACAATGGCTTTCACGGTGTAAATGTTAAAAAAGTGAGTAAAAGTTACCCCACCCACTCAAATAACCTGGGAAATTGGTACAATTTACTTTGGCGCCCAAAACAGTTCAAGTAATGTAATGAATAAACATTACCAATCTAGAACAGTTCGTTTATGGTATAAAAAGAAAAAAATCACTAGTTCGGAAATGGTTGACAAGGTTATACGAAGAACACATAGGCCTGTATACATGTTTGGACTTACTACGCCTCGCCACCTATAAATTCTGATCGGTTACTGTACACTTATAGGCCTCAGATTGGAAAGACTTGAGACATAACTACAATTCAGTAGACACAGAAAAGCTTATTCAATAAATAAAAAAGATGATTGACACGGTAAATTGTTACGTTCACGCCCGTAGGAACAGGGGGGCTAGTTGGGGGGGGGGCTTAACTCCCCCTCCAAAAAATGGCAAAAAATGCCGATTTTTCCTTATTTTACACCGAAATTTTAGAGAAAATCAAATTTAACCCCCTCTAATATTCAGAAACAGGGGCTTCAGCCCCTCAAATATAAAATTGCTTCTTACGGGCCTGATGTGTACATGCAGAAGTAGCAAAAATGGCATTTTCTATTTATTGAAAATCGAAAGCCCTTTTGGTCAAACTAAACAATAATTTCTGTTTTCATAGGAACTGAAAAAGTAAGTCAATTTCGACAACGTGATATGCGATTAACTACTTGTATCTTCATATTTTTCTTAACTTCAGAACGTGTATATAGATCAAAAGCACAGAGTGGGAGCAAACACCAAAATTCTAAAATATACAAGTGAGATCTTCAATATTTTAGGCAGGTTTCAGTGAAAATCAGTAGAAAAAATGATACATCATATGAAATCAGTACTGTTAATGATACATTAAAGCAACATCCGGCATTCATTTCTTTCTAGCAATGTGCTATCTTGAAACAGTTGAGCCGGGGCACAGAGTAGAAGAATATAGAAACTGGTGGATTTTTCACAATAAGTGGTATTTTACAAAATCAATTTTGATTGCCGTGTCAAAATTAAGATTCAAAACAGCTTTTAAGTAGGTGGGCCCAGGGTAATTCTTGTACTAGTAAATCCCACAATTCAATGACATAGTTTGACAAGATTCGAGTGGCTAGGACCTTCGTTCAAACATCCTTCCATAGGCCTACACATTTTACAAGTGAAAAAACTTTTACGGATAAGCCGGAAGATCGTCCTTTTATAATCCAGGCACATCCGACAGCTGTTTTCATGATGAACCATTCTTTTAAAAGCAATATAGTCTGTTTCGATGGACAATTGACGGAAAGTACGTTCACAAGAACCATTGAAATTATTTGCCAAATGTGTTGAAGAGCAATTGCCTGTAGTTTATGACGAGTCATCTTCTTTTTGCAACCATCAAACTCTGGATGAAGTCATCCAGAGATGCGGGAAGGGTGGGGATTAAGATAAGAATTGATTAAATGACTGCTACTGTGGAGGACTTCTATAGATCAAGTATAAACAATTGGCAAAATAGATGGAAAAATAGTATAGTATGGAGTTCGAAGAAGTCTAAGTAGAAAACAAAACAAAACAAAACAAAACAAAAAAATAACACAAATATCTGGTTCTGTCTATGCGATGCTAAAAACCTTTTGACCCCCCTTAACACACAACGGCAGAATCATGGTATATACTGTAGGTTACAGTGCATACACTTTGACGTATTCTTAATCTGTGAAAGCTATTGATAACATTGTTTGAATATGTCTAAATGTGATACTGTATCATAAATAAGAGAAAGTAGGAACGGTTTTTACTGGACATCCGTTCTCGAAGTGTGACGAAAATGGTTCTTCAACTAAATCTAATTTGCTAAACATGAACACAGACTAGTCAATTTACACAGACCAGATGTAGTCTATGTACAGGTACCACTTTGTGTGTTGCCTGGGTCTAGTCGTCGGTAATATACAATGTGATGGATATGATTCAAAGACATCGATATATGTAAAATTGTGACACCTGTGAACAGGAGTAGAGGAACAGCAAGACATTGTTAGACTTGAATCCAGGCTAAGTTGCATGGTGCAAAGCATTATCCCGGGAGAATACCCAGAGTTCATTTTAAAGATTTCAGAGATCATGAAACAGAACTGCCATGCGATTCTAGATTTTTAACGTACTCCAAACCTTTCAAAAAATATGTCTCCCTAAAAGCGTTGTCAAATCCGACAGATGATTTAGGTAGTCCACCCATTATTAGATACCAAACACTTTGCGTAATTTTCCTCCATCTTCAGCGTGTCCCGTTACAATGCAAGTCGACAAGGGTATCCGAATTTTAAAAATCTGGATATCCTTGTCAATTACCGATGTCACTGATGACGCCAAAGATGCACGATATTTGGCATCTATTGACGAATGAAACATACCACAATAGTTATGTGACGCAAATAATTATCCAAGAATAGCTGATATGATCAAGCCTTCATCATTTAGACCTTCTGAAACAATACCTGTTGTTGAGCCTAGCTGTTGAGGGAATAGAAGAGCACGCTCATTTCTTAAGTTCTTTCCCATGGGTGCATTCCCAGAAAAATGTAATTACGTCTCTGATTCTACCAATTAGTCCAGGGTTTTGTGCCCTTAAAATTCACAAATGGATGTGTATGCTGAGAATCTCTTGTATCGACAAATATTAAGATTTCCAAGCAAATGATGGACTCTGTGTGTGTTGTCATAGGATTAAGGTATAATTTTGATATGAAAGCAAGCGATTTCTGCACTATTGAAATACAAAAGCCATTTTTTTTATTTTTATTTATTTCGGTATGCTGCACAAAATACTGACCAATCAAGTAAATAAAAACAACACGATCCTGTTCGATTTCCTGAATTAGATCACATGATCGGAGTTATGATGCCAAAAAATGTCTACAGCTTTTAACATACGGATTCACTTTTTATGTGGTACAACAATACTCCCATACAAATGAAAGATACACATTTGATTAGAACGAAAATTATTATTGAATGAAGAGTTTTTAGTTATGTTATTATAAGTTGCTCAGTGCCCAGAGGTTAGTCAGGTTTATTGTCTAGAGGATAGCTAAAGGCAACTACAGGGTCATAGATTTCCTTATTTATGCACAAAGAGTTCCTTTGCGCCAATTCCACAACCCATTAGTTCTTAATTAAAATAGTAAGAATTAGCTAGCGATCGTTGTGTCTTTATAATCTGATAATCACCAATAACATACTAGTAACGTAATGTTTGATTAAAGATTGAGTGATTTTCATAATTAGAGATAGGCCTACATACAGAATCATATTTAGTTCAATTTCTAAAACAATTAAAAGATTATTGGTCACAAAATCAGAAAGACCCAAAGACTGAATCTCCTGTTGTCTCTAATGAAAGCATGTACATATCTAAGTAAATACATGTATTGATACCTTCATGGGCACTTAAGACCTTTACATATACCATAATCGCATACCAGAACTGCAGTCAGACTTATGATAGTGATATTTTTTCCATAAAATGGAATGATCCGTTCCTAATTACATTTTATAAACATGCCCGAATGCTCTCGTAAGTCCACCATATGTAATCACCCAAATTGCAATAATGGAATTTAACGTTCGGTTTACAGAATGAAACTACACAATTTATTAATGAACGAAACGTGTTGAAACATATTTATTCTCACCTTGAATGTCTTATGTTCGTAAGATAGTGAAATGACTACTTTCAGCTGCTGATTATGCTTAATTTCTGTTTTATTTTGAGTCTTGTTTTATTTAATTGCACTTTTTAATGACTAGGAATTCGTCAAAAGAGGCATAGATTTGACTTACTGATGTTGATATAAGCTATACATAGTTCTAATCCTGTATTATTAAAGCAATTTTTTGCCAATGAAATTCTTATCATATTTTAGGTAAATGCATCAAAAGCCATAAAAAATCACGAAAATAATATTTTTAAACAAGAATTTCCAATTAAACATCATGAAAATATCGAGACTATCATTTATGTGAAGTTCGTATTGCTACACCAATGTTTGTGTTTTTTGTATTTTTTTGGAAAATTTACCCCACCCACTTTTAGCTATGGTTACATTTGTAAGCAAATTATATATCGGTAAACAACAGATGTCTAGGCAATTTTTAAGTAGAATGTCATTTATCCAAACATACCGTTGCTATTTTTTAGGATTTTTTTACTTTTCGAAAAAAAATATTTTTGTGATTTTTTGGCCATTTTTTGCTATATTTATCAAAATTTACAAATACACAAATTCGTAAAGTTACATATTGTTATTTTAAGTAACAGTACTAATCGTCAGCTTTATTTAGGTACCAAAAGAATTGTTTTAGCTTAAGAAATGTGTAAGTTATGGAGTATTTTAGGGGGCATGTGTGAATAATGTACCGAATGACCTTTGACCTAGTTTATTTCAACCAATATCGCCTGCTAGAGGCGACTACCGGGCAAGCCGTACGTACCATGCCTTGAAGATATCATTGGACCTGGTAGTCGCCCATGTTCAGAGAATGCCTACGAAAGTCACATTTTTTTACTTTGTATTAATCATCTACCAGATTTGACAACGCTTTTAGCGAGACCTCTTTTTTGAAAGGGTTGGAGTACGATTGAAAAAACCTAGAATCGTATAGCAATTTTGTTTCATGATCTCTAAAACCTTTGAAATGGAATCTTGATATTCTCCCGAGATAATGATGTGCATCACGCAACTTAGCCTGGTTTCTAATGTAACAATGTCTTACTGTTTCTTTATTCCTGTTCACAGGTACCTGTACCACAATTTAACATATATTGATATCTTTAAATCATCCTCACCACATTGTATACCGACGACTACACCCAGGCTTCACACAAAATTCTTCCAGTACATAGACTGCCTAATCTGTTTCAATCTGTAAATTGACTAGTCTGTGCTCATGTTTAGCGAATCAAACTTAGTTGAAGAAACAATTTTGTCACACTACGAGAACGGGTGGTCCTGTAAAAATCGTTCCTACTTTCTCGTTTTTATGATATACAATGTATAGTGTCACATCTATAGTGTTATAGACATATTCAAACAATGTTATCAACAACCTTTACAGAATGACAACACATTAAAGTGTCTGCACTGTAACCCACAGTATATGCCATGATTCTGCCATTGTGTGTTAAGAGGAGATCAAAACGCTTTGAGCCTCGTTAAGACAGAACCAGATTTTCGTTTTAGAAACTTTTTTGTTTTTCCACTTATACTTCTTCGAACTCCATACTATACTATTTCTCCATCTATTTTGCCAATCGTTGATACTTGATCTATAGAAGTCAACGTCTTGGTACCCTAACCGGTCCTCCACAGTAGCAGTAGCACTTGACTGCCCCGTATCTTTGGATGTCTTCACCTAGAGTTTGATGGTTGCAAAAAGGAGAATACTCGCCATAAACTACGGGCAATTGCTCTTCACATTTGACAGATTTAGCCTCCAGGACTAGACACATCGTCGCAACCCTCTTTTCAATCTTGTCCATGTGTGGCTGTATCCTAACATATAGCAAGAATATCCTACAATCAACCTGCATTTGAAATATTTATACTCGTGCATAACGGTGTAAAGTATTATACTATCTGAATGGAATAAATACCCTAGGCTCAAAACTTTTTGATATCTCCTTGTGTTTAAGAGAAGAATTCCAACCAAGTCCAAATACTGATACCTCAAAACACAAAGCCCTACAAGCATCAAAAATAATCATAAATGACCCTAATTTCGTGTTTCAATATCTGATAGTTTGAATTTTTGCACTTTAACCAGCGAAGACGGAATAGTTTCAATTCGCTTTGTTTAACATACTGAAAGTTCCGTTTAGTTCTTACTAAGATTGATCATATTGTCTTTCACTGATTATGGGCCATAACATTTATGAATGTCAACTATACACATTATCGACCTTTTTTACGCAAATACATAAAATTCCAATGGTTGTTGAGAACGTACTTTCCGTCAATTGTCCATAGAAACAGACTATATTGCTTTTAAAAGATTGGCTAATCATGGATACAGCTGTCGGATGGATCATGAAAGGACGGTCGTCTGGCTTGTCCTTAAAACCTTTTCCGCTTGAGAAATGTGTAGGCCTATGAAAGGATGTTTGAAGGATGTTTGAACGAAGGTTCTAGCCAATAGAACCTTATCAAACCAGGTCATTGAACTGTGGGACTTACTAGTACAAGAATTGTCCTGTGTCAACCTACTTTAAAGCTGTTTTGAATCTAAATTTTTACTCGGCAAACGAAATTTGTAAAATACCGCTTATTGAAAAAAATCCCTCAGTTTCTATATTTTTCTCCTTTGTGCACCGATTCCATTGTTTCAAGCTAACACAATGATATAAAGAACTGGATGCCGGATCTTGCTTTAATGTATCATTAGCAGTACTGAACTCATATATCATTTTTCTACTGCTTTTCATTGAAACCTGCCTAAAATATTGTTCGGATCTCACTTGTACATTTTGGAATTTTGGTGTTTGTCCCCACTTCGTTCTTTAGATCTATATACACGCACTGAAGTTAAGCAAACTAATATGAATATACAAGCAGTTAATCGCATATCACGTTGACAAAATTGGCTTCCTTTTTCAGTTCCTATGAAAAAAGTAATTAATGTTTAGTTTGACCAAAAGTTGATTTTCAATGAATAGAAAATGCAATTTTTGCTACTTCTGCACGTACACGTCATGCCGATAGGAAGCCATTTTATATTGGAGAGGCTGAAGCCCCGGTGTCTGAATATTTGGGGGGCTGAATTGGATTTTTACCAAAAATTCAGTGTAAAATAAGGAAAATTCGACATATTCGGCCAACTTTAGGGGGGGGGGGCTCAGCCCACATCCTAGCCCCGCCCTGATCCTACGAGCCTACACTTAAATCAAAGTACTGATAGTACTGAAGGTCGGGAAACAGAGGATTCGAAATACAGTAAATGGTCAATTTTCTTAAATTTACATTGAATTCGTAAAATATTCTCAATGTTGTTATCTGATTGCACATTAAAATTAATCCTTATACTCTTATTCCCGAGTTAACATAAGCAAACATTTGATATTTCTAGAAAAGAAATCATAGGAGACGAAAGGGTAATTTTCAACAATATAGATCTACTCCATTACACGGTCCGCAGCGATATGACCCTAGTAGTTGAAAACTGCGTAAAACCCCAATAAACCAAATCCATTACACGATGTCGTATTTTTTCGGGTGATGTCGTAAACATTCGGTGATGGAAAGTGTCGATTTCTTTTAACCCGTAACGTGTCCGTGTTGAACGGGTAACCGTATGTTAAAAATATTTACGGCGTCGTCAGAAAAGATCCGACGTCGCATGAATCTCATTACGGAGTGACTGCCTTAATGAATTGTCTGGGTTAACAGTTTGTAAAACATTATATCATTTTTATATCCATTATAACAAGGTTTGAGGATACATTGTGGCAAAACGAAAACATTTTGATATTCAACATTTTTTCTTTGTCTCAATCTGTCTTTCAACAATTCTTCAGCTAAACTTTACATTAATATTTATCTAAATTATCAACACAAACTTGACATTACATGTAGCAACAGTATTCCGTTTTTAGCTCCACTGGCCTTCAGGCAAGCGGGCTATTGTCATGGCGCTGTGTCCGTCGTGCGTGTGTGCGTGCGTGCGTGCGTCCGTCCGTCCGTCCGGTCGCAGAAAGTCTGGAGTTATCTGCCCTTGAATTAAAAAAATGGCTGTTTTGACTTTGTTTTCACTCTAGCCACTACAAATATTTATCAATCAAGACAAAACTAGGTCAGAATGTTGGTGCTGATAAGATCTTGCCTGAGTGCAATTTTCAGCTTGATCTGAATATTAGGTCTTGAGTTATCTGCCCTTGAAATTGGCAAAGTTACCATTTTTGACCTTATTTTTACTCAAACAACCATAAATATCCACCAATCAACACAAAATTTTCATGTAATCTTACTGTCCATAAGATCTTGCATGTTTGTAATTTTCAGTTTCATAGGAATCTTAAATCATGATTTTTCTGACCTTGAATTTGACAAAATTGCTGTTTTCGACTTTGATTTTACACTCTTTACATCCACAAATATTGAATAATCAGGTCAAAACTTAAACAAGATGTAGGTGAAATTAAGATCTTGCTTTAGTGTGATTCTTAGCTAGATAGGAATATAAAATCCTCAGTTATATGCCTTTCAATTTGACAAAATTGCTAATTGTGACTTTTTTATACTCTTACAGCCAAACTCATTCTAATAAAGACAAAGCTTGGTAACCAATTGATTGTATATGAATGTATTTTCAGCTTTGTAGTTACTTTGTAATTGCTTTAAGAGCAACAAGTATTGAAAAATTTAGTTAAAACTTGGACTTGATATTACAAGAAATTCGGGTTTCATCAGCCATTTGCATTAATTTTGGAATATGGTATTTCCCCAAATCTATTTTTAGCTCAAATTCTATTTTTAGAAATATGAAATATTTTGGAGTAATCACTGGTCTGTTAATTTTGATCTGTTTGAAAGATGGAAAATTTTAATTGCTAATATCATCCTAAGCTGGAATGTTCTACAATTCCTTTTACCCTTTCTCAAATGGCAAACATATAGTTTTACTTTCTTTGCTTCAAGAACCAAACATTTTGAACAATCCAGTTTTGTAACTTTCTTTTTGCTTTATGAAACACAAGCATTGAACAATCTAATCAAAACTTGGATTAAATATTACATGAAATTCAGGCCTGTGGAGCGACTCAAGACCTTCAGGTCTTCTAGTTTATGCAGGCCCGTAGGCACAGGTGGGGCTACGGGATGGGATAAGCCCCAAATGTTGGCCAAAAATATCGAATTTTCCTCATTTTACATAGAAAATTGAAGAAAAGGCCAATTAGCCCTTAAGATGTTCAGACACTAACCCGGACAGAGTTTTGAGCCCTTCCCCTTAACAAATTGCTTCCTACGGGCCTGAGAGCAGTTTTACATTCTACTGCTTAGGAAAGGTTAAACTTTGCACGATGAAAAATATTAATATTATGACGGGAAAATTTCTGAGCAAAATTCAGAATCAGGAATGAAGTTAAATTTAATATGGTTCACAAAAGTGGCATGAGAACTGACCAGATTTAGATAACTAAATTTACAATATAGCATATTGTAAATAATGGTAAAGGTTAGACCACAAACATTGATCAACAATTCTAATAATATGTGTGTTAAACTCAAAATTTGGAAAAAGTGAGCTCGTATTTTCTGCACACAAATCTAGATCTTGCTTTCTTTTTATTTTTGCTGTCCTCTTTGCTTTTCTTAGCTTTCACTTTGGATTGTTCTTTCTGTCGTTTGTGAAAGAGATAACTCTATCACCCCTATCATCTGCAGAGACAGAGGCCTACAATTAACTCATAAATAGCCTATATCTCAAGCCCAGGTCGAAGAAAGATGATTAAATTCCTGTTAAACCTAAGCCTGGATTAATAAGGATGAATAAATTACGAAAATTACGTTGTATACATGTACTCAAGACGGCTCAAAGTCCGTCAACGCCGTTACGGTAACACTTTAGATGGTCAAAGCATAGGAGACTAGCTTTACACCGCGAAGTGTTAACACGTGAGCGTATAACCCGATAAAATGCATGTGTTGTAAAATGCGATTGTGCGCATAGCAATTGAACAAGGAGAAGGACTCGACTAGAGTCAGGATATAAATAGATTTTCCGTGAATCTACGAGTGCTTCACGGAAATGTCCGATTACACGAACTGTGTGGCGCAGTAATTTGGTGTTGAAATTCTCGTCTGCTCTAGTCTGCCACACCAGTTAGAATAGTTCGAATCAACCTTTCCGCCAAAAAGAGAAGTTGATAGTTTTCGCACTTATGAGCAATCTGCTGCATTGTTTTGATAAAACAATTAAGAAATGAAAGTCTTTACGATGATTATGTAATTTGAGTAATTTTGAATTGTTCATAGGTAGGTCTACTTTTTCGGCGGACTCAGACATTTTGAACGACTATGCGGTGACCAAATTATATCGAAAACCTCGTATCTGCAGATTAAAACAAGCGGCAGATACGAGATTTTCGTAGAAAAGCGTTAGAAGCGTTGGATCGCTATAGGACGTGAAAATCTCAAAGAGATTTCCCGACCTAAAAATTACCATGGAAATGTTTTATTTATTGAATTAGATTTTCTGTGCCTAATGAAATATATGTTTGCATCCAGTCTTTCCAATCTGAGGCTTATTAGTGTACAGTGACCCATCAGAATTTATAGGTGGCGAGGCGAAGTGAGTCTAAACTTGTATATAGGCCTATGTGAGCTTGGTGTTATCATGTCAACCATTTCCAAACTAGTGTTTTTTTTCCTTTTTAATACTATAAACAAGTTCTTCTAGATTGTTAATGTTTATTCATTACATTACTTGAAATGTTTTGGGCGCCAAAGTAAATTGAACCAATTTCCTATGTTATCTGAGTGGGTGGGGTAACTCTTGCACACTTTATTTAACATTTACAACGTGAAAGGCATTGTTTCAAATGTTATTTTCGCAGTTGTATATTAATATGATCTATTTAGAGTCAATAACCAGACAAAAGAAATTATATCACTGAAGTTCCATCAATACTGTTGAAATGAAATGTTCACTGTATAAAAGCAACAGTCGTTACATATATTGACCCCAGCTGATTTTTAGCTGTACCTTCATTTAGAAATAGGGACTTTATACTACCAAATGTGACCTTAAATTTTTGCTTAGGGTTTGTAGAAATTTTTCAGCGCATTTGTGTAATTGAAAGTGCAATAATATTTCATATGGAGCATGATTTCCATCTACACAACGTTCATATTTTGCACATTTTTGGCCTTTTTTCACATTTCGCCAAATATTAATGAATGTGCAGATTAGAAAAGTATCACTAACTATATTTTATATGCAAAACAATTTATTGGGCTTTCATTTAAAACCAGTTTCATGCATTTAGACATGTAATTGACAGAATTATACGCATTTAAAGCGGGCTTAGGTGAATTTTGCACCCAATGACCTTTGACCTAGTTTTGTGACCTTAATACGGCTGACTGGAGGCGACTACCGGTCTAAACAAATCAGGCAATCCTTATACTTTGCAAATAATACATCAAAACTCCATGTTCAAAAAATGCATACAAAAATGTTTTCTAGCCACTTTTTCGGAATTGGTAGGTAGACTACAATCCAAACCGACCAGAAACGAAATGATAACAACTAAGACCAAATTAGCAATGTAAGAAAGTGTGCAATAACTTTCTGATTCATGAGTCAATTTTCAAGCGGTTTGTTGCATGTATCCCGCCTTAGGTCGCTTTTGTCGTTTTTCTGGTCGGTTGGGATCAATTTTTGGGTGGATTTACCCATCCCATCATGCTAAATCTCCACCGTGCCTATTATAATCCATCTACTGTAGGCCTATTCATTTGAACTAGAAAGTGGACTGCTCAGTATCGCGGAGTTTTGCAATATTACACCCAATTTGCAATACATTTATGGCGGGATTTAATGTAAAATGGATTGTACACATAACACAACTCGACAATTACCCAATTATTTTGGAGTTGTATGATACATAATTATTATGATAAAATTATGAATTTCATCTTGGGTCCCCCCCCCCCTTTTTATAACAGAAACTAAAACCATTTCCCAAACGGTTAACCCAGATTACCAAGGGTGCAAAAACTCTGACCCAGACAGGATGCAAAAAATCTCACCCAGACACTTTTCCAGAGTGGTCACTTTTCCCTCTGAAATCCGATCGGACCCGTCTAAATTGTGTATGGACTGTTTATACTGAACAGTTATCGCTACATTCGAGGGGGGGGGGGGATCAGGACTCTGGATCCGCGCATGATGCTGCAGACGACAAAATTGATGTCAGTGAAAATATAAAAAGCAACGATTCACAAATTAGCCTACCGGTATTTCATGCAAATGATTGCAATATATATTCTGTTTTTATTCGAGAGATAGGGCGGAGCCTAGTAAACGGTGATTACATTTAAGCTTGAGGAGAATCAGCCTTCTCAAATAGCGGTAAATCGTCGGTAATAGTGCAAAACAGTATAACTACAGCGTGAATCAAGCTGTAGTTACGACGTTTTGTAACAACACATTTTACAATCGCACATTCTTTCAATGTCGAAATGTGTCCATGCTCGTGCCGCACGTTTTTCTCTTATTTCAACCAAGATATCGAGAAGTAAACTCGTCGAATAACCTCTTTGCTTAGCCACACCCTAGAAGGTGAATAAAAACGGAATATACATAAAGCTATTCCAGATAGTGTAAACATCTAGCTTTCATGAATGTGGAAGACAGTTAATATCATATGAATACGATCTACATTAAAATAATTAGCCAACACAAAACGCTTTAAGATAGATAAAAAGATATTTACAAAAAAAAACTTACCATTTGTTTACACCCAAAATGTACGGTGTGAGATTCCATTCATCAGCGCTGTGTGTGCAAACCGTATATTGTTATTCACTATATCTGGCTGAATGTGTGCATATTACAGCGACTAAACACGAGATGATTATCCTTTCCCAAACGACAAAATTTTAGTGGTTCAATTTGAAAGCTGATGCAAATGACAAAAGTGGTGCATTTGTGCACAATTTAGTACAGAAATTATTGAGACAAAAGGAGAAAATGCTGGTCACCAGCATTTTCTTCTTTTGCCTCAATTTTACCAATGCCTTCTCTATTAGGAACGTCAAAACTAGATATTGTTTGGGAAAGGGTTAAAGTAGATTAACAATATGATACACATATCGTCGGTGGTAATTGCAAAACATCGTAACTCCAGCTTTGATAAAGGTGGAGTTACGAGATTTTGCAATAACACCGACGATATTTAAAATTCGTCAGATCTCTACCCAGTCGTTAAAACTCGAGGTGAGCCAAATGACATGTAAGGTAACTTGCCTTTTTTAGGCAAAATGAGGTCAAGGATTAATTTAAGGGTCAACTACAGCTCACGATAATTGACCTAGCAGAGCATTCCATTCGATATACATGGGCTGCTCTGCCAGGTCATTTATCGTGAGGTATACATATCTATATAGGTCATTTATAGCTCACGATAAATGACCTGACAAAACAACCCATGCTAACCGACAGAGAAGTTCTGTCGGGCCATTTATCTTTAGATATATATATATATATATTCATTTGCATTTTGTATGGATGCATATGCCTCATTTGAAAAATTGCATGTAAAGTGCACTTACATTAATTAAGGTAGTCTACGCCTAAGGGATTCGCGCGACGTCGAAATTATTCGGGTGACGCCAAAATTATTCGGCGGTGGAACTTTCGGACTACCTAAAGGAAGAATAACCGTAATGTGGCCATTTTGAGATTCATAAAACATCGTTTTTTTTTGGGGGGGGGGGGGTGGGGCGTCGTTGTTACGTATCCGAACTTATTCGGACGCTGTCGTAAAAATTTTGATAGTGCCACCAAAGCAAGTTCCACCGCCGAATGTTTTCCACGTCATCCGAATAATTCCGACGTCGCGCGAATCTCATTAGGCTAGACTACCTTGAGAAAACATTGTCGAAGTGGGGTCATTGCATATGCAGATTTTCCTGGTTAACGTTGGTGGGGGTTAATACTGTTAACTCATCCAACCTAACTCGATCACTCCGACTTAAACTCGAGTGACTCTCGAACGCATCCCGAACAACGCGAACTCTGCATATAATGCAAATTGTTCGATAACTGTAAATAATCATGTTTGAATTAAGGATTTCTTTTTCGTCAGTATTAGCTAAAGCCTTTTCATAACAACACTAGGTTTTGTACGGAATCCTGTTACCGCCATCCACTTTTCTAAGAAAAGTGAGTTTGTGAAAAGTCGAAAAGTCGAAATTAAGGCGACTTACTTCTACTTTTCTACCAAATTTTACCTAGAAATGTAGAAATGTTGAAGTTTTGTCTGTGACAATAGTCAGAAGTTAGTGACAATTGTCAGAAACTAGGGTGACTAACTTCAACTTTTCGACTTTTCACAAACTTAAATTTGCTAGAAAAGTCGAAACTAGTGCGACTAACTTCCACTTTTCTACCAAAATTTCACCTAGAAATGTAGAAATGTTGAAGTTTTGTTTGTGACAATTGTCAGAAGTTAGTGACAATTGTCAGAAATTAGTGTGACTAACTTCAACTTTTCGACTTTTCACAAACTCATTTATGCTAGAAAAGTCGAAAATAGTGTGACTAACTTCCACTTTTCTACATTTCTAGGTAACCATTTGTGAAAAGTCGAAAAGTTGAAGTTAGTGCGACTAACTTCCACTTTTCAACTTTTCGACTTTTCACAAGGGAAAACCCCCTCGGAAAGTTTCTTCTTTGTACCGTGAGAACTGGTGTATGGTGAGAAAATTACTGTGACACCGGGTATGCTCTAAATGTACACCGCTTACGCATGTACGCCGTTTAGTCACTATGTCATTTATCTCTATGCCCCGCCCATTATTTTATCTCGTAGATTTACATGAAATGTACAGTTGTCGCCACATTGTATGGCACATGTTTATGTTTTCTTTAACGTTCAATTACATTTGAACAAAACATAAACATTGTGCCATACGATGTGGCGACAACTATAACTCTGTCGAACACGTGTATATTCTGTTTTTATTCGGGAGAAAGGGCGGAGCCAAATAAACGGTTTATTACATTTAGCTTGAGGAGAAACAGCCTTGCCGCTTAGCGGTAAATCATCGGTATTATTGCAAAACATTATAACTACAGTGTGTATCAGGCTGTAGTTACGAGGTTTTATAACAACACATTTTACAATTGAACATTCTTTCAATTTCGAAATGTGCTCATGCTCGTGCCGCACATTTTTCTCTTATCTCAACCAAAATATCGAGCAGTAAACTCGTCGAATAACCTCTTTGCTTAGACACACCCTGTCAGGTGAAAAAAATTGGATTATACAGCTGCAAATTCATGTAAACGATTTTGGTGATGTTTACTGTTTGGACACGGTCTTTGGACAGCTGATCCGATTCATTAATTACGGTTGTACATGCCTATTTACGATTTAACCCTTTCCCAAACAAGACTTGGTGCCAGTTTCATCAAAATATTTAAGACGGATTTCTGCCTTAATTATGACTTACGCAAAAAACGTGTATCGCCAATCTATTAAGACCTGGGTCATGCGATTGCTGTTTCAAGCAATTTTAATACATTGGTATGTCTTAAATGTTTTGATGAAACAGGCCCCTGGTTTCGACGTCTCCAACAAAAAGGCACGAGAAAAACAATGTAAAAGAAGAAAATGATTATAATAAGCATTTCCCCTTTTGTCTCAATACTTTCTGTGCTATGTTATTTACAAATTCAATCTTCATCAACATCCGTTTGTCGTCTGCAGCATATTTCTAATTATTTTCGTATTTCTGGATGTTTGAAAAGGGTTAGATCATAAATAATATACGGTTTGCAAACGTGTTTCAGAAAGATAATCTAAATCTAGTCTTTGCATTTAGTGTTCAAAGTGTTTAAACCATGTAGAAAACTATAACCAGTTTCGGTTTATCGGGATTAAACGCTGTTTTCAACTTCTATGGTCATATCGCGTCGGCTGGAGAACCTAACCATGGTTCCAGTTGTTTCTCATACCAGTACTTCCACGACACCCTAACAGAGCCTCAAGCTGCTCGTCCATATAGGCTAACGTCAAACCATCGGTGGGTGACTTTTTTGTCTTAAAGGATATTTGCCGCGGTCGGTGTCGATCGGGGACCTCTCGATTGAGAGGCAGATGGAAGATCTCGATCAGCCTTTAAACGATGTTTTTAGAAAACTGTATATAGATCCCGATCAGCATCCTCAAGCACGAGACTTAAATGCTGTTTAGAACTCAGAGTGTTTAAAACATATAGTAAACTGTATGTATAGATTCCGACCAGTCCCCTCATGTATGAGACTTAAAACGGTCTACGGAATAAAAAGTGGCTAAGCATAGATAATCTGTAAGTGTAGATCCCAATCAACCTCCCAAGGTTTTGGACTCAACCTGCAGGGAATGAGACTTAAACGATGTATGAAATTTAAAGCATCCTATACAAAAAAAGAAAACACAGGGACAATAATTCTACATCCACTAGAAAACGGGCCGCGGCCAAAGCGCAGTGGGTAGCTCATCTGCCTCTCACTCGAGGGGTCCCAGTACCGATCCCTGGCCGCGGAAAATACCCTTTCTGACAGAAATATCACACACAAATGGTTTGATAACTATCGTTTGCCTCTAGATGTGATCGAGCAGCTGAATGCTCGGTTAGGGTGTTGTGGTAGTACTGGTATTAAAAAAACAACAGGAATCCATGGTTAGGTATCCGGTCGCCACGATATAATCATAGCAGCTGAAAAAGACGTAAAATCCCAATAAAACGATTTGGACCCTCGTATATATAGAAACTATAGAAACCTTCTCACAAACTACAGTTGTCGCCACATCGTATGGCACGTGTTTATGTTTTATTTAACGTTCAATTACATTTGAACAAAACATAAACATTGTGCCATACGATGTGGCGACAACTGTAATATCAGTGTTGCTTTGGATTTTTTTGTTGTTTTTGTTTTTGTTGTTGTTGTTGTTGTTTTCTTTAAACAATATTGAATTACATCTACAGACGTTTTCTTCGAGTGATATGTGTTTTTCTCTTGAACCCTTTCCCAAACATAAAAATTTTACGATAGTCCAGTTTGAAAGCTGTTGCAGACGACACAATTGTTATTAGAAGATTTATAAATGTATATATAACATAGTGCAGAAAACATTAAGGCAAAAGAAGAAAATCCTTGTTATCAGCATTTTCATCTTATGCCTTAATGTTTCCCAAGCCTATTTTCTTTGTGGCGTCGAAATCAGGTATTGTTTGGGAAAGGATTAAACTCTTTATTCCGAGTCCTATCAGTTTTACTGAATACATCGATTAGCAACTCTTTTAACTCCGCCCATAAGCAGTATCGGATAAGGACTGACATATGGCTAAAATGATGTATTGATTTGGTGTACATTAAGCCTCTGCCTGGATTTAAACGTGACGTATGCGTGACGTCATCCAAAAATTCAGTCCTCGCGAACAATTCATCCTACAGCGAAATTAGTGTGACAATTGTCAACTTTTCGACTTTTCACAAAATAGATACCTAGAAATGTTGAAAAAATGAAGTTTTGTTTGTGACAATTGTCAGAAGTTAGTTACAATTGTCAGAAATTAATGTGACTAACTTCAACTTTTCGACTTTTCACAAACCTAGATTTTATAGAAAAGTCGAAATAAGTGCGACTAACTTCAACATTTCTATTTTCAAGCCCACCCTTTTGGTAGAAAAGTGGAAGTTAGTCGCACTAATTTCAACTTTTCTATCCAAATTGAGTTTGTGAAAAGTCGAAAAGTTGAAGTTAGTCACACTAACTTCTGACAATTGTCACTAACTTCTGACAATTGTCACAAACAAAACTTCAAGATGGCAGATTAAGGATTCCGTAGTTTTGACATCCGAGAACACTTCGGGCTTGTTTGAGAGATCAGGCCCCGGAATTTATTAAATGCAGCATTTCGTCGCTTTTCAACGAACACCTCGTAACTACAGCTTGTTTTAAACTGCAGTTACGAGATTTTCGTTGAAAAGCTGCGATTTGATCAGTTCCCTTCAATATTTTCTACTCCGTATTTATGTGACATTTTACAGATATTTTTGCATGAATTTTACTTTTAATTTTATCTGAAAGAGCATATTTACTGGCGGAAATTCTGACAATTTCAAGCCAAAGTATTGCGGCATTTAAGATAAATATATATTTTATGTTGAAATTAAACAAATTGATAGGGCAGTTCAGATGTTATATGGAATTTGTCATTTCTGACTCAAGGCGTGATTTTCGCCTATAAGCAACAACTTCAAAAAAAACTCACAGCATTTGCATTAGAATAACTGATCTTGGCATCAAGACATACTTTAAAGGCTACCAAGCTTGGCAGTTTATTGCACTGTATATTGGAAGAAAATCATTAAATTAACGTGTTTTATAAAAGATCCGCCAAACTCGGTTGTTTTAAAAGTTTTATTTGCTTTTCTTTACATCGTTGAAAACATAGATCTATTTTCGAGAAAATAAAGATCGGCAATTTCCGTAAAATTGCCACGGATTGACGTCATCAATGGCTTGACTCCGCCCCAATCTATAGCATGAGGTGTCTGACAAAGATAATGTGTTTGACTTTTCTGTCATATAGCGAAGTCTCATTTTTTATCCATTTCTCGATCGTAAGAGTAATACAGACAAACTTAAACCGTTCTTTGGCACATTCCTTAATTCACTTACGACCTATTCTTTGACTGTTTTAACATTTTTTCTTACATTTACTGAGGACGAATTCCTTGTTTTGAGTATCGTTTGGGGAAGTCGCTTTATGACAGAAAAGTCGGACATTTAACTTTTTCACAAATTTCAGACTTTCCGGGAAATGACCCATGACTGCCCGTTTTTCCCGCCATGACGTCATTCAGTGGCCAGTATGACGTCATAATTACAAGTCGGAAGTTTAGCGTATTTTCTTCGGCAAAGATCGGAAAAGACCAAAATATCCAATTTAAAAGACGAAATAAAAACACTTCTAATGTTGGAAAATTGTAGAAACTTTGATATTTGGTTAATAGTAATGTGTTCTTTCGGCACAAGACTTTAATTTTGCCAATCATCGGACACTTTAAACAAATGAAATGGGAATGTGGTGGCTCTTTAACATATTTAACCAATAATTCATTACTAATTTAACCATACTATTTTACAAAGCCGTTATCTTGTGGAACGCCGAAAAACGACAGTGCTATGTTATGCTGGGAAAACCAGTCAAAAATGACGTAGTTTGATGTAAGGCCTGTGTAGTAGACTCCCTGCGTAATCGCTGTCTTCCGTGACGTTCGTAAGGCCGAGCATACACCAAAATATCCGACAATGTCCGATAGTAGTTCCCCGCTTTTTCAAGTACTGTTAGATGCAATATCGCCTGTTACCGTACGAACGGAAATAAGTGAGCGTGCTCAGATTTCCGGAGAATTTTCTTTACATTTTTTTGTGAAAATGTTTCTAAATTGTCTGATCACGGTGGGTAACCCACGTGTCTTTTGGAAAGCGTCCACACGGAAAAATCGTCCACTTCAAGGTATGTTTTGTTTAATTTCTCAGCTTATACTCTATTGATTTTGATAAGATAAAGTGCACGGAACGCGCATTTGAGAGGGCTATTCCCGGCTCTAACTCACTCTGCTCCAAATCCAGTGGTTTCTACAAACATTCGAGCCAAAGCGTTTTTAAGTGCAAAATGAAAGTGGGAAGCGTTCACGTGGACCGAAAAAAAACTTTCGCTTGAATGTTTGAAGAAACCACGGGATTCTGAGAATGAGTTACAAACGGGAATGGCCCTTTCAAATGCGCGTACGGTGCACTTTATCTCGTCAAAATTCGTAGCGTATTTATGAGCTGAGAAATTAAACAACACATACCTTGAAGCGTGAACGCTGAACCCAAAAGTCACGTGGGTTACCCACAGTGATGATGAGTATGGAAAAACCCCAAACAAAAGTAAAATCAAAGTACTGATAGTACTGAAGGTCGGGAAATAGAGGATTCGAAATACAGTAAATGGTCAATTTTCTTAAATTTACATTGAATTCTTAAAATATTCTCAATGTTGTTATCTGATGTTATCATTAAAATTAACCCTTATACTCTAATTCCCGAGTTTACATAAGCAAAAATTTGATATAATTTCTAGAGAAGAAATCATAGTAGACGAAAGGGTAATTGTCAACAATATAGATCTACTCCATTACACGTCCCGCCGCGATATGACCCTATTAGTTGAAAACTTCATAAAACCCAAATAAACCAAATCCATTACACGATGTCGTATTTTTTCCGGTGATGTCGTAAACATTCGGTGATGGAAAGTGTCAATTTTGTGGTAGAGACTAAATACTAGTAGGCTCAAGTCGAAATTATGGTACGAAATGGTTGTGGTACGAAATGACTACTAACCGTTACCGCAACCGGGTGGCAGTCATTTTACTATTGAGACATTTCATTGTCATTAGTCGTTGCTCATGGCAACATTTAAGAAGAAAAAAATCAGATTCGTTGTCTTTCGCGGAGCTTAACAGAGAGTGTTGGGTTTTTCCCGTTGTTATATTAATGCGCGCGCATCTTCGACTTGAGCCTACTAGTATTTAGTCTCTACCCAATTTTGTAAGTCGTAACGTGTCCGTGTTGAACGGGTAACCGTATGTTAAAAATGTTTACGGCGTTGTCAGAAAAGATCCGACGTCACATGAATCTCATTACGGATGGACTGTTTTAAAGAATTGTCTGGGTTAACAGTTTGTAAAACATTATATCATTTTGATATCCATTATAAAAAAGATTTCAGGAAACATGGTGGCAAAACGAATACATTTTGATATCCAACAATTTTTCTTAGTCTCAATCTATCTTTCAACAACCCTTCGGCTAAACTTTACATGAATATTTATCTAAATTATCAACACAAACTTGACATTAGCAACAGTATTCCGATTTTGATGCAGTCCCGTAAGCACAGGTTGGGGCTACGGAAGGGAGGGAGGGGATAAGCCCCAAATGTTGGTCAAAAATACCGAATTTTCCTCATTTTACATAGAAAATTGAAGAAAAAGCCAATTTAGTCCCTAAATGTTCAGACACAAACCCGGACAGAGTTTTGAGCCCCCTCCCCATTTATCGAATAGCTTCCTACGGGCATGAGAGCATTTTTACATATCACTGTTTAGGAAAGGTTAAACTTTGCACGATGAAAAATATTAATATCATGACGGGAAAATTTCTGAGCAAAATTCAGAATGAGAAATGAAGTTAAAATTAAAGTGACATTTCACATTTATTTAATTTTTTGAAAGTATGTCTTATGCAAAGATTGTTTATTCTAATGCATAGAAATGCTATCAGTTTTTGAAGTTGTTATTTATAAGCGAAAATATGCCTTTATAGTTGAGACAAAATGACAAATTCTATATAAATCTTAACTGTTGTCCACAACAATTTGTTTAATTTAAGCACAAAAATATATATTTCTCGTAAACGGTTCAATATTTTGGCTTGAAATTTTCAGAATTTTCATAAGAAAACATGCTCTTTCAGATAGAATAAATGTAAAAATTATGTACAAATAATTGTGAATTGTCACTTTAACATGGTTCACAAAAGTGACACGAAAACTGACTAGATCTAGATCATTGAATTTACAATATAGTACATTGTAAATAATGGTAAAGGTTAAACCATAAACATTGATCAACAATTCTAATAACATGTGTGTTAAACTCAGAATTTGAAAAAGTAAGCTCGTATTTTCTGCACACAAATCTAGATCTTGTTTTCTTTTTATTTTTGATGTCCTTTTTGCTTTTCGCATTAGCTTTTACTTGGGAATTGTTCTTTCTGTCGTTTGTGAAAGAGACAACTCTATTACCCCTTTTTTCTGCAGAGACAGAACCCTACAATTAACTCATAAATAGCCTATATCTCAAACCCAGGTCGAAGAAAGATTACTAAATACCCGTTAAACCCAAGCCTGGATAAATAAGGATGAATATATCACGAAAAGTACGTTGTAGGTACTCAGGACGGCCAAAAGTTCGTACAACGCCGTTACGGTAACACTTTGGTTGGTCAAAGCATTGGCCTAATATACTAGCTTTACACCGCGAAGTGTTTTAAAACACGTTATTATAACCCGATACAATGCATGTGTTGTAAATTATGCGCATAGCGATTGAACAAGGAGGAGGACTTGACTAGACTCAGGATATAAATAGATTTTCCGTGTCTCTACGAGTGCTTTACGGAAATGTCCGATTAAACGAACTGTGTCGCAGTTATTTGTTTTGTTGATGAAATTCTCGTCTGCTCTAGTCTGCCACACCAATTATCAACCTTTTCGCCAAAAAAAGAGAGGTTGATAGTTTTCGCACTTATGAGCAAACTGCTGCACTGTTTTGATAAAACAATTAGGAAATGAACGTCTATTAACGATGATTTTGTTATTTGAGCAATTTTGAATTGTTCAAGGGTAGGTCTACTTTTTCGCGGCGGACTCAGACACACGACTATGCGGCGGCCAGATGATATCGAAAACCTCGTATCTGCAGATAAAACAAAGTCGCAGATACGAGGTAAAGATAGAAAAAGATAGAAAAAAGTTACAAGCGTTGCGTAGCTATAGTTAGGAAAATCTCGAAGAGATTTCTCGACCTAAAAAATCTCGAAGAGATTTCCCGACCTAAAAATCAAATGTTGAGAGCAATGAAAATTACTTCCCTTTAAAATCGTCTTAGAATCGTTTAACCCTTTCCCAAACAAGACCTGATTTTGACGTCCCTGAAAGAAAGGGCCTGGGAAAACATTGAAACAAAAGAAGAAACTGTTGATAACCAGCAGTTTCTCCTTTTGTCTCAATATTTTCTGTGTCATATTTTACACCAATTATATCTTTTATAACATCTATTTTGTATTTTTTTACAGTTTTTGAAGTGGATCACCCTAACATTTTGTCGTTTGGGAAAGGGTTAAAATCGTCTATTCGCACCAGACAGATTTCGTTCCATAGCTGATTACACAGGCCTTACCTTAAAGTATAAAAATAATTATTATTATGCACAGTTGCGTATTCGCAAAGTTCAAATGATGTGTGATGGCACCTTAACAGATCTAACCATTCAAAACTTATTTAACCATATTTTTTTAGCCATTATCTTGTTGACACCAAAAAACGACACTATTATTAACTTGGGAAGACCAGTCAAAAATGACGTAAGCCCTAGTTTGTTAAAGTATAAAAATAATTATTATTATGCACATTTATGTATTCGCAAAGTTCAAGTGATGTAAATGATAATAAAACAGGTCATCTTCGTTTCGTGCAATCTGCCTCGATATAGATATATTTGGTTATCCCCGCACATAATTATCCCAGTTTGACGCACGTAGTCGGCAACTCATTTAAAATTGGAACTGTCCGGAATGTTTCCGTCTGGTAATTAGTCAAACGCTGTTTCATTTCAGTAGTTAACGATGCTATTTTTCATCATCATGACTGTTGCACTGTTATTCATATTCACTGTTATTCATATCGGAAATGAAACATTGTATCCTTTAGAGCCTCCTTTATTTGTTGATCGAAAGCCTCGTTTTGAGCCACAGTAAAATGGTTCTTCCAATCAGCCACTTTCCCTTTTCTGAAGATCACCGACTCTCCGTCCTTGTTCAGAAGCAGCTTTTGTTTTTCAATTGGCTTTTTTGCATCTTCTTTCTTGAGGTTTGTTAGTGAGCAAGCATCGAGAACTGATTGTAGCGATTCATCATTAAGATCCAATCCTAGAAGTTTAGCCAAGCGACGAGTACATTCAAGTCCATTAGCCTTTAGATCTTCATAATAGACAAGTTCTATGTTGAGTTTCTTATTGTTTTTTATTTCGGCTTCCCAAGCTTTTAAGTAATCAAAATATGATCGGAATGCGATACGCCCGCTTCTGAAAGACTCCAAGTACTCCGACCAATCTTGTTTGTTACTGACCGCAGTGGCGTTCCGTAAATGATAAAAGAATGACACGGCCACATCTTTCGGATTTCTCAATACCATCACGACTTTCCCTTGACCCTCTAGGAAGTACGAGGGTATTCGTTTTGGGTATAGATGGGTCGGTATAAGACGGGGTGACATGGCGTTCTGGAAAGCTTCAATCGGTGCAAATTCAAGAAGACCAGGAGAGTGCTGCCTATGTTTCTCCTTGTCTACCTCCTCAATTTGTGTTTCCAGCATCTTATGTAAAATCCCACCCATCCAATGAGTACCAGACTTTGGATAGCTACAGAGCAAGACGTCACCGTCCTTGTAAGTGGCGTCACGTATTAATGGTAACTTTTCCTGCATGTTTGGGAAGGGCGATATTGCTGGCATCAACATATCGTCATCTATCGCGGCCAGTTTCACGGGCTCGCCATTTTTAGTGGGCATCTCGATAACGTCACCCATCTACAATAGAAACAAACATTTCTGCATAATTATGTCATTTCAGGGGCTGCATTCAACTACATTTGCGCCAGGATCTGGAAAAACGTCCCTAAAGGCTTTTGAGCCCAACATAGATCCAGATCAGCCTGTGCTTACGCACAGTCTGATCAGTCAAACGGTTGTTCATCCAATAAATTGAATATAAAAGTCTACTCTTGGCCGAAGCCTATAGACCATAGTTGAAGATTGAAAAAATAATGCCCTGTTTTGATGGAACTGGAAAAGTAGACCAGGAAAATGGAAGGAGAGAGGTGTGTGTCGAGGAGTAAAAGAATAATAATGATAGGAATAACAGGGGAAAGAAAGATAGAATGAAAGAAGAGTGATAAAGAAAATAAAGAAATAAAGAAAGAACAGAGCATGAAAGAAAGTTTAACTCTACCTTTACAGTCGTGCTATATCAGCGATGTAATGTAACTGAAAATGTCAAATTGTTCTAATATTTGTCCTTGTATGGGATAAATTGTGACCGTGATTTTTACCCTATTCTTATCAGACCCAGATTTTAACCCTTTCACATTTTTACGACATAAATTAGGTTGGTGCAGACGCCAAAATTGATGTCTGTAAAGGAAAGATCCTTGTTAGTTAAAGCACGCAAAGTATTCAAGTGAAATGAGAACATACAATTGGTAATTAGCATTTTCCTCATTTCGGAACAGGATCTTTGTTTAACTATTAGTATTAGGTACGTCACAGCAGGGGTTGTATGTTGACATGTGTTAAGAAGGCCCTTGATAAAGTGTTTTGCAAACACGAATGAAAGAGCACAAACTGCAATTAACGACTGGGACTTTCATTTTCTCTTCTATTCTGGTTTTCCGACTAAAGGCAAAAATATTGCCCAATAACACATTTCCCCACGACGCTTCAGATTCAAAATCGTTTTATAATTCTGTTCTCATGCAGGAAATTTTCCCCGAAAGCGAGTCTTTGCAGCCTGTGCTGTCGTATAAGTAAGTAAGTAAGTAAATCGTTTATTATAGTGACTTGTGCAAACAATTTAACAACAAACAATACAAATACAATAAAAAACACCCGGCCCCATGGGCCTATAAGTCACTTTTTAACAATACAATGTAATACTTATATACACACGTGAATGGAAATGGGGTCTTGTATGAAGGGAAGTAATTTGATTATCAGCATTTTCATAAATAAGAAAAGTAGAATTGAAAGTAGCATGTTGCAAAATTGCTTATTTGATACCAGACCTCTGACCATTATGTTAGACTTTGGGCTTCTAGAATGATAGAAGGGTTGTCATTTGGTCAATTCACCACCCCTTGATAGAGGTATTGAATTGATCAAATGGCAAATCTATTGAAGCATGCTTAACCTATTCATTTTAAATTGTCGATCCAATAAAATTGGGGAAAACTCTAATATGTGTACTATATGAAGAAATAGGTAATAATCAAATGAAGTCTAAGACTGTAAGATTAAATTCAAAATATCAGAATGGCCCTTAGCGAAACGAAATATAAAGGCACTTTCAATTTCGTGATATCGTACCGCGTAATTTACGCTGGTAAGCAACAGAACTAGTAAGAGGAGACATATTCGTTCACATGAACCAATATCACTCCTCTGACAAGGTCAGAGTCAGATAAGATATTTGATATTCTACTTTCATGTATATGTTAAAGTCGAGCTGTGTGGACTGAGATCAGCTAGCCCGATTGTGCTAACCGATCTCATTCATCACCGTCGGCTCAAATGTCTGACTTATATACAATATATACAAATGTAATAAGGTAATAAATCGTGTTCCATGCAAGAAAACGTTATGTATAAAGAGTTTTGCGTCTCATGAGTAAAGCTTTTACAACAAATTTGGCCAATTTGCGTTCATGATTAGAAATAAGAATACTCAATTTTTCGTCTGGAGAAAGCCTTTGAAACCATCCATCAACTATGATTTCACCAAATATGTGATCTCGGATTCGACTATAATATGGGCATATGCATACAAAATGACTCTCGTTCTCAACCACATTATCATTGCAAAATATACAAAGGCGTTCATTCAAAGTTTCTCCTATGTAACGACCAGTTTCTATACGAAGGGGTAGAATACCACATCTTAATTGCGCAAGTACTGAGCGTTCATTTTTCTGTAAGTTTAATGTAACATATCGTTCAATCGACGGAGATCCCTTGAACAGCTTATAGGTTCGAAGTTTGGGTGAGTTTTCGACACCGACAGTCCATAGGTTTTTGTAATACTCTTTTAGTCTATTTTCAGCAATAACTAAGTCTACAGTACCCTTGTTATTAAACTCGTCGGATAAATCAATGATTTCAAAAATATGCTTGATTTCACTGGACCAATTATCTTTACACATTCTAAAGTCATGATTAAACAAAATCTTTGTTAAGCGATTATCATCCATGCGTACCAGTCTATTCCAATAGCGAATCATGTTCAACCACTGTCTGTATTGGCATGGTATCCAGTCTATATCGCCTATTAGCGCCAAAACCGGAGCGTATCTGTGAACTCCCATGAAGTAACGCATGGCCCTATTTTGAACGTTATCAAGGCACTTGAACGATTTAAACCCCCAGGTGGAAGATCCATAGTCTAAAATCGGCGTCACACAACTGAAGAATAGCTTTTCATATGCTTTAAAACCGAAATCTTTCGTTACACTTAGTTTCGATATGATACCGCCTCGGGCCCGACTTGCTCCTTTAGAGATAGCACTGCAATGGGATGTAAAGGCTAAATGTTCGTGAAAATAAACTCCCAGATATTTGTAACAATCAACCATGCCCAGCTCGTTCTGACCAATCATAAACTTATGCTCAGTCCGCCTGTGTCGTCGTGGCCGAAAATGTATACACTTCGACTTATTAGTGTTTATGAGTACACGCCATTTGTTACACCATGCCGATAAAGTGTCTAACATTTTTTGGAGATTTTGTTCGGACGAAGCAATGAAGGCAATGTCGTCTGCATATAACAGCAGAGAGAGTTTTCTATTATCAATTTGAACTCCAAGGTCAAGGTCATTGATTTCACTGACAAGGTCGTTGATAAAAATTGCGAAAACCGTGGGTGAGATACAGTCTCCTTGTTTGGTACCTATTGAGCAGCTGAACCAATCTGTCATCGAGTTATTTAATCGAACGCACGATTCCGAACTAGCATAAATCGATTTCATTGAAAAGTACATTTTACCGTCGATACCGTTCAATAAGAGTTTATAAAGAAGCATATCTCTGTCTACGAAGTCGAAAGCTTTCTGTAGATCTATAAAAGCAGTGTAAATGTTTTTATTATTTCGAACGACTCCATTTAGTGTAAATACGTGGTCTTCACAAGATCTGTCTGATCTAAATCCATTTTGTTCATCGGCCAGTATATTATTACGTTCTAAGTGTTTCATAATACGTTTGTTCATGACCGCACTATACAGCTTACTAACACAAGAAAGCAAACTTATACCTCGATAATTCAATGGTATGCGATTATCTGAGTTTTGATCCTTTAATAATGGGCAGATAACTGATTTTCTCCACTCTGTAGGTATTATGCTGGTATCAAAAATAAGTTGAAATAAACATTGAAGCACAGCGATAACGGGTGGAAATTTCAATGCAGCATATGGTATATTGTCTATTCCGGTTGCCGATTTTGATCTTGCTGCCATAACAACTCTGGTGACCTCCTCTATAGTAATATTGGTATTCAATTGTTCGTTGTGGTTATACAAAGGATCCATCATGTTTAATTCAAGAGTTTCTTTGTGTGATTTTGCCCTAGTATAATGTAAATTGTCAAAGTTCGAATCGTCTGTGTTAAGCCCATTATATAGATTCGAAAACTCTTGCCTCCATACGTCGAATACGCGATTCGGATCCGAATTAGCACTTCCGTCATTTTCGACAATTTCAATGGGAATACTACGAGATTTTCTCGGACCAAGACCCTTAATCTTAGCCCAGAATATAATGACCAAAAGGTGTTTACAAAATCGGAATAATGAAGTTTGAAACATGCAGATGACAAAACAGATGTTGACAAATATTGACTACATATCAGCCAGTATCTGAAAAATGTCTTTTAATCCTTTCCCAAACGGCAAATGTTTAGGATGATCCACTAAAAAACTGCCACAATGACAAAATGGAAGTTATTAAAGATAGAATTTGTGTAAAATATGACATAGAAAAGAGACAAAAGGAGAAACTGCCAACTCCCAAGCCTTTTCTATCAGGGACGTCAAAACCAGGTCTTGTTTGGGGAAGGGTTAAGGATTTTGAGCCCAACATGGTTCCAGATCAGCCTGCGTATACACGCAGTCTAACCATGAACCATTATGGTCTCTAATAACATCTTTGTGGTTCGTAGCAACTGTAAGATAGCTTCAATGATCCTGACCAGACTGTTCTTACATAACAGCTTGAAACATGCCAGCCTGGTCTCAAATGCTATAAGGGACGTTTTTCCAGATCCTGGCTCATCAATATAGCATTGAAAATGTTGAGTCAAGCTGAGAAGATTCCGATTATAAACATTTTTGTCACTGTCTCTTTATTTCACAAGCTTTTCATTTTATTACAAAAAATGTACACTTAAAGACACTTCCAACGCAACACTTACCTTTTTGGTAATAACTTGAAATTTAATGAATCATTTTTCATCAAATTTTCATCAAATCTTATTCATTCACAATTATATAATATTTGTAATTTTCATGAAGAAACTTTGAGTAAAAATGATTAAATTTGCAGTTCATATAATATGACTAGAAAACAAAAAGTCGCAAAAAAGTTGTGCGAGCTGATAACGTAAATTCACGTTATTCATGTAACAGCAGTAACGCTTATGACATTCTGCTAACACTCTGTGTGTCCGTCATGGACCTAAATGACATGAAGACACCCCCTTTTCATTGATTAAGCATAATTGATGACGAATCTTTGCGGGATCATTCTTAACTCGCCCATTTTAAGTTCCTGTTCCAGTTGTTGGAAATTTCTTGGAGCAAAAGGGGCGAAAAACTAATGTCTGGTAACAAATTCAGTGATCTTGTGCAATGCCGACACGTACAAAACATTATTTCTTACATAAAATAGGTGCAACTGAATTCTAGTATTACTTGGCACGTGAAAGCATGTTATCAAATCTTATGAAGCAGTGGTATGAGATATGAGCTTGATTTGGTGACGCTGCTTCGGTGCTATTGACTTCTGCAATTGCCTGGAGTTTTGTGACTTTTCAAATTTGAGTCTTATTGAAAAACCTAAATATTTTTTATGTTCTGATCAGTCGATTTCGATGAAATTTACAGAAAACATGTAAACGTAGTTGATTTATATTTGCTGAAAATTTCATAAAATATGCTGCTTTATTTATTTAATTATGATGAAAAATGTAAGTGTTGCGTTGGAAGTGTCTTTAAGTGTATGTTCAATATAGCATAAAAATAGTGAAGCAAACTGGGCAAATTCTGGTTATCAACAGTTTCTTCTGTGGTCCACGCGTTCTGTTATAAAGAATATATGTTCAATACAGCATAGATCATAGTTAGGCAAATTTAGCAAATTCTGGGACCCGTATTATCAACGATCGTCCGATTATTTTTTGCGTTATTATTTGTAACAACGAGCCTGATTGGCCAAACTGATTTCTTTTGCAATCAGAAAATTTCTCATACAGTTTACACAAAATCGCGGTCGTAAGGTCGTTGATAATACAATTCCCAGGTTATCAATATTTTCTTCTACATGTATGTCTCAAAACATCCCAAGATTTTTTTTTACAAATGTTCAAACACGTCTTGTATGAGAAAAGGGGTTAAACATCTGAATCAGTGACTAGGCATAATTGGTGTTATTATCGAGTGGAACGTTTTTGCTTTACCCTTTCCACAAAAACAACATAATAAAAGTACAATTTCACTACATTTTTCAGGGAAGGCAAACAATAAAGAACGCATCTTCAAGCTATGATCAGAAAGATACAATGCATACGCTCTCCGACAATATCAAGATCCATCAACGAAATAAATACTAGGCAAAAAAAGATAAGAATAAAAGAGTCATGCGTTCTTCGCAAAAGAGGTTTTGGCCGCAAAATGAATAGTGAATGAGAGGACAAACTCCGCTAATTCATCGTACATTGTGACTATTTGATCACCTTGGGTGAAACGAGTATGTCAAATCTTTGAAATACATTTTGACCTCCATAAGACCATAATTATACTGACCGTGCGAATGTAGTCAATAATTTTCGGAATGTCTCTATGAAATCTTACGACCAGTGCTGTATTTATAAACTCTTGAAAAATGGACACATTAATACCGTAATTCGTTCAATGTCTGACACGAAATGAAGGTTAAACTAACATAAAATCGTAACCGCTGACTCACAGTATTTTCAGTACTTTGATTAGCAGTACAAGAGTATGCCTATAATAGATTCGCTATTAAACGAGAATAATTTCAGTTGTATTGATGAAGCAATTCAACTGTAAAAATTCTCGTATAATTGTGAATCTATTATACTATAATTATCGTGGCTTTTCGTCGAAAACCTCGTAACTGCAGCTCAAAACAAACAGAAATTACGAAGTTTTTTGTTGAAAAGCATCGATTTGCATGTCACACTCCCAAACACTGTTCGAATTTCATTCATATCGGAAATGAAACATTGAATTCTGTAGAACTTCCTTTATTTGTTGATCGAAAACCTCGTTTTGAGCCAGAGTAAAATGGTTCTTCCAATCGGCAACGTTCCCTTTCCTGAAGATCACCGACTGTCCATCCTTGTTCGTGGGCTTTGCTTCTTTCTCGATTATATTTTTTGCATCTTCTTTCTTCAGGTTGGTCAGTGAGCAAGCATCGAGAACTGATTGTAGCGCTTCATCACTCAGGCTCAATCCCAGATGTTTAGCCAACCGACGAGAACATTCAAGTCCATTGGTCTTTAGATCCTCATAATAGAATACTTCTATATCGAGTTTCTTGTTGTTTCTGATTTCGGTTTCCCAGGCTTTATAGTAATCAAAACATGAACAGATTGGAACATGTCCTTCTCTGAATGACTCGAAGTATTCCGCCCAATCTTGCTTGTTACTAATTGCAGCGGTGTTCCGTAAGTGATAAAAGTATGACACAGCCACGTCTTTTGGATTTCTCAGCATCAAAACTACCTTTCCTTTACCCTCTAGGAAATAAGACGGAATTCGGTTTGGTCGTAAATGAGTCGGTGCTATGCGCGGTGCCATCGCGTTTTGGAAGGTTTCAATTGGTGCCAGTTCAAGATGTCGAGCCGATTGTTCCCTGTGCTTCACCTTGTCGCTTTCCTCCATCTGTGTTTCTACCAGCCTATTTAGAATGCCGCGCATCCAGTGAGTGCCGGACTTTGGATAGCTGCAGATTAGGACGTCGCCGTCCTTGTGCGTGGCGTCACGTATGAGGGGTAGTCTTTCCTTCATGCTCTTGACCACTGCAGGAATAGCCAGCGTCAAAAGGTCGTCAGCTATCGCCGTCAGTTTGATAGACTCGCCGTTCTTTGTGGGCATCTCTATAAAGTCACTCATCTGCAATAAAGTAAAATGCAAATGAGCGGGTATCTGGAAAAACGTCCTTTATAGCGACAACCATATTTCAATATTATCCTGTGCCTAAGTGAAGTCCGATTGTGATCCATACTGCTCTCATAAGATTGCTACAGGTCATGGAGAAGCCGTAAGCAAGCAATATGGCTCCTGATCAGACTGCGTGTATACGCAGGCTGATCTGGAACCATGTTGGGCTCAAAAGCCTCAAGGGACCCTTTTCCAGATTCCGGCTTTAATACATTTTAGCTTGGATCTGAAATGCGTCCTCATATAATTTTAGACAATGTTCAGTGTTTCCGTATCGGTCTGTTGTCAAGTAGGCTATAGTCTGATGAAGATGCCTGCTGAAAACTTATATTTTTTAAAGGTCATAAATAAACTGTTAGAGAATAACATTGGTCGTGATTAGGCTGATCCGGATCCATTTTGTTCTCAAATGCCATAAGGGACCCTTTTCCAGATAATGGCTCATTTGTATAGCGCAAAAAGTAAAAAGAAGATATTCCATTGTGCTTCACATGGTCCTCTGATAAAGATAGGCCTACGTGCTCATAGGAACAAGGGAATGTTAGGAGGGGTAAAGGTTGGCCAGAAATGACGACATTTCCTTTTTATACTTAAAGAGCAGGGAAAATCCAATTCAGCCTAATAGGCCTGTCCCACCTAACCGAATTTTTACACCGAATGCGTACCGAACATAATTCGGTGTATTCGTTAAAGGTTCGTTCCACAAACGGTTTGTGTTCGGTATGTTTACGGTGCCATTCGGTGCTTTTCGTCGACATTACGCGGTGTTCGCAGACGCCTAAAAAAGTTTTTGAGCATGCACAAAATTTTTCAACGAATGCAGCGAATCAAAGTTTCGGAATGAGTACGGCAATCGTTCGCAGAGGGATCGGTAGGCTTGCGTCTGGTATTCGTTACATTCGTTTTTGGTGTCGGTACTAATTCGCAGACGAATTCCTGTTCGGTATGTTAGTTATGATCTCACCGAATGACTAGCGTTTGCATACCGTTGAAGGTGCGTTTATTTACCGATCTGGCCGAAAAGGTAAACGAACCGCTAACGAAACACACCGATCCTGACGATGCCATTCCGAATATGACGTTATATTCGTTACTCAAACGGCAGGGGTTCGTTGATGTTTGGGAACAAGTTGGGGCATATTTCGGAGAAACATCGTTGGCTGTTCGACACATTCGCTACAAGTTCGTTACGTGTTCGGTGTATGGTCGGTACACAATCGTTGAAAACCAAAGTTCACCGAATAAAATGACAACAACACTGCGAATTTCGCACTTAACATTCGGTACGAATTCGGTGCCACTATTCGGTTAGGTGGGACAGGCCTATAATATTCAGACACTGGCACGGACAGGGGCTTGCCCTACCCCATTATAAAATGGCTTCCTTCAGGCCTGTATTTGTAAAGACTTGTATTCACAGTATCAGGTGTTTTGGATTAATTTAATCTTTATAAAATTGCCTGAATAAATGAATCATTAGTGGATAGCTGAAAAAGGATTTTCATCAAATGATATGGAAACATATTTCCACCACCTTTGCCGTCCTGTATATGTACATTTTTATTTTAAAGGGACATTACATTCCGATTTCATTTTTTATAAGTATGTATTGATGCAAAGATTGATTATTCTAATGCGTTGAAATGCTATCAGTTTTTTGAAGTTGTTATTGATAAGCAAAAAATACGCCTTTAAAGTTGAGACAGAAATGACAAATTCCATATAAATCTGAACTGTTGTCCACAGCAATTTGTTTTATTTTAGCACAAAAATATTTATTTCTGATAAACGGTTTAATATTTTGGCTTGAAATTGTTAGTATTTTCATAAGATAATCTGCTATTTTAGATTAAAACAAAAGTGAAATTTATGAAAAATAAGAGTGAAATGTCACTTTAAGGAAGTCCACCCCTAATGAGATTCGCGCGACGTCGGAATTATTCGGGCGACGTCGAAAACATTCGGCGGTTGAACTTTCCACCGCCGAATGTTTACGACCACGCCCTAGTAGGTTAGGATAGGTAACGCCGTTGGAAAAAAAAAACTCCGATGTTTCATGAATCTCAAAATGGCGACATTACGGGTATTCTACTTTAAACCGTCGGACAAAAACCTATAAATACAGGACTCTCAAACGACACATGTTTTGGGCTGGAATGACCTCTTATAAATATGTAATGTTTTCTTCATAATTCTCGTAACTGTAGCTTAGTTAAAGCTACTCTAAAGCAGCTGGTCGAAATGAAAAAAAAATGAAAAAGAAAAAAAAATGTAAAGGTTTTGTGCTTGTCACCTTCGACTGATTGAATACGTAAATGCTATCAGTTTTTCGAAGTTGTTTATAAGCGAAAAATACGCCTTTTAAGTTGAGACAAAAATGACAAAATTCATATAAATCTGAACTGTTGTCCACAACATTTTGTTTAATATTAGCACAACAATGTGTTTCTCGTAAATGGTCCAATATTTTGGCATGAAATTTTTAGTATTTTCATTAGAACATTTGCTCTTTCAGATAAATATAAAATTATAAATGTAAAATTTATGAAAAAATGTAAAATGTCACTTTAAGAAATGAACCGGAAACAGCTGGATTAAGCCAGAATACATCGTGACACTTCATGCGTCTAGAAGACATCTATATTTTTTTTTAAATTTGTTCACGGTGGATAAATCATGTGGTTTTGGGGAAACGTTCACACCGAAATAGTTCTCTTCAATGTTTGTTTTGTTTAATTTCTCAGCATAAATTGTTCAGATTTTATAGAGATTAAGTGCACCGTAGGCGCCATTTAGAGGGCTATTCCCAGTTTAAATTCACTCTGAACCAACTCCCATGGTGTTTTAAACTTTCAAGCGAAAGCACGGAAAATGTGGGTAAGGCACTGTGTTGTCAGTGCACACTCATTCGAAATGTATTTGATTCCTGTAAAAGGGATACATCTAAGATATTTTAAAGATCAGGATAAGTCTGAGCACGCGTAGGTTTGGGAAAGAAAGGAAAAAAATAATGCTAGGTTCCTACTGCCTAACTGATCAACTCGATCAACACGACCACCTAATTTCCCCGATCAAGCCGACCAACTGTATGTACACGACTTTTTCTCGATCTCTTGTCGATCAAACTAGACCCCAACCCGAGCACTCCCGACCATTTTCCAATTGAAGCCCGACCATCTTTCCGATTTCTACCTGATCACCCGTCCTTAATTCGAGCCCTACATGATCAAGACTCGACCATCTCGATCTATACACGACCAGAGCGAGCTGGTTCTATTCTAGGTATTCTGAATGAAAATATTTCCTCAGTGTCTGAGATTATCACATATTCACATAACGTGGTTACCCGAGTGAAATCATTTAATTTCATTTGAGATAATGCAAGAATGAAAGAGGGAAGAATAGAGAGATGGAAATAAAAGAAATGAAGAAAAATACATAAATGAATAAAGAAGCTAAACTTTACCTTGAATGAATGACGTGCAACATCAAGTGCGATGGATTGAAAATGAAACTCAAATTACCCTATTGTGTATCTTTTTATGGGATAAATTTTGGTCGTGATTTTAACCTTTTTAATCAGACCTAGATTTTAAACCTTTCAAAACCGACAAAAATTTGGACTCTTCCTACTTGAAATCTTCTATACACGACAAAAATCAATGCTGTTTTGCTAACTAGACTTATCATGTGTTTGCAATCAATCGCAAAAAATATTAAAAGAAAATATAAAAACAACAAAAATGCTGGCGTCAATTTTTCAAGCTACACAATAGGGGTTTGCATTTCCAAGGAAGTGTCTTAAGGGGGAATGCTCCAGTTTTTCGGAACACTCGGTCATTACTGTAGTAAATTGAATGTTTCGTACCAATATGTTTCGCTACCATATTTTCAATAATACAACATATCATTACAATTTACCATTTTCGACGTTAAAAGTGTATTTATTATGCGAAACTGAATTCCTCAAGATGGAAATCGATTATTTAGAGCAAGACAGTCGTAAGTGTGTATGCAGATACCGCTGTTTTGCGTCATTTTATTCATGTGTAGCTGATGAAAATTGCTGTAATTCACTAATAAGTGCGCTGACCTATACATTTTCTTTTTGAATTATTATCAGGACATGTTGCTTAATACAATGAGGGAGTTTCATCAAATTCTATTATGTAGAACTTGAAATATATCCAAAAATATTCAAATTTTGACTTAAAACACTCGAGCTTCGTTGATCTAACCGAACACATGAACATGCTGTTTTATACATTTACGCGTTTATAATAACACATATTTTGGGTTTCCTGTTCTTATTAAACGTAAAACGTTACTTTAAATCCGTTTTTGGGACTAAACGATGAATATACGGCATTTTATTAGCATTTTAGTGACCTTGAACAGGTGCAAGAAATTGTGCATTTTTTCGCTGTAGGGGTATGTGATACAAATGCCTATAGAATTCAAACAAGATCGCCGACCATCCTTTTTTATTTTATATTTCAATTGATGATAACATGTAATTTCAACATACAAAATATAAATAAATTCTATTATTGGGAAAAAAATTAGGAAACTGGAGCATTCCCCCTTAAGAATGCGCCTGTAAACCAACGTTCTATGTATTTTTTAAATAAACTACCATTTTAAGATACATTTCAATAAGATGAGCTCAAGGTTTTGTCATAATAATAAGCATGCAGTATATGCTAAGTAAGACTACACGTCTGTGCATGCTTATCTTTGTCTATATTGCCTGCCATAGTTTTGGTCACAAATGTAAGTTGACGTGAAGAACATGGGAAGGGTAAAGAAACTTTTTACAAAATATGAATGAGACAGTATGAAATACAATGCTTGTGACTGGTTTAATATTTTATGCTTTTCTATGTGTTTTACTTTTAAGCTAAGTCATTGAGGAAATTAAATTCATCTGCAATACCTTTAAACTTGGGCTGTATTAAAATGTTGCCTAAGTACACACAGGCGACAATCACGTGACTTTGTTATGATATATTTTCCTCACTTATGTAAACAAAAACACCCGGTAAGAACACATTTTCTCAAATTTTGAATCAAATACTTAACACTCAATATTGAGATACGTGCCATTCGATACGTCATACTCTCTGGTCTATTTTGGTACCAAGATCTTCCCTCAAATCCCTGTCAAAGCTGAGAACATTCGTGCAAAGTATTTTTAAATGCCGTGATATATTTTCTTAAGAAATGTTTGCACTTTGCACGAATGTTCTCAGCTTTGACATGGATTTGAGGGATGATCTTGGTATCAAAATAAACCGGAGATTACGACGCATCGAATGGCACGTATCTCAATTCTGATAGTTAAGTATTTGATTTAAAATTTGAGAAAATATGTTCTTGCCGAGTGTTTTTGTTTACATAAGTGAGGAAAATATATCATAACAAAGTCACGTGATTGCCGCCTGTGGTACAGTACGCTGGAAAACCCACGTGGATTTACGGAAACGTTCACATCGAAAAATCGTCCGCTTCAAGTAAACCGGGAATGACCCCCTCAAAGGCGCACACGGTGCGCTTTAGCTCTTTAAAATTCGTAGAGAATTGACTGAGAAATTAGACAAAACATACTTGAAGCGGAGGATTTTTCGGTGTGAACGTTCACAAAAGAAACATGTCTGCTTTATCCACTGTGTACCGGTTATATTCTCGTATGCGATTACACGTAAGGGTACGCAAAATTTTGAATTTCATTTATTAACTCTTATTTTAAGGCCCCTAAAAGCAAGGGTTTGGGAAAACATTAAGACAAAGGAAAAAATGCTGATAGGCATAATCAGTATTTTCTCATTTACTTCAATATTTCATGGACTCTATTGTACAACAATTATATCATTATAAACGTCTATTTTGTCGTCTGATGCTGCTTTCAATTTCGTCAATCCTAATATTTTGTCGTTTTGGGAAGGGCTTTTATATAGGACATTTTTTTCAATTTTTACATTTTCCAAATAAAAGGAAGACTACGTTTTTTTTAAACCCAAACTGTGTGTTTGTGGAGAGCATAGCTCTCTTTTGTTGTCATCTTCCAGTGTACTTGGCAAACCACACGACTTCGGAACTATACTCTAGGAAAAAAATACCTCCCCAAACAATTAAAAAAAAAACAAAGGTCTAAATAACAATTGGAATAGTCTACAATCAGACATGTCATTGTATAAAATATATGGCTTGTAGGATCTATGCAAAAATTCAAGTAAACGAATCTTAAATAGAAAAGAGACTGATGTAGTAATTTGCCATTCACATTTGGGTCATGCAGGCCATGCGGTCAAGTCATTTGGCCTAAATTTTGGACAATGCACAAATAGAATCACATTCCAAGGACAGGATTTTACTTCTATAATACGTTCAAAGTTAAACGAGAATCGATACAAATATTTTGGTTTATTTTAGGGTGGACAGGTATGAATATGCATAAGTAGTTACTATAAATAGTCAAATATACATCCTATCTCCCCTATTATCCGTTATAGGCCTATTCCCTCATTAGTAAAAGATTTTGAATCGTTTATACTAGCATACTGAGCGTGTCTATCTGAGGTTTATTTATTGTAAAGCTTGTCTCGTTTGGTGAAAGTATGCTGTGTCACAGATAAAGGTGGCATTAGAGTACATTTCCATATGAACACAACTTCTCGTACATTTATGGATGGATTGATTTGAATTTTCATAAAAAAAAGCCAAAAAGTTTTAAGATTTAGGTTACTTGAAATTGTCTTCTGCAACATCCCTGAATTTAGATCAATCTTCGATTGCATGGCTATACAAGTAAATAAATTCTATTTGTCAACCATGCTATGTGATTGTCAATGCTGATAAAAATTTGTATCAGATTTCTTAAAAAAAGATTGTTATAACATTTACGGCCAGTGACTGTATAAGTAAATCTCGAAAAAACACGTTGACGGCGAAATTCTAGGGTGGTCCAAAATGAAAGGTGAAACAGACGATAATTTCAAGTGAAGTTTTCAAACTTTTTGGTCTCTTTTGTGTCGAAAGAATTACCATTAGCAATTTCTTCATTTTCCACAATGTGTTCAAGCCTTTTTATACGCCCGTCGAAGACGGGACGTATTATGGGATCACCCGTGACGTCCGGCGTCCGGGCGTCCGGCGGCGTCCACTTCTTTGTCCGAAGCATAACTTTGTCACCTTAAGTCCGATTGACTTTAAACTTGGCAGTTATATTCTTCTCATCATTACGGAGTGCAGTGCACAAGAACCATAACTCTACCTGGCCTATTTATTGCCCTTTGTTGTTTTTCATACTTGAATCTCGTCCTGAGTGTATCTCTAAAAGTATAATAGCTAGGATCATGACACTTCATGAGTGTATAGATCTTACCAAGGGGGAGTGCAGTGCACAAGAACCATAACTCTACCTGGCCTATTTTTTGAGTTATTGCCCTTTGTTGTTTTTCATACTTGAATCTTGCCCGGAGTGTATCTCTAAAAGTATAATAGCTAGGATCATGAAACTTCATGGGTGTATAGATCTCACCAAGGGGGAGTGCAGTGCACAAGAACCATAACTCTACCTGGTCTATTTTTTGAGTTATTGCCCTTTGTTGTTTTTCATACTTGAATCTTGTCCGGAGTATATCTCTAAAAGTATAATAGCTAGGATCATGAAACTTCATTGGGGTATAAATCTCGCCAAGGGAAAGTGCAGTGTACAATAACCATAACTCTACCTGACCTATTTTTGTAGTTATTGCCCTTTGTTATTTTTCATACCTCATTTTTGTCCAGGGCATATCTCCAAAAGTATAATAGCTAAGACCATCAAACTTTTACCAACGTGCTGCTCCTGTCGACATAAAGCAATGTTACGGGCGTATCTTGTGACAGTTTGACACCTTTTTGCTTTTGTGAAAGTCAAAAAGAGTCAATGTGTGGGAATGGGTTAATCTGAATACGACAGCCAGCCATTGGGTATTTTTGTACTTGTTTTCAGAAAATAAAGGCAATATTGTCAATCAAACAAAAATGGCAATATAATAAACAAAGGGAGATGGTCAAATAATAACCAAGTAGTTCGATATTTTGATCTAGTTCACCCCCTTCACGAGGGAAAATACCTAAAGGATTTAAATATACTACCCCACTCTTTTAGCAACCACTTTGAACTAAGTTGTTTTTATTTTTTTTAATGGTAACGATGATCTGATTATGGAGAAATTACTTCGCTCGATACAGTTTGCATTTCAAGATCAATTCGCTGAAACATCAGGTGGTAATGCATTTATAAAACAAATACATGAACAGATCGGTACTCTCCAATTCAAAAGTCGCCGGAATTTGTTTTGTTTATTTATCCCCCATCTATAGTCAACTAATAAAGAAAACTTTTCGCAGAAAATTGATATAATTGTATCCATACTATTGTGGTAATAGTCGTTTTTGCTGTCTTTTTTTTTTTGTAAATTAGGCTTATCCCTCCCACATATGACAGATCAATGTCGAGATATTGAGAATCTTGTGACAATTAAAAAATAGTTTTGTCATCGTTTTGCATTTTGATCTAAATTACACAATGTATTTGTAATATTGTCTTATCTAGTGGTAGACGAAAATCACCTCGGAAATTTACTTTTATGAAAGAGACCAAGTTATAGTTTTAGTAAGTGTATAGCAGAGATGCCAGATTTAATAATATATTACGTGTCTTTATTTCGTTACCTAACTTCCAAAACAAAGCAGAATGTTAATTATGGAATAGGTTTTTTCACTTAAAAACTAATAAAAAGCTTACAAAACATCACGAGCTCTTATGTCGATTTAGATGATAATATTATCAATGTCTTCTAGTCATATCGTTAAAATAGGAAGATTCAATGCACCAATATGCTGAGGTCAAATACCTGTGTGTCTGTTTATGGTGACGAAATGTTATCGCGACGTAGGAATGAACGGATATGATCTACATTAAAGTGGATACTTGTATTCTGTTAAACAGTGAATAATAGTGTTTTCTGATTTTGTAAAGAATCTTATATGTATAGTTTATTATTTCAGACGGTTATCTAAAACGAGTTTTTTTCTGTTTGTTTTTTGTTGTTGTTTTTTAAATAATTTACATTCTGGGATTTGGCAATAATAAATACTCGGAGTTAACATGGTAAAAATGAAGTACCAGCATGTGTGTAAAGTGATAACCCTGATGTTAGTGTATATGTGCCTGTTACATACAACTACAGGCCAACCTCGGCCATCCACCATGGTGCTCCAGAACAACCAGTTTACCAACGTTGTCGTGGCTCTACATGACAGTATCGCGGAGGATAAAACATTGATTGATAAACTTAAGGTATTCCATCCATCATTGGAAACTAAATACTTCGTGCATCTTCGGTATCATCCGTAGCAAAGGCGATTGACGAGGGTATCCGGATTTTATTCTAAAAAATCCGGATACCCTCATCAATTTTCGTTGCAACGCTAAAACGCCATAGATGAAGTGGGAATTACACGGTGCTTTGGTATCCAATGATTGTTTTGACCCATTCCCAGGTATCTTATTTGTGGACCGGTCAAAACAATGAAGTTAAATCCCACAAAATGTTACTCAATGTATAACAACATTAAAGAATGTATAGAAAAGGAGAAAATGCCGACTACACGCATTTTCACCTTTTCTGTCATTGAGTTTCAAAGCTTCTTCGCCTTCGGTAGGTAGGCCCTACATTCAAAACAAAACCAGAACATTTAGAACTATGGAAAGGTTACAGCTCTACTTAACAGGTAAAGTTAATTAGAAATTAAATGCTTACCTGAAGAAAAAAGGCTTTAGTTTCTAATGACTTGTTTTACGTACGAAGTATACGGACAATTTTTGCCTCGCTTCAGGTAAGAAATTGTGCAATATTTTTCTTATTTCTGCTCCAATTTTCAAGCGGTTTGTTGCATGTACCCTGCATTAGTGAGCTCTTTCCTCGGATATATAACTTGCTTGTAGAATCTTTGTACTTTGTCCAAAAATTGATCCCAACTGACCAGAAAAACGACAAAAAATTCAGGCCCCTTTTCTAGTCGGTTGGGATCAGTTTTTGAGAAAAGTACAGGGAAGTTCCAGATAAATAATACATCTGAGAAAAGGGCTCGGTAAGACGGAGTACATGCAACAAACCGCATGAAAATTGATGCAGAAATAAGAAAGTTATTGCACAAATTCTTACCTGAAGCGTGGTTAATTTGGCCGTAGTCGTTACGATTTCGCTTTCTGGTCGGTTGGGACAATATTTCGGAAAAAGTATCATGAGTTATCTAATATGTCATACATCCAATGAAAGAGCTTGATAAGGCGGGGTACATGCAACAAACCGCTTGAAAATTGATACAGAAATAAGAGAGTTATTGCAAAATGTCTTACCTGAAGCGAGGCGAGTTGGCATCAAATTTTGTGCAAAAAAAAGACTGAGTTTACCGTTATGTTTTGATAAACCGTCGGTGTCGTTATAACATCTCGCAACTATAAATAAACCATGACCTCTGGACAGACGAGTCAAACTGAACAGGTAAACCAGGTATGTAAACGTTGTGGTTTTAAGAAGGCGTTTACCGTTAGATGTAATCACAACACCCCTCTCACGCAGGACAGTCAATAGTTAAAAGTACATTTTAGTCTCAATGTTGATGGTACCACTATACGGTTTGATTCAAGCCGTAGTTACGAGATTTTGTAACAACATCAACGAAATATATACTATTTATTTGTCCGAAATTACGTCACGGTTTACTTGATAAAATCGTTCCCTATTGTCGGTAGTCGTTATCCATCCCATCATGCACAATCCCCACCGTGACTCGGGAAAGTTTTCATAATCATCGACTTGTATTCTGTAGGACACGATGACAAAGGCGTCACAAACACTCTACACGGCCACCAGACAGAGAGCGTATTTTAGAGAGATTGTTATACTGCTACCCAGTACATGGTCAGATGATGCTTCATATGGGACACCAACGTCACATACTATCAATCTGGTAGGAGAGTTAATGATTACAATCAGATATCAAACAATTCATGCATCTTCGGACGTGCGTCATCCGTAATAACGGAAATTGACGAGGATGTCCATCGTCAATTCCCATTGCGATGGTTGACGCCCAGAAATTGACGAAGGTATCTGTTAACCCTTTCCCAAACAAGACCTGGTTTTGACGTCCCTAATAGAAAAGGCATTGGAAAACATTGAGACAAAAGAAGAAAGTGCTGATAATCAGCACTTTCTCCTTTTGTCTCAATATTTTCCGAGCTAAATTGTGCACAAATCCAACTTTAATCAACATCCATATTGTCGTCTGCAGAAGCTCCCAAATTGGATCACCCCAATTACATTCAGGGCTATAACGAGTATGCGATTTGAACCCGGATACCCATCTGACATACACGATAAGTACCCGAGTACATATCTGAAAATTTCCCACACAAAAAGAACTTATCTGCTTTGTAAACTTGGTTGGCTGGAATTCTCTACCACTTTGACAATAATTATAAACTACGTTTTGTTTCCATGTATTTGATTTAAACTGTTATACGTTTTGAGACAACGTGCGAATAATGCCCTACATAACCGATCTACTTTTCGTGATAGGTTTCACAGATCTTATAGGTAGGCCTAATCCTGTCATATTGCAGGCTGACGTTATAATAACGGACAACTTCCGGCGTAAACGAAGCGTCCACACACGTTCATATAGAGGTTGTGGGGAACAAGGGGTCCACGTGCTTCTGAATAAGGAGTTTATGACGATACCAAGAGCAGCCCCGTATTTTAATAGACCAGGTACATTAATTCTCTCTATATTTACTATGCGTCTGTACTGTGTGTGCATTATAGCTTGGAAAATAACTGAAGCAAAATGAGGAAATGCCGGTTATCAGAATGTCAATCGATTGTTGCCGTGTTTTCTCAATCTTTTTATTTTTTTCTTATAGCTATATAAGGGTGTCAAGACCGTGACTTGCTTGGAAAAAGATTGTGCTTAATAACGGGGAAAAGATTGAGACTTTTGAAATCTTTTATGACGATTTCTTAAACTGTCTTAGAAAAAAACTAGATCTATATCTACAAGCAATGCAATGAAAGAAAACTACGTTAATATAGAATTTGAATCTGTCCGTTCAAAATTTGAATTATGGTATCCTGGTTTCCATGTTATTCTTTCAGACAAATACTTTGTACACGCGTTTGCACAGTTCCGATGGGGCGTGTTTCAAGAGTACGCAGAGGAAGGGGAGCAGCCATTTTACATTTCCCTCACTTCCGGCAGACCGGAAGCAGTGAGATGTGTTTTAAATATGCGCGGGTTGGTCCAGAAGAATGACGCGAACCATACTATTTGCTACACAGGTACGGGTTTATAATTGTTTATTTGATTGTGTGAGGAAACTTTTTCACCTCTTAACTTCTTTAACCCTTTCCCAAACAAGACCTGGTTTTGACGCCCCTAATAGGAAAGGCTTGGGAAACATTGGAAACATTGAAACAAAAGAAGAAACTGCTGATAACCAACAGTTTCTCCTTTTGTCCCAATATTTTCTATGTCATATTTTACACAAACTCTTTCTTTAATACCTCCCATTTTGTCATTTGCGGTAGTTTTTGAATTTGACCACCCTAAAATTTTGCCGTTTGGGAAAGGGTTAATCGGGCTGGTGTTCTCTTCGTCTACAGCCGCCATGAACAGTTACATGTTAATTCCATTTTGGAGTAGGATATTTCATTTCACAGATTTATAAAATCTAGACCGCAATTTGGATGGATGTATATGGTAGTTTAACCCCTGTCTGAAGCCAGTCAGTGTAAATCACTTGTATACTCCGTAAATATTGACCTGAACCTGTTGAATATGTAATGAGTAACTGTAATGCGAAATAATCACTCTTCGACGTATACTAGTATTGACACGAGGAGCACGTGCAGAATACAAAGTTCCAATGCTTATGGAAACTATCGACTCTGCTGGACAGTGAGGAGTGTGAGCGAGTATTGATTATTCCGCATCACAGTTACTAATTACACATTCAACAGGTTAAGGTCAATATTTACGGAGTATAGTTACAAATAAATATATGCACTTGCAATAGTTTTACACTGATCACTTGTTTTAAACCATATTTCAGATATAGACCCCAACACAGGACTATATTCAGACGGATGCCTCTGGCGGCCATATCCATATCGGCAGCCACTCAAGGCATCCATGATGGACTTCCAATTTATAAACGAGGTGATGTATCATAGCTCAGCCTAATCATAATTCAAACAGGCTCCGAAGACTTGTACTGAAAAGACAGACGATTAGCTGTTTCATAAATAATGTTTCAGTTCGACGTCGCCCGAATAGGTTCGGATATGCACGAATGTAAATGACGCCTCACGTAAAAATCCAACGTCGCGTGAATCTCATTAGGGGTAGACTACCTTAACTGATTGTCAAAAGGAAACATTACAGGCTCAGGATTTGGACCAATCTAAAATTGCTTTGTCTGCCAAACTCTTTGGTTCCTATTTCGATAGATGAGGATCATAAGGTATTACACCTAGCGTTTTTGTCGACGTACCGAAATTATTTTTTTTGTTCGTTTTTAAGACAACCAATCCTTTTTTTCGCTCTACTTCACACCTAGTCCTATCTATAAGCCCTTTATTTCACAAAATTACCGTTTTCTACTTTATTTCTACTAACAAACACAAGTATAGACCAATCATGACACAACTTGGTCACAATGTTTAAATGTTAGTGATCGTAAGATCTTATAAATGCTTTAATTTTTTTCAGATTGATCGGACTAGCAAAACCGACAAATTGCTGTTTTCATCTTTGTTTTCACTCAAACAGCAATAAATATTGAACAATAAAAAACTTGGACATAATTATTGTTGATGAGAATTTTTTTATCAGAACAGAGTTATGTGCCCTTGATTGTGACAAAATTGTTGTTTTCTTCCACTTTGTTTTCACTTTAACAGCCACAATTAATATTGATCATTCAAGATTATGAAAGCAATTTTCAGCTGGATCATAATCTCACATCTTAAATTATGTGCTCTTGAACTTGACAACATTGTGACTTTCACTTTATCCAGGTTCAGGTGAGCGATTAAGGACCATCATGGTCCTCTTGTTTCTATTTCTTTACCACACTTTCATTGACTGGTCATCCTTCCATGCAATCTTTCACTCCTAATTGTTGTTTTATCTCGCCTTATAATTTCAAACATAATTTGATGCATTTATGTTTAGATTTAATACTATAATACAGGCCGATTTTATTCAGTAAACATTGACGTAATCTCGGACAAACAATAATATTTCCGTTGGTGTTGTTATAAAATCGCGTAACTACAGCTTGGATCAATCCGTAGTTACGCGATTTTACATCAACATCGACGGTTATCATTATACAACGGTAATCCAAGTTTATTACATTCCTAGCAGTGAATTCCTGGATTTTCACAGTGAAATAAATTTTGATATTTCACTGCAGTGAAATATTTCACTCCTGCCGAAACTACTTTTTTTTATTCTTTTCTCTCCATCAATTCATTATCCTTTACAGATTCCATGCATGCATAACATCGGAAATGTACGTCAAATAAGATCAAGATCTACCTGCAAAAAGAAAAACATCTAAAGAGAACTAACCTTTATTCTTTGTTTTCGCCCTTTTTCTACATTTTTCATCAAGGAAGCGAAGATCTATCCAACGCTGGAGTGTTGAAGGGAACATGACGAAATTTGTTCCGTGATAGGCCTACATTCAAATCACTTGCACAGACAGTTTTTTTTTCACGCCTGCTCAAAGCAACCGAACGACACGTCACAGAATTGGATAAAGATTGTTGCTAGACCATCCCTTTTGTCTATAACACGCTAAACCAATAGTTTTCTGCTGAAATTTTGTTTCTTTAATAAATCTGTCATTTCAGTTGTTGACCTTGTTGTTGTTGTTTTTATTTGTAACTTAGACTGGAGTTTTGGAAAATTTAGACTAGAAAGGTTGAAATTTATTCAGTTCGCTTTTTATTTGTTCATTACAATTATTTTTGATAATTTAATGTCCAGATAGATGCTTCATTCTTTGCTCGCTTCAAAATTTAAACAAAATGGCGGCCTTCTTTTTCTGAATACACAAAGAACATGTATACATGCGCGGTGTAAAGCCTTGGATCAGATTGGAATTCATATTAAAGACCATTATTTTTTAAAAGATTTTACCCCAACTTGAAGGTTTAATTCCCAAAATAGGTATGTAATAAATAGATTAACTAACTGAACAATGGCGTGAGATAGCGGACTCGTTTTTTCAACCGCATCACACCCCATTCTCGTGAAATAATTTTCATATCACATTTGTTCAGTTAGTTAATCTCTATATATTTTAGCACAAAATTTATTGCTTTTTACAACATGACACGGATTTTTTTTCCAGATTGAAACATTTTGTGATGACAACACAACAAACCGAATGACGATACACAATTATGAGGCCCCGAGCAAGCATAATCGACTATGTGAACATAGGAGCGTGTGGGACATTATTCAAAATTCCGCGGATTTTAGGGGTGGAATTAACCCAGCTGTTTCTGTGACGCCGTCACAATTGACACCGACGTTCAGGATTGTGAAGGCGAAGTCACGAAAACGACGTGCCGTTGTAACGTTAGACGCGTCCACCTTAAGTCAAGTAAGTACATTCTATCTTTTCTAAAGTTAAAAAGATAGCTTAGAAATAATGTTATTCCGTCAACATTAAAAAGAAGCATGCACAATAGAACGAATCAGAAAGAAAATAGAAAAAGTGTCCGTCATGAGCATATTATCAATTTTATTTACTTCGTTTTCATCGTGCTATTTTCTTCGATCGATGAACGCAACATACTTACATGTAACTGTAAATTGTATACAATTATGGAAATGTTAGACTGGCTCCTATCTGACTGATCTGGTCTTTCAAAACAGATACGTAGTAACAGAATGTGTAGACATTACAATTCTCATATTTACCACACTGCCATACTCTCTGTGAATGTGAATCAGTCTAACTAGAAGGGAGGTAATCTGAGCCAATAAATTAGGAATGCAAGACTTCAGTTACTTTACACATACTCACGGCCTGGGAGCCAGGCTATGGAAATGTATGCCTACTAATTTGATGGTGTTCATGGTAATATCTTGATTTCAATATGGGTACATATTCATTCGCATGGATCTTAACTTGCTAACGTATTTCTATCTCCATTTACTCTTCAACTTTATCTTTCATTCCAATTTAGCTCGACAACCAAAACGTGTTCACCCATCTCGGTCGGCTGAAGCAGGAAACTGACCGACATGATGTTCCTCTGACTATCTCTGTATCTAACAATGACGTCATTAACGAGCGCCAAATTGTTTCTATAGATGATCTGAAAACAGTTCCCAACATCACTAGAAACATTCATACAACTGATGGTGAAGTAAATGATGTCATTTCCATTAATGGTTCGGGACTGAATGACTACAGTGAAGGTTGGCATGAATAAGATCTTTTCGAATTTTTTCTTTTAAAAAAGATGGACTTGTTAATTGACAAATTACTGTTCATACCCTGTATGCCTGTATTACATAGAGACTGTATAGTAGATTCTATGCGAAATAAACGTTCAAATGTGCGTAGCGCATTGAATGTTTATATCGCGTAGAATCTTACTTTACAGACTCTATCTGACTTAGTGTTCGCTTGTGGTTCATTGGAGACAGGGGCGTGGCTTTGTATAGACGCCACATAAACTAGGCGGCAGCTCGTTTATGCGAAAATATAGCGGCCAAATTTTAAAATATACTGCAATTTCAATTAGGTCGAACACTAAATCTATACAGAACTAATACTGATATGTATTTGTCTCGTCGGTTAATAAATTGAACGTATATGCAGATGAGCAACTTTCTCTGTCATTCACTCATATTTAGTCATATAGTTGTATAATATTTTCAAAAGCATGTATTGTAAATGAAATCATAGCCAGTTTGTTGGCAAAGCTGTGAAATGTCCTCAGCCTTCCGAAATACTTGGGAAGGTCTCTCATTGCAATAATACATTAATTAACCCTTTCCCAAACAACAAACAAGCTTGTCCTGTTCGGAAACTGCTGTAGGCGACCAAATGCGTGTTTATGAAAATATGGTTTCTGTACCTAATGGCCCAGAAAATATTGTGGAAAAAAGAAATCGCAATTTATATTTTTCCTTCAATATTTTCCCAAACTATATACTTAAGCAATATTAAAACTATGTCTTGTTCGGGAAAGGGTTAAAGTCATTTTCATTTCAATCTTGACTCATGCCTTGTTTATCTGTTTTAGCTGGACACAATACGAAGCATTCACTCTTTGACCAGTTCCATTACTCCATACAAAATGTTCCAACTTCAAAGCAAGCTTTTATCATTGTGAGTACATGAACCGGATATAACCGAATGACACTGGGATTTCTTGCGTTATGCTACAAAACAACCTTTTTGAATATTAAACCAACTTTGTTTCAAAGAGGTAATTGGAAAGAAAGTACACTCAAGTGTTGAATGCAATCAAAGTCTCTCTAAGATGTGATTGATACAAAATGGCTAACAACTAACTTTAACCTGTTACCAAACGACAAAATTGTAGACTTGTCTAAATTCAAAGATGTTACAGACGACAATTTCAAGTGAATGAAGTTTGAAATATTTTGGTCTTCTGTGTAGAAAACATTTTGGGAAATAAAGAAATTGTTTGTCACAATCAATTTCTTCATTTTCCACAATGTTTTCCAAAGCCATTTGCTTTAATGGAATTAAAAGAGTCCCTGTGTGGTAAATGGTTAAGATATGGACCTTGAAAGCAATTGAAAACTACAAACACCGCAAATTAAATGTAGCGTGATGGGTCACATAATTATGTGTGTCTTTTTTCAGCTGAAAAAGGACGTCTTTGTGACAAAAAGTAACACAGACTATAGCAGTACAGTTTATGTAGATGAATCCATATCATCGACTGTTAGTTTTGTATTTCACTACGAACGCATAAAGCCATCTATAATTATTACTCCGTCGACTGTCTCGCAACTAAGTTTAGAAGATGCTGACGTAAACGAAGAGTTACGAGAAATTGTTTTTCACGCTAAAGCTAAAGTAAGTACATTATAGGTGTAGATCTATCGAATAAGTTAGGATACGGGTTATGGATCATACGGAAAGAAGATTCATAGGGGTATTTTGACTACTTTAGAACCAGGGAGTCAATCGCCGAACTGAAATTTCTTTAGATACACTATTTAAGAGAATGACATCGATCCTGCTCAGATTGTTTTTACATGTCTGAGTCCATGATGGCCTCGAAAGTTGCAAGGATCCACGTGCATTTCTCAAGAAGCGGGATCTTATTACCGATCCGGTTTCTCGAAAAAACTTAAGTATTTACTCATGAGTACATGCCCAATTTCAAAGGAATACTCTCCAACGTTGAAGGGTATTCGATTGATGTCCACGTGGATTTCGTGCGATTTGAGCACGATGCTCAGATTTGAGTCTGAGAACGTACTTAAGCTTTTTCGAGAAACCGGGGCCGGTTTTCGACCATCCATTTTGACTTTCAACAAGCATTTAAACGACGAATGACATACATGTGGAGCATTCTTTCATTGCCGATTGCTAATAAATGTCATATTCTAACAACTTATTAGATTAACGCCCTAAAATTGGAGTAACATAAATTATGTTCTTGTTCAAGTGCTTCAAGACAAATTAGCTCTCTTAGTTGGTACCGTGTATATTGTGCATGTGATATACATGTAGATTTGGCACATTTTCAACGATATCATGTTTGTAAGTAGCCCAAGCTGGTTTTTTTTGTCAAACGACTTATTCAACGTGTGCTTATGAGATATGTCTGAGGGTGTTGTACATGCAGAAACAGCGGACTATATTTGAATTTGGACACCAACAGAATAGGGAACGACTTTATCCACTTAACCATGACGTAAATTCGGACAAACAATAGTATTTCGTGGGTGTTGTTTCAAAATCTGGTAACTACGGCTAGATTCAAGCCGTATTCACGAGATTTTATAACAACACTGACGGTTTATCAAAACATAACGGTAAACCCAGTCTATTTTCAGCACTAAAACATTGCCATTAATACCATACATACGTTAGATATGTTACTCCACGAACCATTGTTATAAAACATTTTTGTATAATTCAGACAGGTGAATGGGCGTACATAGTCGCGTCAGAACACAGTCAGGAAATTACAGTCGCCATTACAGCAAAAACAGACATTTTTCACAATATTGACGTCAGGTTGACGTTACACGAACCGGAAATACCGTCAACATACTTCCAAATATTTGTTGACGTCACGCAGTACCACCATCCGGTTATTGGATTGAACGTGGCGGCTTTAATAGAAACTCCGTCAAGGAACCAAATTGTTTTGAATTTGTATGACAATGGCGCCGGTAAGAATAGCGAACAGTTTTCCCGCTTTCGTGTGCTAAAAATAGATTTCCGATGGGAATACCCCAACAACGTTTGCCGGGTACTAGTCTAATATTTTGTTTATCGGTCAATGAATCGGACAATTTTTCGTAACCGTGTTAGCAAAAAAATATTATTTTCAAGCGCGATATTAGTCGATCATAGATAATGCAGGCGGGAACTAAAACTTCGAAACATTGCGCATATGCAACATGCAACATTGCTTCCTGATACGGAGACAGACCAGAAATGAAAAACGTTTTTTCTTGAGATTCCTCAGCAGCTTAAGCAGAAAAAAACATCGAAAAGTCTGAAAGTAAAGTAGCTATGATCATGAAACTTCTCTGGTAGATAGATCTCACCAAGGAGAAGTGCAACGTACAAGGAACATAACTCTATCTTGCTTATTTTGTGAGTTATTGCCCATTGTTGTAGTGAAAGCCTATGGGGTATCAAATCACATTCAGCGACAAATTCTAGTTTTTTTTCTATATGAACCCTTTCCCAAACAAGACTGGTTTTGACGTCCCCAACAGAAAATTCTTTGGAAAACATTGAGGCAAAAGAAGAAAATGATGATCGACAAAATCGAAAAGGCATGCACAGCAGACAAAATGGGTGTGAATAACTTCTTTGGATATTGATGATCATCCTTCTTTTTCCTCAATATTTTCTCCGAGATAAAACACTAAAGATATTCACATCCGTTTTGTCGTCTGCAGACTTTTTTTTCAATTTAGCCAATCATGACATTATGTCGTTTTGGAAAGGGTAAGCGAGCACGCACGAGCGGCACGATGAAGTCAGGACATGTCCGTATGTGTAAACATTACTTGTCAACTGCTTATTTCCTAGTTACCGATCTTAAAAAGTACACGACAGTGCAGCAACCTTCTCAACTCGGAATTAGAATGTTTCTCAACAAATAATTACAGCAATCAAGCTCTTAGAATGTTATCTCCGGCAAGTTGAACGTGGAAAATCTTCGCGAGATTCACAGCCATATTTGTACGATAAGGGATTCCCAATCTATTTTTAGACCAGTGAGGCGTGACGATGACGTATTTGTTCACACGGAAAATCGAAGCCTATTACGACAATGTCTGCAGTATGGCTCATTTATGTTAAAATCATGAATGAACGAACTTATGACAGCCGACCCATGATGAGATTCACGCGACATATGAACTTTTTGTATGACGTCGTTAACATTCGTCTCGTATCTGAACCTATTCGGGAGACGTTGAAAACATTGAGACGTTGAATGTTTACGACGTCGCTCGAATAATTCCGACGTAGCATGAATCTCAATAGGGATGGACTACGTTATGCTGGGATATTGGGAAACGGTATTTGTGCTTGATGATATGCGCAGTCTGATCTGGATCCATGCCGTTTCGTTACCTCTTCATTACTTGTTTATTATGTTGTGTAGAGTAATTTGATAGAAACCCCCGTCGGAACTGAGTTTTAAGAATTTGTCATGCATCCGCATTGTTATCCCTCTTATTCTAGAATATCGTAAATATTTCACTTGACCCTTTCCCAAACGGCAATTGTTTTACTTGATCAATTTGAAAGGAGTTGCAGACGACACAATCAATTCTTATAAAGATAGGATTTGCGTGTAATGAAGCCCCAGAAAACATTGAAGCAAAAGGAGAAAGTGCTGATTATCCGCACTTTCTTCTTTTGTCTCAATGTTTTCCCAAGCCTAATCTAATAAAGACGTCAAACCAGGCCTTGTTTGGGAAAGGGTTAAATGTGGAGAACGTCACATAGTATCGTATATGATTCCTTTGACTTCAATCTGTAAGCAAAATTACTCTTGCGTTTCTTCTTATGGTTTTATGACTTAATGGTTCGAGACTACAGTCCAGTCACTAAGTAATGTCACATGTTTACAAGTTTTACCTATGTAAACAAATGAAAAAACGTTCTTAATTTTCAATAAATTGTTGCTTGTGTTAGTTCGAATCTTACAGCTGTGAAACACCTGCAAAATTTGAGCCATCGCATGCAAGATTTCAGAATTTTGAAGTATCGTGCTGTTTAGGCCTACATAGGTGCATTTTGTGGACATTTAATATAATATCGTAACTGAACTCTAGTATATCGTCGCTTTTCACTTTTCAACAAAAACCTCATAACTGCAGCTTGTTTTAAGCTGCAGTTACGAGGTTTTCGTTGAAAAACAGAGATACGCAAAACGGTATCTTAAAATTGTGAACACAATTAATTTCCAGGAGCAGATCTACTGAAGGACGACGGCGTGTATTCCAGGTATTACACTCACGTGACTGAATCAGGAACTTATTACGTCACTGCGGATATTTTTGGAAATCACGGACACGTCGTGAGAAAAGAAGAAGAGTTTGAGATGGAGACGGAAGAACCGCTACAAGGTGCGTCGAAAGCTTTTTTCAGTACCGTGTTACGTCGTAATGACCAAAATATGACTGTAGATCTATCTTTGCAACGACAATTTGTCATCCACAAAATTAATGTCAATTACATCTAGTTACAGTAGGCCTATGTTATGGTAAAAAGGAGACAGACAAACCGCCAAACTTAATTTTCCATTGATCATTCAGCGTCTCTGATTTAGCTTCTTCATAGCCAGTGGCAACTGCCAGACAGTCCACAGACAAGGCACATAATGAGTTTGAAACATGACACTTTCAAATACTATAAATTAATCTATTCCACCCCTAATGTGATTCACGCGACCTCGGATTTGCTCGTGCAATGTCGTTAACATTCGTTACGTATCCTTACCTATTCGGTCGACGTCGTAAACATTCGGCGCTGGAACGGTCCACCGTGTTTTCAAGAGGGCTGATTGCATTGTCGAATGAATAATTCACAAAAAAGTATTTGGTATGTTTTTTGTTTACAAATTTGAGGTCGGCCGTGACATGGGGTCAATTTCATCAAAGCATTTAAGATGATGTATATCACGGTGGATAACCCACGTGAATTTTTGGAAGCGTCCACACCGAAAAGTCGTCCGGTTTTGTCTAGATTCTCAGCTAAAAGTCTACTGATTCTGACAAGATTAATTCCACCGTACTTCGAATGAACCTCATTAGGGTTGGACCAAATGAAATGTCCCTTTTCCAAAATTCGACATTTCTTTCAGGCCCAGCAAAAGTTACAACCAGAATACCGATACAAGGTACAATACAGCGGCATGTTGGTCGACAGAGCATCCATATTGAAAGTAATGACGTCACAAATAATACCGGAGATGACATCATCGCACCTTGCAGAATTACAGATCTGACTGTTACTAAGCATGTTCTATATAAAGATATCTTCGGTCTTTCCTTCACGGCCCCTGGAGACGACCTGGACCACGGAAAGGGTATTTTGATGCTTTTCAACAAAATCTCGTAACTGCAGCTTAAACCCAAGCTGCAGTTACGAGGTTTTATTGAAAAGCGACAACTTATTGCTGAAATGCTATGTCTTCTACACGCCGCTATCAGAGCAATAGTATACTATCTCGTCACGTGACATACGAGACTTTACGTTATTTCGCACTTTGGGCACATGGTGACAACGTCCCGTCGCTATTATACCGGAACAATCCCGTGACGATGCCAAACCGACGAGAAAGAGTGAAACAGATGAAACGATAACGGGAAACGATTGTAAAGGAGAATTTTTTGCTTCTTCGATCATTTCTAATTCGTGAAGAACGAAATGTAGATCTAGTATCATCCCTCGACCGATGCTTCACTCTTTTTTGTTAGTTTGACATGCGCTGATAGAGACGTTTTCCCAGATAGCCATTGTTTTCAAGGAGGCCCGATTGCATTGGCGCATGAATAATTCCTGAAAATGACTTTAACAAATTCGAGGGGCGGTGTCACAGGCCCCCATCCCTGGGTCCGCGAATGGTTTTACGTGGTCGTACAGGAAACGGTACCATTAAAGTATCGATTCAGGGCTATCATTTACGTGAACCCCCAAATACCAAAATAGCGTTTTGTAGATCACGTATGGCGAAATTTAGCCTACATACGCTAATTTGAAAAAAAATAGACCCTAGCTATTTCATTTCGGTTATGTGTGATAATTTCCATGGTTGTATTAGGCCTACTTTTGATTTAATAGTTAATAGGCTTATAGCTACAAAACAAGAAGATAGATGTGTTAATTCCAATCTGCAATGACCGTTAAGATTTCCCAAATTCAAGAAGAATATGGCAAAGTCCCAAGCCTTGGTCAACCTGTGATGTATGTGCAGACTTAACAACGTCACTATATTTGACTTCTGTGTTTACGGTGTTTGTTTAATTTCAAGTTTTATTACAAGTTAAAAAAATAACTGAGTTTCAGCAACACTAGCTTACAAAAATAGCTTACACGCTATCCGACGAGAGTCATGTTGTTCTCTGACAGCTTTGTCACGACCTGTAGCAACTGCATGGGTCATGCCCGGTCATTGTACCGTAAGTTATCGGTACTACAAAAACAGGCATTACATGTATTTTAATGGAACTGTACCCTGGTCAGTCTGTCCTTAGTTACAAACTGAACTACATCCATGATATTCTAAAATGCCATAATGTGTATCTTTTCCAGATCTTTTTCGCATTTATTGAACTATGGATCGACTGACTATTCTTCTTTTCCAGTGTCTCATTACGAAGTATATGTGGGACAAGAAATCACGTCCATTCAAGACTTCATAACGTATACAATGACGTCATCATATGAAGGTCAAGGTCGTATCACAAAGAAACTTTACCGAGCCAAAGAAGTTGCCATGGAAACAGAAGTACTATTTTATAAATTGGACATATATTTAAGCAAGAAACCTGTTGTGTTCGGGGTGGTAGGGGTTGATGAGGCTGGAAATAGGGGCAGGGTGTCAAGTATTGTAACAGTAAATTTGAAAAATTAAAAAATAAAAACGATAAAACTTGGTTTATCATTGAACAGGTATAACTATAACATGGACATTTTATACACGATTGTAAGAGAAAGAATATGAACAAGTTTGACAATGACCATGCAGCTGAGAATTGAGGTCGTAATAGCAATGAATTTTGTTCTAAAATAGACTTGTTTTACGTTAAGTTTTGATTAACCGTCGGTGTTGTTATAAAATCTCGTAACTACGGCTTGAATCAAGCCGTAGTTACGAGATTTTATAACAACACCTACGAAGAACTATTGTTTGTCCGAAGTTACGTCACTGTTTACTTGATAAAATCGTTCCCTATTTCGTTCAATTCATCATTATCGTCATGTGGTTAACGGTTTTCGATTTCGGCCAATCTTCACTAGTGTAGCTAACAAACCAACCATTTACCAAACAAAAATATACTTCAACTGGAAGCTTTTGCAGACGACAAATTGGATATTGGTGAAAATAAGATTTGTGTAGCCTAAGATATTCTGAACAAAATCAGAAAGTGCTGCATTTATTCTGTTACCTCAATGTTGTCAAAGCTTATCCAATTACTGAAATAAGTCAAAAACATAGACAACGCATTAACCCTTTCCCAAACAAGACCTGGTTTTGACGTCCCTAAGAAAAAGGCTTGGGAAAACATTGAGACAATAGAAGAAAATGCTGATAATCAGCATTTCCTTTTGTCTCAATATTTTCTGTGTTATTTTGTACTTATTTTTTTTCACAAACTCCCTTTTGTGGCAGCTTTCAAATCGGTACACTCCAACATTTTGTCGTTTGGGATAATGTTAACCAGATTTAGCACGTCTACACACAAACCAGTGGGCACCAATCTTCATTTTATTATACACAGTCCAATAAGTGTTCGAACTTGTAGCCGGACATGGATCTATTGCACAGAAGTCCGTAGCACAACCGGTCGGATCAGGCTTTCCTTTACATAAAGCATCAATAGCGGTGAAGATGGCGTTTTCGTATTCAAAGTCTCTATTTCTGGCTGATTTCAGCCACGCCTCGTCATGTGTTGGTAGATCCAGGGTCTCGTACTGGTATTTGTTGTTGGCGGTTTTCTGGTACACTACGTCATCAAGTGCACTGGGGTACCCAGCGTGGCCAATCCTGTTGACGATGGTATAGGCTACTGCAAGCTGACCCTTCAACGGCTCGCCACGAGATTCACCGAACACCACGCGGGCAACTGATCGAATGTTTGGTGCTGTACTGGAAAATAAAAATGACTGAGCCAGAATCTGGAAAAATATCCCTTGCAGCAATTTGGGACAGCCGTGTTTCACGATCAGTCTGCGTATAAAAGCAGTCTGATCGAAGTCTATGCTGCTGTCTTACAGTTGCTACAGATCAAAAATACGCTATTGGAGAACGACATGGTTCATGATAAGAATGTGTATATCTGAAGCTGATCTAGAACTATGTTGGGTTCAAAAGTCGTAATTAAAGGGCCATTTTCCAGATTTTGGCTCAATTGTTTTACCAAAGATAGATATACATGTAAATATTTATGATGTTGTTATATATATAGCGCTGTCTGAATTCGTTATTTCAATTCTAAATCATTTGTTGTTGGTACTCATTCCAATTTTCTAGGCGTCTTCCTATACAGAAAATCGCCGTTCATACATATAGTGTTGACCTGCTTGGACAGTACAGGCTGTGTGGATTTACTGCTGGAGTTATTAGCTCACCTGAGCACAAAGTGCTCAAGGTGAGCTATTGTGGTCACTTTTTGTCCGTCGTCCGTCTGTCTGTCTGTCTGTCTGTCCGTCCGTCTGTCTGTCCGTCCGTCCACAATTTCGTGTTTACACTCTAGCATCTACAAATATAGGCCAATCATGACCAAACTTGGTCAAAACATGTATGACCATAAGATCTCGGATGAGTTCGATTATGGGTCAGATCGAACTAGAAAGTCCAGAGTTATCTGCCCTTGAACTTAAAAAATAGCTAGTTTTGACATTGTTTACACTCTAGTATCTACAAATATTGATCAATCAAGACAAAACTTTAATATAATGTTGGAGACCATAAGATCTCAGATGAGTTTGATTTTGGGTCTGATCTGATCAGAAGTACGAGAGTTATGTGCCCTTGAATTTGACAAAATTGCCATTTTAGACAGTTTTCGACCTTGTTTACACTCTAGAATCTACAATTATTAGTCAATCAAGACAAAACTTTAATATAATGTTATAGACCATAAGATCTCGGATGAGTTTGATTTTCGGTCTGATCTGATTAGAAATAGGAGAGTTATGTGCCCTTGAATTCGACAAAATTGCCATTTTAGGCAGTTTTCGACCTTGTTTACACTCTAGAATCTACAATTATTAGTCAATCAAGACAAAATTTGGACACAAGGTTTTGGACCATAAGATCTTGGATGAGTTCGATTTTCAGTTTGATCTGGTAAAAAAATAAAGAGTTATGTGCCCTTAAATTTGACAAAATTGCCACTTTCAGCTGTTTATGACCTTGTTTACACTCTAGAATCTACAATTATTAATCAATCAAGACCAAACTAGAACACAATGTTTTGGATCATAAGATCTCGCATGAGTTTGATTTTCAGTCTGATCTGAACAGAAAGTTGAGAGTTATGTGCCCTTGAATTTGACAAAATTGCCGTTTTTGGCTGTTTTCGACTGTTTTCGACCTTGTTTACGCTCTAGAATCTACAATTATTAACCAATCAAGATAAATTTTGGACACAATGTTGAAGGCCATATTTTCTCGAATGAGTTTGATTTTCAGTTTGATTTGACTAGAAAGACAAAAGTTATATGCCCTTGAATTTGATAAAATTGCCATTTTCGGCTGTTTTTGACCTTGTTTACACTCTAGAATCTACAATTATTAATCAATCAAGACAACACTTGAACCCAATGTTGGGAATCATAAGATCTCGGATGAGTTTGATTTTCAGTCTGATCTAATTAGAAAGTCGAGAGTTATGTGCCCTTGAATTTGACAAAATTGCCGTATTTGACTGTTTTCGATCTTGTGTACGCTCTAGAATCTACGATTATTGACCAATCAAGACCAATTTCGGACACAATTTTGAAGACCATAAAATCTGGGATGAGTATGATTTTCAGTCTGATTTGACCAGAAAGACAAGAGTAATGTGCCCTTGAATTTGATAAATTTGCCATTTTCGGATGTTTTTGAACTTTTTTACATTCTAGAATCTACAATTATTAATCAATCAAGACAAAACTTGGACACAATGTTTGGGACCAAAAGATCTCAAATGAGTTTGATTATCAGTCTGATCTAATCAGAAAGTTGAGAGTTATGTGCCCTTGAATTTGAATAAACTGCTGTTTTCGGCTGCTTATACTCTAGAATCTACAATTATTTATCAATCAAGACACAGCTGGGCACCATAAGATCTCGTATGAGTTGGATTTTCACAACATTATTGACCAGAAGTTCGTTCTCAGTCCAAAAGTCATAAATATTAATTGAATTGAACAAAAATGTTGCTCATATCATTTTGGTTCAGGTGAGCGATATAGGACCATCATGGTCCTCTTGTCTTCTTTTACCTCAATGTTTTCCCAAGCCTTTTCTGGCAGGGATGTCAAATCCAGCTCTTGTTTGGGAAAGAGTTAACTTCATTCAATCCAACTCATGTTTGTATTACAGTTAGTTGGTTACTTTAAACTCGAGAATGGTGAAAAAAAATTGTCCCACCATTAAAATGGTACACTGATATTTTCCAATTTTGAGTCAAAATAACCCCCTCTGAGGTTTGTTTTGTGTTTGTTATAGCAATAAATGTCAGAAGTTAAAAAGTTGTGAAATAATACACTTTTATCACACAATAAATAGGTAGTTGTTCAACTTGCCATAAAAATGAAACATTTCTCAAAATATTTTTATTTCACCTGAAGTTTTATTTCGAGAGATAACATCCTTGAAATGTATAACATTTTTAACCTATTTCCACATAATGATGTTTTTTGACGCCTCACAAGGTAATGGCATTGGAAAATATTGTTGAAAATGAAGAAGTTGCTCATGACAAAGAATTTCTTTGATTTCCAATTTCCACAGTGTTTTCAGCCAAGAAAGATCAGTAAATGAAATGTTTTGTTCATTTGAAATTTTCATCTGCAGCATCTTTGAATTTAGACCATTTATAAGTTTTGCTGTTTGGTAATGGGTTAAAGGACCCATGCTAGAGAATTGAGATGTTAGAATAATCTTAGGGTATTCTGCGTTTGTGCAGCTGTGTGATGTCCTGCCTTATTTGGGGCTAAAAAGAAAGAAATGAAAGTGTGGGAACCATGCAAGTTTTTTTTATACCTATCACTTTCTATCGAGAACCAGATAAAGGTAAAAAGTGAAACAAGATCAAATAATTCCAGTTATACCCATCTAATCATTCACTGTTCAGCTGCCATTGCATATTAAAGGGACATTTCATTCCAATTTCAATTTTTAGCTCCACTGGCCGAAGGCCAGCGGGCTATTGTCATGGCGTTGTGTCCGTCGTGCGTCCGTGCGTCCGTCCGTGCGTGCGTCCGTTAACTTTTTCTTTAAACATCTTCTCCTCTTATACCAGTGGGCCAATTTTGACCAAACTTGGCAGGAATGTTCCTTGGGTGACCCTTTTCAAAACTTGTTCGCGAATTTTTGATTCGTCAAAAAATGTGGGCGTGGCAGGGCGGGGCTTATCAGACTTAGAGAAATCATAAGAAAATTCTTTAAAAATCAACCATTGGGCCAATTTGAACCAAACCTGGCAGAAATGTGCCTTGAGTCATTCTTTTCAAAATTTGTTCACAAATTTTTACATTTGTCAAAAAATGTGGCCGTGGCAGGGAGAAAGGGGCTTATCAGACTTAAAGAAATCATAAGAAAATTCTTTAAAAATCAACCATTAGGCCAATTTGAACCAAACCTGGCAGGAATGTTCTTTGAGTCGTTCTTTTCAAAATTTGTTCACAAGTTTTTACATTTGTCAAAAAATGTGGCCGTGGCAGGGAGAAAGGGGCTTATCAGACGTAAAGAAATCATAAGAAAATTCTTTAAAAATCAACCATTGGGCCAATTTGAGCCAAACCTGGCAGGAATGTGCCTTGAGTCATTCTTTTCAAAATTTGTTCACAAATTTTGACATTTGTCAAAAAATGTGGCCGTGGCGGGGAGAAAGGGGCTTATCAGACTTAGAAATCATAAGAAAATTCTTTAAAATCAACCATAGGGCCAATTTGAACCAGACTTTGCAGGAATGTTCTTTGAGTGGCTCTTTACAAAATTTATTCACATTTTTTTACATTTGTCAAAAAATGTGGCTGTGGCAGGGAGGAAGGGGCTTATCAGACTTAAAGAAATCATAAGAAAATTCTTAAAAAATCAACCAGTGTGCCCAATTGAACCAAACTTTGCAGGAATGTGCCTTTAGTCGTTCTTTTTAAAATTTGTTCACAAATTTTTATATTTGTCAAAAGAAATGTGGCCGTGGCAGGGAGAAAGGGGCTTATCAGACTTAGAGAAATCTTAAGAAAATTCTTTAAAAATCAACCATAGGGCCAATTTGAACCAGACTTTGCAGGAATGTTCTTTGAGTGGCTCTTTACAAAATTTATTCACATTTTTTTACATTTGTCAAAAAATGTGGCTGTGGCAGGGAGGAAGGGGCTTATCAGACTTAAAGAAATCATAAGAAAATTCTTAAAAAATCAACCAGTGTGCCCAATTGAACCAAACTTTGCAGGAATGTGCCTTTAGTCGTTCTTTTTAAAATTTGTTCACAAATTTTTATATTTGTCAAAAGAAATGTGGCCGTGGCAGGGAGAAAGGGGCTTATCAGACTTAGAGAAATCTTAAGAAAATTCTTTAAAAATCAACCATAGGGCCAATTTGAACCAGACTTTGCAAGAATGTTCTTTGAGTCTCTCTTCAAAATTTATTCACAAATATCAAGATTTGGCTGCCGCTATGTAAGGCTTACAAGAAATCATGGGATAATTCTTCCACTTTAACCAGTGGAGCGATTCAGGCCCTCCTGGGCCTCTTGTTTAAAGTATGTCTTGATGCCAAGATTGGTTATTCTAATTAGTATAAATACTACTGTTGAAAATTATGAACGCGGAGTTCGTTTGAATTTATAGTTGGATAGATATTTCTCGGTTTAGATTATTCAACTGGTGGAGTAAAAAGTCCGCCGCATAATAAACCAAACAAATAATGTGTAGGCCTACATATGCATATGCCGTGTGTAATGAATATGTAAACAAAGGGGACCGACTTACCTATGCCACTAGAGCTTTCTGGATACCGATGACGGGTAATTTGATAAAATAACTATTTCAAAATCTAAAGTTTAAAACAGTATTTATTTACAAATGTATTTCAATCAATTAATAGAATCTATAGCAATCGAGAAAATCCGGCGTCTTCAATCAAGGTCTTGGCCTCTGCATCGTCCGACATCGGCTTATGGAACCGTCATACCGTATTTCTAGGCTAAAAATAGAAACGCCGGTTAATCGAAATTTCGGTTAATTGCAATATTTTCTCTGACAAATGGACATTGCAATTAAGCGGATTCCACTGTATTAGTTTTTTTAAGTTGTTGCCAATAAGCGAGAATTACGCATTTAAAGTTGAGACATAATCGATAAATTGCATATAAATCCGAACTGTTGTCCACAACAATTTGTTCAATTTTAACACAAAAATATAAATTAATCGTAAACGGCGCAATATTTTGGCTTGAAATTTTCAGAATTTTCAAAAGGAAATATGCTCTTTCAGATAAAAATAAAAGTAAAATTTATGACAAAAAATTCTGAAATGTCACTTTAAATGTATCATTAGTTGCAATGGATAATTATTATTTCTTGATTGGTTGCCAACAATAAGGGGTCAGGGCAACACTATTGTAAGTGCCTATATTTATATAGGCACTTACAATAGTGTTGCACTGACCTCTCGAAATTTTTGCACACAGTTACAGCTGTAAATGGTGAAAATGATCATAAGGTAGTCCATCACTAATGAGATTCATATATAAGAAATTTTCATGCGATGTCGTTAACATTCATTACCTATCCGATCATATAAGGACGGCGTTTTAAAGATTTGGCGGTGGATTGTTCCACTGTGGAATGTTTATGACGTCACCTGAATAATAACGATGCCGTGCGATTCTCGTTAGGGGTGGACTACCTTAATTTAATATTGTGTGTACTGACAAAATGATCAAATTGTTTCCGATATCTTTTCATCATGTGGTTGTAAAATTGATAAAAAATCTCTCCTACCAGTAGCTTTGTTTACAAAACAAGCCCAAGTTAATTAACAGATTTCTGATTATGACAGGACGAATGATAAATGAGGAGTAAAATGATAAAAACTGGGTGACAGAAAAGATATTGTCAACAACGGAAATTAGGTCATACATTTTACTCGATATATAAGAATGTCGTTAAAAGTTCTGGGCCCTGTTTTACAGAAGATTACCAAAACTTTTTTTAGTTAAATCGAACAAAAGTTGCAGTTAAATCCGTTGACACTAAGTCTTGAACTTGCAAAACAGAATTGACTTTCTTAAAATTGGTGAAGTTATAAGGTTTAGAATTACAGGGACGACGAAGTGTAATTTAAGACAGTTATCAAACATATTACCGTATTTCACCTTATAGACGCGCCCTCCCTAATAGACGCGCCCCCACTATATTTACAATCTCGGAAGCCATGGGACACCCCTCCCACCTTCACCCGACCTTACCTTGACTGTAGAGTAGACCGTAGAGTAGACGGTAATGACAAATTCCAAACTCAAACTCCACCAAACTTCATCTTTGTGATGATCATACTTGTGGAAAAACGCTTTATCTCAACAAGTAAAGCGTCTTATAAGAGGGTATACGACTCGGGTAATTGATTGAATAATTCAATTATGGTTATCCCTCTCTAGGTAGAATTGAAATTCATCCGGCCCCGGTACGAGCATTGATAAACCTTCGTTTATCATTCCCCTTGCAGAGTGACCGTTTATGCAGTTTATTTCAAAGCCCCGTAAGAGGTCGCGTTTGATTTGTAAATTAAGAAGTGGAAAGCGAATTGATAGTACGCACACAAATGAAAAATAAATCATTTTTGCCGAAAATGAATTAATGAATGTGGACAGATACCACGGGAAGTATGTTTTATTATTTTGTAAAGTGAAGAAGAAGAAGAAATCAAAACATTTCGATAACGAAAGTAGAACACACCCGCCTTTTCGAGACAAAGGACCATAATGCAATGCAGGGTAGAGAAGATTAGTGTTGATCTGATAGTGCTTTGAGAATCTTAAAATACATAATCGTAACACACACCGGGTACATGTATAAATCAGCGGAGACGAACGATCCTCCGCAGCGATATAGACTATAGACTGGCAGATAACTGTAGACTGGATGACCTTACGCGATGGGATATCGCCTCGTCTCCGGTGATTTATACGTGTACCCGGTGTGTGTTACGATATGTATTTTAAGATACTCAAAGCACTTTCAGATCAACACTAATCTTCTCTACCCTGCATTACATTATGGGATTGTATTGTTGATTTACCCTTTCTTATTTACATTCAGCGAAGCACTCCAAAATTCAGGAAAAGTGGTACAAAATAAGCGCGCCCCCTTGGTGTTTTGCATCGCGCCGGGGCGCGTCTATTAGGTGAAATACGGTATTTTAATGAAATTTTAATATTTTGATAAAGTTTAAGGGTTAAATTTGATAGAGTAATAACATTCCATGAATACATTAACCCTGATCCTGGTGATATTGAACCTGACCTCTTTTTGTAAGCTGCCTTTCAGTAACATGGGGCTTTGTCATATTTTGCTTATAATGAGAATTGACAAAAGCACATGGTCAGATGCACAAGTTAATGGTTTAAGCATTAATTATTCATTTTCCATGCAATTACACACATAAATTTTATGCCCCATAAGAAAAAACATGAATTTAAAAAACAAAGTGGGAAAGGAAGAAATTGCTTTTGACAAGTAATTTCTTCATTTCTCACTATGGTTTTTTACACAGAGAATTTGAATAAGGAATAATGTAAAATTTCTTTGAATTCTTTTTATTCTCAATATTACTGTCTGTTTATTGGTTATATTTGACATGAAAGGTAACTAAATGGGCTTGCCATGCTGTAGATGGTTAATTTGAACCATCCTACAGCGGGGATGGTTCAAATGAACCCTTTCCCAAACGACAAAACTTCAGGGTGCTCCAATTTGAAAGCTGCTGCATACGACAAAATTAAGATTGAAAACTATTGGATTTGTATAAAATATAGTATAGAAAATATTGAGGCAAAAGGAGAAACTGCTGGTTATCAGCAGTTTCTTCTTTTGTCTCAATGTTTTCCCCAGCCATATCTATTAGGGACTTCAAAAGCAGGTCTTGTTTGGGAAAGGGTTAAAATGCACCAATGCCCTCACTGACATTTAAAATTTATCTATTTTTTGCCCAAAAACATTTAACCCTTTATTCATAATTTGAAATCACAGCTTGCAAATGGTCGACATACTTTTAATATGGGAAAAAAATGACCATTATGAAAGACTTTGAGAAAAATAGCACTAAGAAGCCGTATTGGAAAAGATTATCAACATTTTTTTCTCATTTCTGTCTTCTTTCCATTGTGCTCTCTTTGCCAAAGCTTTATTACAGAAAATTTGTAGAGCAATCCAACATTGCTTCTCTAACCCATTCCCACACATAAATGCGTTTTCATGCCCCTTACGGTAAAGGCTTTATAAAACATAATGGAAAATGAAGAAATTGCTTGTCATAAGCAATATTTTCATTTCGCATGATGTTTTACACCAAGAAAGACTGAAACATATAAAATTCCATTCATTTGAAACTTGCGCCTGCAATTCCTTTGAATTTGGACCAAAATTTTGCTCTATGGTAATGGGTAAAATTTTTTAATTTAATATCTGTCAAAAAAATCTTATAAACAAAAGGATGTAATTGTCATAAAGAATACTGAACGGTGTCTTTCCTCCGACATACCATAAAATCATGGACCAGAAAATGTTTTGTATTCTCTCCTCTAGAGTTTCATTCATTTTAATGCTTGAAAATTAACTCTTTTCCCGAACAACTTTTTTTATATGTCTATAGAGAAAACTTTTGAAAACATTGAGGGAAAATGAGAAAATGCTGATGCATTTTCCCTCAATGCTTTACATGCTATGATAAATTCAAATATCTATCCTGTTATTCGTGATATTAATTTCGTCATCTGTAAATTTTTTGAATAAGAACAGGTCCAAAATTTTGTCATTTGGGAAAAGGTTAAAAGTATCATATGACGACAAGCCCAGCCATCGGTTCACTCGACCGATCACTCGACCTTTCAACCAAGTTTTCATTCATCTTGTACATAAGTATTTTATGGTTATATTTTGGTACAAATTTTCATGCACATAATAATTTAGAGTGCACACTTTCTAATGAATTTCTCCCTTTGCCAAGCTGAAATATGTCGCTTTTCAACAAAAACATTAAAAAACACTTTCAAACAGCAATGACTTGCCTTCATACCAAAATTACGTTTATCTTACACTATTATTGCATGGCTTCTTCAACAAAAAAATCTGCAGTTACAAGGTTTTTGAATAAAAGCAGTTGTAATAGTTCTGACCTTGTAGCGAGCAGAGCTGGTATTAAAGTTACATTAGAAATACCTGGTTACACCTGTATTAAATGGGGAGGACTTGTTAACGTATGGCTCTTGGGCATGACTGACAGTCAGTTTGACATTAGATCTTACCACCTTAAATATTGTACCTTACCTTACTATAAATACTATATAATGTAATGGTAATCCTTAGAGAATCTTAACCCTTTCTCAAACAAGATTTTTTTGCCCCCGTATCAAGAGATCAGGGGCATATTGTTTTACTCGTGTCTGGCCGTCTATCTATGTGTCCGTCCATGTGTCAGAAAACTTAACATTGGCCTTTTCCCCTAAAGTATTCAACATACAAAGCTCAATTTTGGTATGTAACCTTTTTTCATTGATATCTGTCTGTTCCATGCAATATGACCTTCCTCAAGGTCATTCATTAACCCTTATCAACCCTTAATCTGAAAACTTAACCTGAAAACTTAACTTAACTTTACCATTTCGTGGGGCATTCATGTTTCACAAACACATTTTGTATTTTCTCTGATAGGAAAGACCTATGTAAAACATTGAGGGGAAAGAAGAGGATGCTGATAATCAGCATATCTTTAATAACATAGTATTACACGTTGTCATCGGAAGTAGCTTTCAAATTGAAGTGGTTCGAATTCTTGCCATTTAGGAAAGGTTTTAATAAATTTGCATCTTATTTTGAATCAGTCAAGGTTTGATAATTATATTTATTTTATATTGATAAGGAAACAAATTCCCATCACTTGAATTTGTCTCTCTCAATTCTGCTTTCCTGAAACTACACCAGTAATTGTGACATAGTCCAGGAACAGCTTTGGATACTCACTGGTGGTGAACTAAAACAATTTTCGCTACAACAAGGTATAGATATTTTGCGTTTAAATGTGAGTTTATAGATTTTTTTTCTAATGACAATGAATTTGTTCTAAAAACAGACCGTTTTACCGTTTTGTATTGACAAACTGTCGGTGTTGTTATAAAATCTCGTAACTACGTTTTGTATTGACAAACTGTCGGTGTTGTTATTAGCTCACCTGAGCACGAAGTGCTCAAGGTGAGCTATTGTGGTCGCTTTTTGTCCGTCGTCCGTCCGTCTGTCCGTCCGTCCGTTCACAATTTCTTTCAACATCTTCTCCTCCTAAACCATTGGACCAATTTTGACCAAACTTGGCAGGAATGTTCCTTGTGTGACACTTTCCAAAACTTGTTCGTGAATTTTTGATTTGTCAAAAAATGTGGGTGTGGCAGGGAGAAAGGGGCTTATCAGACTAGAAATCATAAGAAAATTCTTTAAAAATCAACCATTGGGCCCAATTGAACCAAACTCGGCAGGAATATTCCTTGAGTCACTCTTTTCAAAATTTGTTCACAAATTTTTATATTTGTCAAAAAATGTGGTGTGGCAGGGAGAAAGGGGCTTATTAATCCGAGTCTTCTCTGATGTAAATACGCTCTTTGATATTTTGATTTTTCGCTATGTACATCAGAGAGCGTTGCTCTTTGAAAAAATCAAGAAGTTCTCAACAAATTGTTGCGCATCGTTCACCGTCCGATCTTAAACGCTATCGTTAAAACCCCTGATGATTTCGATCAATGAACCATTTATTGTCATACATGTTGAAAAATTTACGGCCAAAAAGTATTTCTAAAAGGTTTATAGGCAATGTTTTGCAACAACCCTCACCTGAGCAGCCTTTGTTTACCTTGACCTTCCATTCAAAACCAAAGGTTATACTCTTCCAGCAGGCCGATTTGAACTGAAATTTTTGGTCAGGTATGACAAAAAATTATTTATTGATCTTTACCCTACAGTGTTTTACTGAGTGATTCGATATGATACACAAAAACAAAGCTTCACTACTTGTAACGTTACCGAACTTTCCGCTGTTTTCAAAGAGCAACGCTCTCTGATGTAAATAGCGAAAAATCAAAATATCAAAGAGCGTGTTTACATCAGAGAAGACTCGGATTAGGGGCTTATTAGACTTAGAGAAATCATAAGAAAATTCTTTAAAAATCAACCATTGGGCCAATTTGAACCATACTTTGCAGGAATGTGCCTTGAGTCATTCTTTTCAAAATTTGTTCACAATTTTTTTCATTTGTCAAAAATTGTGGCCGTGGCAGGGAAAAAGGGGCTTATCAGACTTAGAGAAATCATAAGAAAATTCTTTAAAAATCAACCATTGGGCCAATTTGAATCATACTTGGCAGGAATGTGCCTTTAGTCATTCTTTTCAAAATTTGTTCACAAATTTTACATTTGAAAAAAAATATGGCCGTGGCAGGGAGAAAGGGGCTTATTAGACTTAGAGAAATCATAAGAAAATTCTTTAAAAATCAACCATTGGGCCAATTTGAACCAGACCTTGCAGGAGTGTGCCTTGAGTCATTCTTTTCAAAATTTGTTCACAAATTTTACATTTGAAAAAAAAAAATATGGCCGTGGCAGGGAGAAAGGGGCTTATTAGACTTAGAGAAATCATAAGAAAATTCTTTAAAAATCAACCATTGGGCAATTTGAACCAGACCTTGCAGGAATGTGCCTTTAGTCATTCTTTTCAAAATTTGTCCACAAATCTTTTCATTTGTAAAAAAATGTGGCCTTGGCAGGGAGAAAGGGGCTTATCAGACTTGGAGAAATCATAAGAAAATTCTTTAAAAATCAACCAATGGGTCATTTTTAAGCAGACTTTGCAGGAATGTTCTTTGAGTCTCTCTTTTCAAAATTTGTTCACAGTTTTTTTCATTGGTCAAAAAATGTGGGCATGGCAGGGAGATTAAAGGGGTTTATTAGACTTAGAGAAATCATAAGAAAATTCTTTAAAAATCAACCATTGGGCCAATTTTCTATTTCCCTTACCTGTTGCTCTCAGGCTGGCCCCATGTTTATCTTATGTAAACAAATAAGGGATTAGTTTTAGCTTATCAGATGGTAATCTTTCACTATATTCTATCAATCACAGACAAAATCTTATTAATTGAGCCTATCATAAATGATCAATCTCTAACAGATCAGTATGCTTTGAAAATTAGCCTTATGTTGTATATTGCGAAATCATGAAATAATTGTTGAAAATGAACTAACTCAACAATTGTGCTAATTCATACCCAACCTTACAGGATCGATTGGAACAAAATTATTACTTAATTGTTTCCAAACGGAAAGTCCTTATAAGTTTCATGCCTTTGAATTTGACAAAATTGCCATTATCACTCTTGTCATCTTGATTCAGGTGAGCGATTTAGGACCATCATGGTCCTCTTGTTCTTATTTTTCGCGTTAATGCCATTTTACAAATATCACTGGTGGTGAACTCGGACAAAGCGAGGAACATTTTTCATGAACACAAGGTACAGATACTTCATGTTTAAATGCGCGTTTAAAAACCAGTTTTACTAGTTTGAGCATGTACACAACGATTTGCACGTGTTTATCCGCCCAAAACAATATGGACGAGTCGGAGAGATACTTAGAGGCTATTGTCAGTTTTGTTATTTTATTTCTCTGACTGATTCTGAAGTTGGTATTACAATTCTTGGAGTAGAAGTTTTTTTCCGATGTGAAAATCGTAGTTAACGTTTTTTGAAGGGGACTTATACGGGTTTTTTATGATACCGTGAACATTTTCAATGGCTGTTCGAATTGCAATGACTTTTGTCCTAACAATAGAATGGGTTTTCGGTTAAATATGGATAAATCGTAGGTGTTGTTATAAAATCCCGTAACTGCAGCTTCAATAAAGTTGAGTTTGTGACGTTTTAGATTTACGCCGACGAAGCACTAGTGTTTGTCCGAAAAAACGTCACTAGGTCTATATATACCGTAGTAGATAAAATTTTTTCTTTTTCAAAGACGAATTAATGGCATACAATAATCATTTCCAAAACAATAGGCCTATCTGGTATTGCAGCCCCCAATTAGAAGGCTTTCAGTAATGACCACCATATAGATAGTGCTTCGTTTGCCCGTCCGTCCGTTTTTCTATCCGTCCGCCAATTTGTCTAGCTGACTGCTCTAGATGTCAAAATACATTGATTTTATATGTTGAGAAGTTAAAATGTGTGTACTAATTAAGAAAATATGAAAGAAAAATATTAAGAAAAAAGGAGCCAAATTATTTTCAGTATAGATCTATTCTTCTTTTGATTCAATGTTTGCTATACGCACTTCAACGTCAATTACACAAAACGTGGGAACGACGTCGTATTGTTTGGCGGCGATGTTATAAAGTCATGAAAACAGATCATGAGCGTAAACTTTTGTTTCAGGAGAAATGTAGTGAGACGTCTTTTTTTAACATTTTATCTTTAAGAAATCTAAAATATTGAAACAAATGGATTTAATTATAGTAGCACAAATATACTCCCCGTCATAAGAAAGTAGCCACTTGTCTAATGCAAATGGTCGCCAATTTTAGGATTATTCATAAATGTACCGAAATAAATACAAGATATTGAAGCATGGCAAGTAAATCGAAAACAGTCGAATTACCCCATTAATTAGACTGTTTTCGATTTACTTGCCATGCTACAATGGGCTAAATTAGATTTGCCATAAGTTTTAAATGTGAAATGATGAAAATTCGGCATTTTTGCCAACTATGGGGGGGGGGGGGGGGCTCCAGAGTCCCCCTGTTCGTACGGGCCTGAGATGTGTGAAACAGTGGATCCTCCTTAGAATAAATGGTGATAATGGTAATGACAAACATTACAGTATAGATCTGGAAACGTTCATTTAGGCTTTTGCGACCAACATGGATCCAGATCAGACTTTGCATGTGCACTGTCTGATCAAGATCCACCTTGTTCTCATTTAATAGCTTATTCTCCACCTGTACCAAATTTAAGAAGGCATAACGAAAATCTTACCGGTGAAACTCCAAGGTAACGATAAAAATGATGATGATGATGATGATGATGATGATGATGATGATGATGATGATGATGATGATGATGATGATGATGATGATGATGATGATGATGATGTTGATGATGTAAATGTTTAAATGTGCCGTTAAGTCCAGTGCAATCGATTAATTTATCAAACATGTGGTCATAAAACACCGTAGCTGGAAAAGATAACATCGGAAACATGCTGTAACGTTGTCACGAAGAAACCGCACAATGATTTTTAATGACATGACACCAAAAACTGCCATTTACAGCCTTTATTTGTACATTTATATGTCTTTTTTGTTTACTTGCAATGCAAGTTGATAAACATAAACAGTGATATCGTACCATTTCGTTCGGGCGATTAAGATCAACCCACATGATCTCAATATGCGCTTTGTGCACTTGCAATCCGTTTATAACATTTGAAAATAATGATCGATAAAACTGATATTTTCGTGCGTATTATAAATCATATCTACATACCTTAGTAACTTCCATTTGAGTGCATCCTTTAAAAAAAGACGGAAAGAGAAGTAAAACAAAATACCACGTGTATTGTTTACAAAAATCCGGATGTGACATGAAGTATCTGTACCTTGTGTTCATGAAAAATGTTCCTCGCTTTGTCCGAATTCACCACCAGTGAATATGTAAAAATTCGAACTCACCATAACTTAGCCTCCACATAAACATTTCCTACAGAAACAAATACCAACAAAACCACAACGTTGAATACATGTACATGTACCATCGTGAATGACAATCGTATATCTACTGCTTACACTGTATTTGTCCTCATTCGACATGTAAACATGCGTCATAACACTTTCCTACGTTATAGATAGATCGTTCATGTTACCGACAATAAAATCATTCACTAACATTGACGTTTTACAACGTTACGTAGTATTCCGTTTAAATCATAGATAGTGAAGAGACTGAATTGAAAATATTTTCAATACTTGGTCAACCCCAAAAAGATTCACACAACGTCGGAATATGTTCGTGAGACGTCTTTAACATTTGTTAAACATCCGAACCTATATTCCGCCGCCGAATGTCTACGACGTCGACCGAATAATTTCGACGTCACGTGAAGCTAATTAGGGTTGGACTACCTTGAACTATACTATATGTGGACTATTCACGCTGAATGAGCTGATTTATCAGACACGTTAATGTTGCAGTGACGTGTTTTATTACATCTGTCAGACGTTAACGTAAATAACGTCGCGAACATCTTTCTTTTATATTATGTTTTGTATTATTCTGTTGATTAACATCACATTATTTTGCAATAAATGCTTCTTGAGATCAACTCTTGAACAGCCATTCATAATAGCTTTAACGAAAGAAGTGCAATAATATTGAAAGTTGGAATTTGTTTAGTTGAAATGGTAATCTGCGTTCATTTACTAATGAAGTGAAACAGTCCTTAGAAGCAAAGTGATAAGACATGACATAAACTAGTTGATCGTTTCCTATGCAAGCTCTTGTTTTTAAGTCAGTGGTCAAAGAGCATAATTTCCGGAAGCATTGAGAGAAAAGATGAAAGTATGTTCCATGAGTTTAATACAAAGATTACACACACTAAGTTAACCCTTTACGAAACGGCAAATTGGGGACTGTTCCAAATTCAAAGATGTTGCAGAAGACAATTTCAAGTTTATGAAATTTAAAGAATCTCTTCATTTTGGGTTAGAAAACATTGTGGAAAATGAAGAAATTGCTTGTCACAAGCAATTTCATTTTCCACAATGTTTTCTAAAGCCTTTATCTTGTTGGGAGTCAAAAGGCGTCACTGTGAGGTAATGTATTAATCTTTTTTGGTCATCTGCAGCAATTTCCAATTGGGAATAATAGTCGACATTATTCTTCCGCGGAAAGGTTAACCTTTTACCATGATTTTGACGTCTCTAGAAGAGGAAATCATTGAAGCAAAAGAAGAAAATTTTGATAATCCACAACATTGAGACAAAAGAAGAAAGTACTGATAAGCAGAATTTTCATCTTTCGTTTAACGATTTCTTTGCTATGCCGTAAATTAATCTCATCTTTATTTAAATCAATGTTTCTGCAGCCAATAGAACCACCCCAAATTTTGCTCGTTCAAGAAAGGGTTCTTAACCTATTACCAAACAAAATTTTAGGTTGAACCAATTTGAAAGATGCTGCAGATGACAAAATGAATGTAACAAAAGATAAAAGTCGTGAATAATATAACACAGGAAACATTGGAGCAAAAGGAGAAAATGCTGTTTTCCCCCCAAGAATATTCTTTTGGTGACCTGATCTGCCAGCACAGTACGCGCAGTCAATATATCTGGAAAAATTGTAGCATTAACCCATTACCACACAGTGACTCTTTTTTAACCCCCTCCCCCCCCCCTAGTAAAATTGGCTTGGAAAAACATTGTGGAAAATGAAGAAATTGCTTGTCACAAGCAATTTCTTCGTTTTCCACAATATTTTCTACCCAAAAAAATTAAAATTTTAAAATTCCTTCACATTGAAAATGTCGTCTACAACTTCTTCCAATTTGGATTAGTCTAAAATTCTGCCATTTGGTAATGGGTTAAGACCAGCGTGGATCAAGATCAGCTTACAGTCTGATCAACATTCATTATAATCTTCTCTAGAAGACTGAACATCATTGGTCTTGATCAGACTGCATGCATGCACATGCTGATATGGATCAAGGTTGGCCTCAAATGCCACGAGAACTTATTTTTCAGACACCATCTTTAAAAGACGTTTCATTTTGGCGCACATGCCTTTGAAACTGGCAAGTTTTTTTTTTATTATTATTTTATTATTATTTTTGCAACAAAGTATACAGAACATCCAACCCAATCCAGCAGCTACTAAGATTAGAATGAAATATGGGGCGATTCTATACATGAAACCGTTACGCAATTTCGAACAAACAATAGTATTTCGTAGTATGAGAATAAGATCTCATAACTACGACTTGATTCAAGCCGTAGTTACTAGATTCTACAACAACACCGACAATTTATCAGGTAAAACCGATAGAACCAGTCTATTTTTTATCACAAGATTTATTCCTATTCGACCATTAGGGAGACACAAGAGTTTTGACGCACGTCAGACAGTATACTGGTCAAGCCCAGATCCAGATGCAAGATTCGTATCCTCTTTAGTTATGGGGCTTTGCGAAAAGAAAATTGAAAACTGGGCATCGCAAATCAACATCCCTAGATTGTCAGACCCCGATGAAATACATTTAAGTCTAGTATTCTAACTTGGGGAAAAGTTGCAAGGATGATCAAGGTTCGTATTCACCTAAACTTCTTAATCGATTGTAGGAATCTTAATTACATTACATGTCATTTAATTGGATGAGATGTATGTCTCGACCAATCAGATAAATTGTTATGTAATTTGAAATGTACAGGGAATTCTTATTTGATGAATTTTGGCGCAACTCTTTCAAAAACTACAAAACTGGTTATTGTTTAGGAAGTGGTAAAATGATCATAACAAAAAAGTTAGATCGACAGCACTAATATTTATTGTATCATATACACACATTTACATTAAAAATAAAACATTCACATCAAGAGATTCAGATTTAGTGATACTGGTATCTTAAGCGTTATACCGTTTTGGATTAACCCATTACCACTCAATGACTATTTTACTCCTTACAAGAAAATGGAAATGGAAAACATTGTGATAAATGAATAAATTGCTTGTGACAAGCAATTTTTTCATTTCCCACAATATTTTTCATATAAAAGGACTAAAAAATGCATTATTTCAATTACTTGAAATTGTCGCGTGTACTATTTTATCATTTTTTGGTCACAAAATCATATTTGCAATAAAGCTTTTCAATGTTTTGTCTAGTTTCTGATGTATGGTAAATCTGTCCTGCTTTTGGAAACAGCAAACACAAAGATTAAATTGCAAACAATGCAATTTGATCTTAGTCTAATGTTTCCATTTGTATTTACGAGATACAATACTTGGATTTCTTTTTAAAAGGTGTTTAATCCTTACCCAAACAAGACCTAGTTTTGACGTTCTTAGTAAAACACCTTGGGAAAACATTCGGAGAAAAGTACAAATTACTGATATTCAGCAATTTCTCCTTTTCCCTCAATATTTTTTAAGCTTAAACATCAAAAGTTCATATTTGATCTCATTTATTTTCTCATCTGCTTTTAAGTTAACAAATTGAAAGTGTCTAAATTTTGGCCATCTAGGAATGGTTTAATGCATCACCGCCTATTTAAAAAGCAACAGATATGAAGATATTTTAAATTTTGTTATTTCAAATCCAAACCCTATGTTGTGAGTACTCATTTGAATCGTCTCAAAGAGAAAATTTAAATGAGTACCCGCAAAATAAAGTTTGATGAACAATTAATGAAATCTTGCATTTTGAAAATCCTTCATTCCCTCTGATATGTAGCCCTGTTGAGTATCAAGATAGAAAATTAAGAAGACAGACAGAGAGAAAGAAAGATGAGAAGGATAAAAGATTGATAAAATGACACAATCACATACATTCACAATATACTGAATTAGCTAAACCTTTTGACAAACAGGACAAATTTGAAATGTTCCAATTTAAAAACTGCTACACACAACAAATATTATTTAATTCAGATAGAATCCGTTTACAGTATAGCAAAGAAAATATTGAGACAAAAGAAGAAAATGATGACTATCATAATTTCACTGGTTTTTACGCTGTCAGCACTTTGAGACTACTAGCTAATCTCCATATTTAACATAAATTGACTTGACACCGAATTAACACCGTTTACGTCTTAACCTTTCTTAAATATTCACTAGTTCCCATACAGTAAGAGAAAACTTTGGATAACAAAGAGATTTAAGACTTCCCATTATCAGCATTCACTTCTTTTCTCTCAATGTTCCTTTGAATTAAAATTTTATCATTTTGCTAAGAATTGTTACAATTCAATGCCATCACAGTACATCGAATTGACAGTGCAAAAATCTGGACAGCAAATGAAGGTATTCCATCCATCATTAGTGTTCGTCCTAGTTTTTGGCAATATATTTGAAAATTTCGGCGCTATATTTCACATAAACGCACTGCCAGTCATGGATATACATAGCCACGCCCCCGTTTCCTGTGCAGTTATGAAAAAAGATGTGATTTTTGGGAAAATTATGTAATTTTTGGGAAAGTGATGTAATTCCAGTAAGATCCGCTCGATAGTAGCTCCGGTTGGAGGCGTGGTTTGAAGAATGACAGTAGAAGCGTATGTTTTCATTGGTTGACGAACACTAACTCAGATAGAGACTGTATAGTAGATTCTACGCGACATAAACGTTCAAAGGCTGCGCCTTTTGAACGTTTATATCGCGTAGAATCTACTATACAGCCTCTATCTAATACTTAGATACCATACACTTTGTGCAACTCCATGGTAATCCATCACCACAGAAATTCACTTGTCATCAGATACTTAACCCTTTCCCAAACGGCAAAATTTTAGGGCGATCGACTACAAAAACTGTCACAAATGACAAAGTGGAAGTTACTAAAGATAGAATTTATGTAAAATATGACATAGCAAATATTGAGACAAAAGGAGAAACTGCTGGTTATCAGCAGTTTCTTCTTTTGTTTCAATGTTTTCCCAAGTCTTTTCTATTAGGGACGTAAAAAACATGTCTTGTTTGGGTAAGGGTTAAATGCAAGTTTTTAAATTCAAATAGACAGGTACATTTCTCTTGGTATCGACAATTGCTGAGATGCACCAAGTCTTTGTACAGTCGACACTCGTTATCTTTAGATCGGATAAGTCGAAATTTCACTTAAGTCTAAGTCAAAGTCATGTCCAATCCTCAACATATGGATATCAAAACGAATTCCGAAACAAATACAGTCATTGAAATTTAGTAGGAAAAGGATAGCAATTGCTCGTTTCGAGCAATTTCTTTCCTATTCCTGCTATATTTAAATCATGGACACATATGATGCCCATCAAAATTGGTTAAATATCGTTTTCATAGAAAATAAACAAAATCCAATCAGTCGAACACCGGATATGTTGAGGTATTTTGCCGGCCCCTCTGACTTCGACACAACAAGTGTCGACTGTATCTAATAATAGATGAAATATGTTTCACAGCAAAATAGGTTTGGACAAGGGACTTCTCAATGACTGGAGCAATTTGACAATTGGAAACTTGTACAATATGATTGGAGACATGCTAGATACAATCAAGTACATACTCAAGCTGATAAAATCATAAACAAGATAAACATAAAACAACAAATTATTACATACAATCACACTTTTAACAAGACCTATGAGGTATACGCAACTAAGTCTAAAACATAGAATACATAGGTAGAAAATTTACTTGTTTTAAAGTACTGCTTTGGACTTCCATTTTAACCCTTTCCAAAAAAAGACCTAGTTTTGACATCCCTAATAGCTATGGTTTGGAAAAAAACATTGAGACAAAAGAAGAAACTGCTGATAACCAGCAGTTTCTCCTTTTGCCTCAATATTTTCTGTGCTATATTGTACAGAAATCCTATCTTTAATTTCATCCATTGAGTTGCCCAAACCATCTCTTGAATTGGACCAATATAAAATTTTATTGTTTGGGAAAGGGTTAAACAAGGCTTTACCCCTTTCAAAAGTAAGGTCTGGTTTTGACATCCATAATAGAATAAGTTCAAGAAAATGTTGAGGCAAAAGAAGCCAATACTGATAGATCTAACAAGCATTTTCTCCTTTTGACTAAAAATTAATTTACCCTTTCCCAAATGACAAGATTTTAGGGTAGTCCAATTTTAAAGTTAATGCAGATGCCAAAATGGATGTTAAATTGAGAAAGTCAAGATTTTTGTATAATATTGCATGGAAAATTTTAGACAAAAGGAGAAAATGCTGTTTACAACCATTCTCTTTTTTTGCTTTAATGTTTTCTAAAGCTTTTTTATGAAGGACGCAAAAACTAAGTCTTGTTTGGGAAAGGGTTGACAAACATGCATTTACTTTCTGTAATATCATATCAGCTAAAATGAAGCACATGTCTAAATTACTTTTTTCACCATATGATTTTGTTTGTTTACTGTATTTCAGCAAGTCCTATGTTAACATTTACCCATTACCACATAATGACACATTTTGACTTCCCAGAAGATAATGACTTTGGAAAACATTCTGGAAAATGAAGAAATTGCTTGTGACAAGCAATTTCTTCATTTCCCATAATATTTTCTATCCAAAAAGACCAAAAATTTAAAATTTCATTCACTTGAAATTGTCATGTGCATCATATTTGAATTTGGACCAGTCTGAAATTGGGTTGCTTGGTAATGGGTTAACAAACCACATTATAACCAAATCCCCTCAATGAGCAGCTACTTGTTGTCCCTGTGCTATAGATGTTTGGGATGTGGCTTGTGTCTTTGGTAGTGCACGTCTAAATAACAACACATGGGGCTCTGAAAACACATGGAAAAAGATCGTTTCTATATTTAACCCTTGCAAAAAGGACAACATTTCAGGATGTCCATATTTAAAAGTATTGCGCTCGACAAAATGTTACTAAAATCAGAATAATTCAACATCATAGATTGGAAAGCGTCAAAGAGAAAAGGAGAAAATCTTAGTAATCAGCATTTACTTCTCTTTTCTCTATGCTTTCCATAGCCTTCACTATTACAAACACAACTAGAAAGACCTGAAGGTCTTGAGTCGTTCCACAGGCCTGAATTTCTTTTAATATTAAATCCAAGTTTTGACTAGATTTTTGAATACTTGTGGTTCTTACAGCAAAAACAAAGTCAAAAGCAGCTATCATGTGGTCAATCATCTTCGCTAGCCAAGGTTGAACCCACCTACGTTTGTATTCACCCTTGGCGGATTTAGTCCGATTTTCTTGAAATCGCGAAGCGCCGCCTAGTGGTTGTTCTGCTGGTTGTTTACGTCCATTATTGATGACGTCATTAACGCGCGTTGTCTTTCGCGTCATACATCATACGGATTATGTAAAAGTTATCTGCTTTTTTGGTCGAATTGTCAAAAGTATAATAATTTGTCGATTAAAGTGAGGGAATTCCTGTCTTTTGCAGTGAAATTCTTAGGAAAAATCACCCATCTCCGCGTTTTTGAGTTGCAAATGCAATGCTTTTTCCCGCCCGTTGTCATGATTTGGGTATTCATAACAAATGTATCAGTCGAGAATCTGATTGGTTCCAGCGAGACCTCGCTGGAACCAATGAAAACGCTTTCCAGCAGACCAAGAAAATCGGACTAAATCCGCCAAGGGTGAATACAGAAACGACGTTATGTCGTAGATGTCACCCTTGGCTTGCGAAGATGGTGGTCAATGCAAAAAGAAAGTAAATGATTGACTAATATTTTAGGGATGTTAGGGCGATAATAAAATTGAAAACTGTGATTTTGCCAAATTCAAGGACACATAATTCAGTATGTATATTTAAAATCAAATCGAAAATTAAACACATGCAAGATCTTGTGGTCACTATGATTCTGTTCAGATTTTGTCTATATTAGTCAATATTTGTGGCTTCAAGAGTAGAAAAAGTGTCGAAAACTGAAATTTAGTCAATTTCAAGGGCAAATAACTCAGATTGTAACAGTGTTATCATGTTGAAAATTACACATAATCAAGATCTTGTTGTCAACAAGATTCTTTCAAAGTATCATTTTGATTGGTTGACATTTGTGGTTGTTAGAGTGAAAACAAAGTCGAAAATGACAAATTTGTCAAATTCAAGGGGCACATAACTCATGATGTAAGATTCCGATCAAGCTGAAAATTACACCCAGGCAGCATATAATGCTTATATATATTCTGTCCAAGTTTTGTCTTGATTGGTCAATATTTGTAGATTTTAGAGTAAAAATAAAGTCAAAACCAGCAAAATAGAGCCAAAAATAGCAATTTTTGGCAATTTCAAGGGCACTTAACTCATGCTATAAAATTCAGTTCAAGCTGAAAATTTTACCAAGGCAAGCTCTCATAGTCAGCATCATTCTGTCAAAGTTATGTCTTGTTTAGTCTATATTTGTAGTTGCTAGAGTGAAAACAAAGTCAAAATACAGCCGAAAATGGCAATTCTGTCAATTTCAAGGGCACATAACTCATGATGTAAAATTCAGATCAAGCTGAAAATTTTACCAAGGCAAGATCTTGTAGTCAACATCATTCTGTCAAAGTTTTGTCTTGATTGTTTCATATTTGTAGATTTTAGAAGAAAAGTAAAGTCAAAACCTGCTATTTTTTATATTCAAGGGCAGATAACTCAAGATTATTCTGGTTCAATCCATATTCTTTGAAGGAATCTGAGAGACGGTCACCCAAGGATCATTCCTGTGAAGTTTGGTTGAAATCCATCCAGTAATTTTTGAGAAGAAGATTTTTATAGAAAAAGTTTACGGACGCACTGACGCACGGACGCACTGACGCACGCACGACGGACACACCGCCATGACAATAGCCCGCTGGCCTGAAAGGCCAGTGGAGCTAAAAACCCATTACCATACGACAACATTTTGGACTTCTCCAATTTGAAAGGAGTTGCAGACGACAATTACATGTTGATGAAATTTCAAAAATCTTTCCATTTTGGGTTAGAAATCATTGTGGAAAATGCAGAAATTGCTTGTCGCAAGCAAATTCTTCATTTTCCACAATGATTTCCCAAGTCTTTCCTTGCGAAGGAGTCAAAAGGCGTCAATGTGCAGAAGAAGGTTAAGTAATAGTGCCCTATGTGAGGCATAAAATATCAGACTCAAAGTAAGATATTGAATGGTAAATATTGATCACTTGAAAAATTTTTAGTAAATCAATCCCACTTAGTGGCCCTGTTGAAAAGTTCTGTAAACCCAATTATAAATCATATATTTCATTACTCTGTCAAACATAAGTGTACCTAAACTATGTAACTTTGATGATCTGAATTGTCTGTACATAACAAATAAAGTTGAGGTTGCTCAACAGATCTGTCAAATGTAGAATAGACAAAGATCTGATAAGTAAGTAAAGCCTGCAAACATTTTGTGGTTATAAGGCTGCAGGATTTGCCATGACGCACAAATCATGCATCATTGTCGCAATTTCAAAACAAATGGCCGCTTCGATAATAGATATTGAGCTGAGGGTCATTAATGAGGCAAGTCTTGAAAATAGAAATCCAAATTATCATGACTAAAATACAAACCTGGAGAATGCACCATATAATGTACCCATCCTGGGAACTTGTATGCCCAGATTTCTCCATCAGAACTCCAGATAAGAGGGAGTGAAGGCTTTTCAAAATGCAATATTTCCTTTGTAGTTCATCCAATCCTATGTTGCGGGTATTCTTTGGAATTGTCTCGATGAGACGGTTCCAATGAGTACCCACATCATAGGGTTTGGAAATGAAACAAGAGGGCCAAGATGGCCCTGTATCGCTCCACTGGCTTTTAGACATTTAGACTACGAACTTCTTCAAGGAATACAATAGAGGTCTATTCAAAGAAGATTCATGCTACACCAGAATGAAATCCATTAAGTGATTAAGGAGCAGAAATGTTTTTAAAATCTTCTTAAAATTACACTGTTTCATATAGCGAAAATAAGCCTAGCCTACAACAGCCAAGCTTTTCATCTGATCGTGAAGGAATTTAGAAGAGATTCATGCAAGGAAGATTCCTGTAAAGTTTGGTTGAAATTGGTCCAGTAGTTTTGGAGAAAAAGATTGTTTAACAATTTTTCGAAAATTCAATATAATTAAATTTATTAAAAATTTAAGTTCTACACAGAAATTATTTTTAAAAGGAATTTAGAGGAGATAAATGCAAGGAAGATTCGTGTGAAGTTTGGTTAAAATTGGCAAAGTAGTTTTGGAAAAGAAGATTTTTCGAAAATTTAATTTTTATTAATCAAAATTTAAGTTCTACATAGAATTTATTTTCTTTTTGAAGGAATTAAGAAGAGATTAATGCAAGGAATATTTCTGTAAAGTTTGGTTGAAATTGGTCATGTAGTTTTGGAGGAGAAGAATTTTTAAAGATTTTTCGAAAATTTAATTTAATTAAATTAATTACAATTTAAGTTCTACATAGAATTTATTTTTTTGAAGGAATTATGAAGAGATTAATGCAAGGAACATTTCTGTAAAGTTTGGTTGAAATTTGTCAAGTTGTTTTGGAAAAGAATTTTTTTTTAAAAGTTTTTCGAAAATTTAAATCAATTAAATCATTCAAAATTCAAGTTCTGCGCGGATTTAATTCTTTTGTAAGAACTTAGTAGAGATTCATGCAAGGAAGATTTCTGTGAAGTTTGGTTGAAATTGGTCTAGTAGTTTTGGAGAAGAAGAATTTTTAAAGATTTTTCGAAAATTTAAATCAATTAAATTAATCAAAATTAAAGTTCTGCATAGATTTTATTCTTTTGAAGGAATTTGGTAGAGATTCATGCAAGGATGATTTGTGTGAAGTTTGGTTGAAATTGGTCCAGCAGTTTTGGAGAAGAAGAATTTTTAAAGATTTTTCGAAAATTTAAATCAATTAAATTAATTAAAATTCAAGTTCTGCTCGGATTTTATTCTTTTGAAGGAATTTGGTAGAGATTCATGCAAGAAAGATTTCTGTGAAGTTTGGTTGAAATTGGTCCAGTAGTTTTGGAGAAGAAGAATTTTTAAAGATTTTTCGAAAATTTAATTCAATTAAATCAATTAAAATTCAAGTTCAGCATAGACTTCATTCTTTTGAAGGAATTTGGTAGATATTCATGCAAGGAAGATTTCTGTGAAGTTTGGTTGAAATTGGTACAGTAGTTTTGGAGAAGAATTTTTTTAAAGATTCTTCGAAAATTTAAATTAATTAATTTAATTAAAATTCAAGTTCTAAACGGAATTTAATTTCTTGAAGGAATTTAGAAAAGATTCATGCAAGGAAGATTCCTGTGAAGTTTGGTTGAAATTGGTCCAGTAGTTTTGGAGAAGAAGATGTTTAAAGAAAAAGTTGACGCACGGACGCACGCACGCACGGACGGACGCACGACGGACACAGGGCCATGACATAAGCCCCGCTGGCCTTCGGCCAGTGGAGCTAAAAATAAAGTCAGAATTTGAAAGTCTTCACGCTCACTTATCTGTTGCTTTGCTCCACTACAGACAGTTTCCTGGTAAATGGTTATCAAAACCCTACAGACAACAAAAAACTTAAGGGGGAATGCTCCAGTTTCCTAAATTTTTCCCAATAATAGAATTTATTTATATTTTGTATGTTGAAATTACATGTTATTACCAATTGAAAAATAAAATAAAAGTGGGTGGTCAGCGATCTTGTTTGAATTTTATAGGCACTCGTATCACATACCCCTACAGCGAAAAAATGCACAATTTCTGGCACCTGTCCAAGGTCACTAAAATGCTAATTAATAAAAAGCTGTATATTCATCGTTTAGTCCCGAAAACGGATTTAACGTAACGTCTTACATTCAATACGAACAGAAAATCCAAAATATGTGCTATTATAAATGCGTAAATGTATAAAACAGCATGCTCACGTGTTCGGTTAGATCAACGAAGCTGGGGTGTTTTATGTCAAAATTTTGCATATTTTTGGAAATATTTCAAGTTCTACATAATAGAATTTGATAAAACTCCCTCATTGTATTAAGCAACATGTCCTGGTAATAATTCAAAAAGAAAATGTATAGGTCAGCGCACTAATTAGTGAATTACGGCAATTTTTATCAGCTACACATGAATAAGATGACGCAAAACAGTGGTAACTGCATACACACTTACGACTGTCTTGCTCTAAATAATAGATTTCCATCTTGAGATAATCAGTTTCGCATAATAAATACACTTTTACCGTCGAAAAGGGTAAATTGTAATGATCCGTTTTATTATTGAAAATCTGGTAGCGAAACATATTGGTACGAAACATTTAATTTACTACAGTAATGTCCGAGTGTTCCGAAAAACTGGAGCATTCCCCCTTAAATGATTATGTACTACAAACCTGGAGAATGCACCATATAATGTACCCATCCCGGGGACTGCTGTACACCCAGATTTCTCCACTCTGTCTCGGTCATCAGGTGGTTTTTTGGTACCAGTTTGGTAATATCTGGGGGAAGTATTACATGCCTGAAATAACCATTTAATTTTTATACAATTATTAGAAGACAGAATTTTAGGGTGGCTTTATTCAAAAGCTGCTGCAGATAATAAAGTAGATCTTGGTAGAGCTTGCATTTGTATACAATGTAACATGGAATATATTGAGTCAAAAGGAGAAAATGCTGTTTATCAGCAATTTCTTCTTTAGCCCAGATGTTTTCATAAATCATTTCTATTATCATTATGTGTGCCAAAATGTGTCGCTGATTGGGAAAGTGTTACACAGTTGATCATAGCTATTGATCCTGAATTAGCCATTTCTTGGGTGATCCACAGTCCACTTCAAAAACTGACAAAAAAAATGACAAAAATGACAAAAAGTATGTAATTAAAGATAGAAGTTGTGTAAAATATGGCACAGATAATAATTATATTGAGACAAAAGGAGAAACTGCTGGTCATCAGCAGTTTCTTCCTTTGTTTCAAAGTTTTCCCAAGTTATTTCTCTTAGGGGCATCAAAACCAGGTCTTGTTTTGGAAAGGGTTAAATAAATATTCATACCTATACTCATAAAATTCATCTGTGTACTTCTCAGAGTATGATATCTGATCGATCGGCATGGTTCTTGTTTGGTAGAAGATTCTGAAGTAAAAAAATATTTTGTTAGCCTAAATAATACTTTATAACGCAGGACTATACAGCATTGTATACTTAAACCACCAACACCTGTGACAAGAAAATAATTCAAACAAGAGCTGTCCGAAGACAGCACGCTCGACTTTCTAAGTTGCTTAGTATAAAGGGGCATAACTCCAAATATAGTGGAGCCAGGGTCATGGGCCCTGGTAGTAAGGTAGAGGGTGTGAAGGTGAATAAGTATTCCAAGTTTGGGTTGAATCCCTTTGATAGTATGGAAGTTATTGATGTTTGAAAAAACTTTAACCTTTGTTGCAACGCCGACGCCAACGCACTGGTGACAGTATAAGCTCTCATTTTCTTCGAAAAGTTGAGCAAAAAATGGAGAGATGTGAAAACTACCATGCGTGCCACCAGCCAGACAAGGATACTACTAACCGTGTAACAATCCCATACCCTGGCAGCCCTGCACAATAATCAAAATACCGATGATGGTGATGCAAGAGACTTAACCCATTATGATGTTCTCTCATGGATTCGATATTTCAACACTTTGGAAAGTTTGAGCAGACATGTGCATTGCGCAATGCATATGTGACCCGTCACGCTAAAAGGGACCTTATAGGAAGTGTGAAAAGTCCGCGCAGCCAGACTAGGGCCGACACTTTCACTTTTTATGTGATTTTCTAAATCCGGAATGTTGTCCCTATCTTACTATATGTTCATTTTTCGCATACGGGATCTGGTTGACCTGTGATGAGTCTGACAAGTTTGTCAAAATTTGAGTTTTTGGAGTTCGGATAAGGTCCCTTTTAGCGTGACGGGTCACATGTAGTTTTTTTTTTTTTAAAGTTAACAGATGTTTGAACTTTCATATATCATAGCCTGTATACATGAATATTCATATTCGTCATAGACTGAAGGGAATTCCAGTTATTCTTGGATTTTTTTTTGCTCAATATAGCAAAAGGATTGAGCAAAGGCAGAACTTTTGAATTTGGGATCTTTGAACAAGACTTTGGCAGAGTTTTCCTTTGACTTTTTCTAGAGGGAGTCATTATGTACCCCTGGTAGTCAAATTAGGGGGTTGTGCCTATTGTTTCATTGTTTCATCAAGTCCCAGCTGATAATTTTTAGAGGGTTGTATTTAAGTTTTAACTGCGCCAAAACAAACAATCTAGTGCGCTATGGAAAACCTAGCTTTGGGAACAAGAGCTGTCCGAAGACAGCGCGCTCGACTTTCTAAGTTGCTTAGTATAAAGGGGGCATAACTCCAAATAGAGTGGTCCCAGGGTCATGGGCCCTGATAGTAAGGTAGAGGGTGTGATGGTGAATAAGTATTCCAAGTTTGGGTTGAATCCCTTTGATAGTATGGAAGTTATTGATGTTTGAAAAAACTTTAACCTTGGTTGCAACGCCAACGCCAACACCGACGCCAACGCCAACGCCGACGCCCGGGTGACAGTATAAGCTCTCATTTTCTTTGAAAAGTCGAGCTAAAAATGAACTTTTTCTAACACTAGGAACAAGTCCACTTTAAAAACCCATGCAAAGAAGGAGCAAAAAAGCAACAACTTAGTATCTGATCCATGAGAAAAAGGCAAACCAGACATAACTTAACCCTTTCCCAAACAAGACCTGGTTTTGACGTCCCTGAAAGAAAATGCTTAGGAAAACATTGAGACAAAAGAAGAAACTGCTGATAACCAGCAGTTTCTCCTTTTGTCTCAATATTTTCTATGCCATATTTTACACAAATTATATCTTTAATAACGTCTATTTTGTCATGTGTGACAGTTTTTGAAGTGGATCACCCTAAAATTTTATTGTTTGGGAAAGGGTTAAAATTGTTCAAAATTCAACTTTTAGATGAATTGATACAATTTCAAGTTCTGAGTTGGTCAGTTCTGACTTAGACCTTGCTCTGCGGTCTGCCATCAAGTGGGCGGGCACCGCAGTTCCCTTGCATCTGATGTACCTGTAGTATCTATATGTTGCTAAATCCAGTTTGAATGGTAGTGCGCTCTGATGTAAATGAGCGACGTCAACATATCAAAGAACGAAATTCATCAGAGAAAACTCGGATTACCCCCCTCCCAAACCTGGATCCGCCACTGACATTCTTTGAACGCATTCATTTTACATCAATTGCGAAGCACCGAAATATTTCACCCCAAATAGAATTTTCCTTTTAATTTCGTTATTGCTCGATCGCACAATTTCACCAACCTTGTCCTAGTCAACAACAAGTTTTTACAAGTTTTTATTTAGTCCTGGCCCATTGCGGGCATAAGAGCTAAAATGGAACATGAAACAAAATATAAACAAACAAACGGCATGTCAAGTACAAAAAAGATACAGTAAATTTGACAAATCGTCAAGCCCAAGGCAGTCTTTCTGAAACTCGTCAGACCAACAGACAAGTCTGGTAAAAACTGACTCAGTCTGGTATGGATTTGTAGCTCTGCTGCAATATCGTAGCCACAAACTTGATGACGGGTATTGGTTTGTGGATTCGAGTCCACCCTATTCCTTCTTTGGAGCAAGACAAAAAAGTGGAAAACACATTTTCTTGAATAAATTTTTGAATATCAACATATCTAACCAGATGTGAATCCCATAAAAAGATATATTCCATGGCACAAAATGGGTTAAAAAGTATCAACAAGAATTTTTATCAATTTTTCCTCCAACGGAAAATTAAAGTCTCAGCAGAATAAAATGAGTGGGTACTCCGCTTCAAAATTGGATTGAACTTTATTTGAAAGGTATTTCAATATACAAGAGGACCCTGAGGGCCCTAAATCGCTCACCTGAGTAATGTTTTAATAATGCCAAATAACTTTGCATATGTTACGCATTGTGGTCCCAGAGAAGAATTTGACCATGTAATTTAGGAGGAGATGTCGTTTACAAAAATTGATGAGTTTTATGACATTTCCCATTTTCTGATGCCACAGCAACCAGAGTTTTTCATGGATTTCAATTCTTTTAAAAAATTTTCATAAGGGGCCACCCAAGGAACATTTCTGCCAAATTTGGTTGATTTTAACCCAGAAGTTAAGGAGGAGATGTCGTTTAAAGAAGTTGTTAAGTTTTTGTGAAATTTTCCATTTTCCGATGCCACGGCAACCAGAGTTTTTCAATTCTTCTAACAATTCTTATAAGGGACTAATGTACCCAAGGAACATTTCTGCCAAGTTTGGTTGATTTTAACCTAGAGGTTAAGGAGGAGATGTTGTTTAAAGAAGTCAAGTTTTTGTGAAATTTACCATTTTCCGATGCCACGGCAACCAGAGTTTTTCATGGATTTCACTTCTTTTAGCAATATTTATAAGGGACCAACCAAGGAACATTTCTGCCAAGTTTGATTGATTTTAACCCAGAAGTTAAGGAGGAGATGTCGTTTAAAGAAATAGTTGAATTTTTGTGAAATTCCCCATTTTCCGGTGCCACGGCAACCAGAGTTTTTCATGGATTTCAATTATTTTAGCAATTTTAATAAGGGACTACCCAAGGTACATTTCTGCCAAGTTTGGTTGATTTTGACCCAGAAGTTAAGGAAGAGATGTCGTTTAAAGAAATTTTTGAGCTTTTGTAAAATTTCCCATTTTCCGATGCCACGGCAACCAGAGTTTTTCATGGATTTCAATTCTTTTAGCAATTTTTATAAAGGACCACCCAAGGAACATTTCTGCCAAGTTTGGTTGATTTTGACCCAGTAGTTTAGGAGGAGATGTCGTTTAAAGAAATTTTTGAGCTTTTGTGAAATTTACCATTTTCAGATGCCACGGCAACCAGAGTTTTTCATGGATTTCAATTATTTTAGCAATTTTTATAAAGGACCACCCAAGGAACATTTCTGCCAAGTTTGGTTAATTTTGACCCAGTAGTTTAGGAGGAGATGTCGTTTAAAGAAATTTTTGAGCTTTTGTGAAATTTACCATTTTCAGATGCCACGGCAACCAGAGTTTTTCATGGATTTCAATTATTTTAGCAATTTTTATAAAGGACCACCCAAGGAACATTTCTGCCAAGTTTGGTTGATTTTGACCCAGTAGTTTAGGAGGAGATGTTGTTTAAAGAAATTTTTGAGCTTTTGTGAAATTTCCCATTTTCAAATGCCATGGCAACCAGAGTTTTTCATGGATTTCAATTCTTTTAGCAACTTTTATAAAGGACAACCCAAGGAACATTTCTGCCAAGTTTGGTTGATTTTGACCCAGTAGTTTAGGAGGAGATGTCGTTTAAAGAAATTTTTGAGCTTTTGTGAAATTTCCCATTTTCAGATGCCACGGCAACCAGAGATTTTCATGGATTTCAATTATTTTAGCAATTTTCATAAAGGACCACCCAAGGAACATTTCTGCCAAGTTTATTTGAATTTGACCCAGTAGTTTAGGAGGAGATGTCGTTTAAAGAAATTTTTGAGCTTTTGTGAAATTTCCCATTTTCCGATGCCACGGCAACCAGAGTTTTTCATGGATTTCAATTATTTTAGCAATTTTTATAAAGGACCACCCAAGGAACATTTCTGCCAAGTTTGGTTGATTTTGACCCAGTAGTTTAGGAGGAGATGTCGTTTAAAGAAATTGTTGACGCCGTGACGGACAGACGGACAGACGGACAGACGGACGCCGGACATTGATAGATCACAATACCTCACCTTAGCACTTCGCGCTCAGGTGAGCTAAAAACTATGCTGGATTGACAGAAAAATGATTAACCTGTTTTCAGGTAACATTTTTATTACATTTCATAACTTTACCCAGAAGTTTGACTATGCTAAACTTGCTGGAATGAATCATTCCAGCCAGAGCTTCAGATTTACAGTGGGCATAAAATCATGGGTCTTAATATTCACCCCGGGACACCCCGGGACGCCTTTATATGGGAATTATATATATTATTGGGTATTATCTTATTAATTTATCATATTTAAGATTGATTTTAACATTATCTCTGATTATAATTATAAAAAAAAATCGGAATTATAGCCAGAAGAACGTATTTTGTGCACCCCGGGACACCTCTGGACACACCGGGACGCCTTGTATATAGAAAATTCTATCATTTATCGGATATAATTTTAATAATTTATCATATTTAAGATTGATTTTAACATTATCATCAATTGAAATGTTAAAGAAAATAGGGTGTATAGCCAAAAGAATGTATTTTGTGCACCCCGGGACACCAATAGGAGGAAATCTATCGAGAGTAATTCACACACCCCGGGACACATGTACGTAAATCAAATCAAAGATTGACTATTATTTAGTTAACAAATCATGTTGTTTCACGAAAACAGCAATCAATTCTTATTTAATAGAGACAATGATATTTTAGTATAGTTTGACCAATGTAGCACAAATCGCCGGGGATTTGTATAGAAGGCAATAAATGATTGAATGAATTTCGGACACCCCGGGACTCCTCATATAATGACATAATACCAATACAATATAACCTGGATTCATGTAAAAGGTTCTTTCAATTGTTCAAAAGATAAAGGTAAAGGTCCCGGGGTGCTCTATAATCATTATATTGACGTATATATGAGTGTCCCGGGGTGCTCTATAATCATTATATCGACGTATATGAGTGTCCCAGGGTGCTCTATAATCATTAAATCGACGTATATGAAGTGTCCCGGGGTGCTCTATAATCATTATATCGACGTATATGAAGTGTCCCGGGGTGTCCTGGGGTGCTCTATAATCATTATATCCATGTATGTGAAGTGTCCCGGGGTGTCCCGGGGTGCTCTATAATCATTATATCGACGTATGTGAGTGTCCTGGGGTGCTCTATAATCATTATATCGACGTATGTGAGTGTCCCGGGGTGCTCTATAATCATTATATCGACGTATGTGATGTGTCCCGGGGTGCTCTAAAACCATTATATTGACGTATGTGAGTGTCCCGGGGTGTCAAGGGGTGCTCTATAATCATGATATCGACATATGTGAGGTGTCCCGGGGTGCTCTATAATCATTATATCGATGTATGTGAAGTGTCCCGATGTGCTCTATAATCATTATATCGACGCAGTGCTCTCAATAAGCGGACGTCGACGTATATTACGTCCGATTTTCGCGAAAAAACGTCCGGAATTTCGAAGTTGGACGGCCGTCGGACGTCTTATTTTTTTCAGTGACTTCCAAAAATTTAAACTCGGACGTCTGTAAAAAAAAATGTAAAGGGTAAAAATCGATATAATTACCCAATAACCAGACTGAAAAATATCAACAGCTATCAGTATCAAAGCGCCGTCGCATTTGCCAGCCCATTCATATCTGTGGTTACGCTAAAAATGCCGTAACGACAGCTAATTCAAGTTAGTTCAAACTGTATTTACAGCTTTATCGAACATTACCTACGATATATTATCTCGGCACGCGACATGACAAATAGCGCTAACTGTTAAATAACCTTAAATTGCCATCGATATCGGCCGACTGCGATTGGCAATATTTCGCGCCATCGCTCGGAACATAGCTCCAACCGAACACCGATAGTGCGAGCTATTGACGTCATTTCCGCAGCTATAGCTCCAATCGAACGGCAATGGTCCGAGCTATAGTCCGACCACCGGAAAAAGTGTGGTCCGGCCATCCGGGCAATTACGTCATTCGGAACACCTCGGATAACAGCGAACCAATCAGTGTCGAGGTAAACAAAGATTTTGATTGGCTGACTCAGAACGGGGAGGAATTCAATTGATGGAACAGCGCTGGTTCCCAATAATGGTTCCCGTCCTCGCGAGCTATAGTGCCAATCGAAGTCAGCCATCCAAACACATATGACATAACAAAGCGATGGGAAAAATCAATACACAGTAGACAAGATTCGGGTAGTTTACTAGTGCCGTGTGCAATAGAGCATAGCACATTACATATAGTGGGCGTGTACTTTCGATATTGTTTTAACTTGATTGACAGGTCCAGTTCCTCCAGTTAAATTCTTTACTTACGACAAATTTCACTCGACATGGAGTTGTTCAAAGCCAAACTTGTAGATCTAGCAAGGGGGGTAACCAACTTTTGGAATTTGGCGAAAGTGATGGGGACAACTTTTTTAAGCCAGGGTGAAATTGACCTGATATTTGAAAACATTGAGCAAAAAAAAAGAAACTCTGAGTCTCAAAGATCAATATTTTTATGGCAATGCACATGACATGGAGTCTTTGTATCATGAATGTTGAAATGGTTATCTTAATGTCATATCTTGCAGATATTATGGAGTAACTACATAAAAGGGTTAAAATCAGACTGCAAACATGACAATTTATGACTGGTCAAGCTTTAACCAGATTGCCACAAGGAGAAGAGTTGCAAATTGGAGCATACAATATAACTGATATTGAAAAAAGAAAGAGATATGTTTGTATTTAACTATTTCTTCTTTTCCTTCATATATTTCGAAATTGCGAAAACGCGCTGAAAAATTCCTGATTTTCTGGAAAAATTCCTGAAATTTGGACATGGAAGTCCAAGACTTCCTGATATTGGTCTTTATTGAGAGCACTGTCGACGTATGTGAGTGTCCCGGGGTGCTCTATAACCATTATATCGACATATGTGAGTGTCCCGGGGTGCTCTATAATCATTATATCGACATAATATATGTGAGGTGTCCCGGGGTGTCCCGGGGTGCTCTATAATCATTATATCGACGTAATTGAGGTGTCCCGGGGCACTAGAGCGTTTTTTTCCTTCTTTGAACGGGTCCGTAAAACGGACCCGTTCCCAATGCCAAAAAGTGTCCATTTTTCCCAAAGTCCAGAAAAAAAATTCCCAAATTCGATCGAGGATCCCAATCCCAATAGTCTAGTAGGTATTTTTAAATTACCATCGGCAATAAATAAAATTCGATTACTCCTAATCCGAGTCAAGGAAACAGAATAAACCTGTGTTACTCATATGCGATGAGTTGAGAGAGATCAAAAACGCCGCAAACATAGTCATTTGATGACGTAGTAAGTCATTCCAGTTTCAAATATAATCACGTGATTTTTCCACATCCAAATAAGGTTACGCTTTACTACGATTTGTTTATAAAATTCACGCGTGCCAATTAAGCGCGGGAAAAAGGATGAAGCGATGAAAACAAAACGCTATCAGTATCTACCAAGTAAATACACTGACGTTAGATGGTTTTAACACAGATGCGTTGCCTCTTTGTGTCATGCTGCCTCGCGATTACACAAAGGAATTAGGTCCCGGTCAGCTGTACATATTTAACTTGTGTGCTTACTCGACCGTTTAGACAGCCAATCTATCTTTCGAATTAAACAAAAAGTAAGTGTTGGCAGTCATTTTAATCGGTGATTAGCATAATTAGTCAAGTCTTTGAGCCACATTCGATCTCTTGAGCCACTTTTTTTCTTTAAATTATCGTCTATGGCTCCTGAAGTGTCGATCACCAGCCCGAGCCCTGTCAATCATTTTTACCGAAGAATATTTACGGAAACTACCGAAGATTCCCGGAAAACAGAAATTTCCAAATCGTACCACGATACGTATCATCGACGAAGGATATCGGAATATACCGATAATACCGCGCCCCATTACGATCTCCGATATTTCCGGTAAGTTAATTCGCGAATAAATTGGACTTATTTGTGCTTTTCTAACGGGAGAAAACAGGTCACATTAAAGTTCATGGAAGTCAAGAAAATTTAATGTCATTATACCTGCATGAATCAAAATTTAATCAGGAAGCAGGATACTCGTCTTTTCTCTTTTCCCAAATTTGTTATTTAATTGATAAGATACGATGTTTCCGCCGGGGGAGGGGGGGGGGGGCGATAGTATTGATAAAAAATCAAATGATAACAACAAATCAATAACAGAACATTCTATGTGTCGATAGATCTATGTAATAGCACGGTATTAACATTGATTTTTTTAAACAAACATTAAAATATTATAAAATAAATAGATCTAGATTCATCTTGATCTACATGCAGATCTATTCATGTTTTCTTTTTTCTTTTTGCTCAATGTATTTTCAAACCTTTTCCCAACAGCAACATTTAGACTATTCTGAAGGTGTTTCAAAAGACAATTTTCATGGGTGTTGAGTATTGATGAGGATAGATGCACCTTATTGTACAGTACATCCATCCCATTGTATCTAACATCACTTTGGTCGAACAGCATTCAAATTGGAACAGTCTTAAATGTCTCTGTTTGTTGATAATATTGTCCAGGAACCTTTATTAAGATAGGTAATGATACAGAAGACTTAATTCTATGTCTGAAACTGTTATTTTAATGTTTTTCCCAATTTTTGAGAAAACGACGCATTTTTCCCAATTTTTGAGAAAACGACGCATTTTTCCCAATCTGCCCGGTACCGGACCCGTTCCCAAAAGTGAGAGAAAAAACGCTGCACTAAATTCACCATTTATTATTAAGAATTGTTTTTTTTAATATTCTCATGGAATAGACATAATATAATCACCCTATGAATGATATAGTCCCGGATTAGAAGTGTCCCGGGGTGGCACGTGTTATTCTTAATAGTAGTAATATATCATAAAATATAATCATCATAGTATGAGAGTTTTGTAGGTCCAAAAATATCTATATACTCGTCTTTTTTAATTTACATAATTTAGTTTTAGGGAGAACCATGCAAAATGATGTGATATATGGACGTTATGATTTAATCGCTTATTTAAGATGACTATGATATATATCCTCGAATAACCTACCTCCGCCATGCTAAGCTTTATTTCAAAATTACATAAAGGTAACTAAAGCTATGGGGAATATACTGCCTTTACCTTAAAGAATAGTCATTTTGCAGTACAAAACTCGAAAATCTTCCTACAAGATGAATTACAGGTTGATTAATCAAGTCCCAAAGTGATTAGCCATTTTATGTCGGCCATTTTGGTTTGTATGTACCTTCGCCCACTTTAATATAAACAAACAATAAGACTTGCCCTGCCTTAAACATTTTTATGACCAACACATTACTTCCATTCGTAGGATAGTAAGCAATGCACACAAACTGTGAAACAACTTCGGCATTGATTTTTAGGGGTGAAAAAACGCTATTTTAAATGTACACTATATAAAGAATTGGAAATTAACGCAAAATCAGCCAATTTCACTTGTTTTTCTCATTTCTTACTTATTTTCGACACATTTTCGATCTTTTTTTAGTCAGCGTAGTGAAGTGTCAACTATTCGAACCTATTCCCATGCGCAGACGTAATTCTCGCCTATTTAGAACTAAAACAAAAACATGGCGAAGGTAGGTGGCGGGCGGAGGTAGGGGGTTCGACGATATTGATGTGTCCCGGGGTGTCCCGGGGTGACCCAAATCGGATCTCCTTGTATACACCAACTGACAGTTTTGAAGTGCGCATGCGCAAGCCATAAATTAAAAGTACGAGTAAAATTTCTACAATCACTATAATCGTATATACGCGTAGGGCAAAATAACGCATTAAACGGCGTATATTGGCTGAATTAAAGGAAAATACGACTGTGATTCATCAAAACAAATACAAATTTTAAATGTCCACCACAGTTTTAGCTTTTAAAGTGACATTTCACATTTATTTTATTTTTTAAAAGTATGTCTTGATGCAAAGATTGTTTATTCTGATACGTAGAAATGCTATCGGTTTTTTGAAGTTGTTATTCATAAGAGAAAAATACGCCTTTAAAATTGAGACAGAAATGACAAATTCTATATAAATCTGAACTGTTGTCCACAACAATTTGTTTGATTTTAGCACAAAAATATATATTTCTCGTAAACGGTTCAATATTTTGGCTTGAAATTTTCAGAATTTCCGTAAGAAAACATGCTCTTTCAGATAGAATAAAAGTAAAATTTATGTAAAATAATCATGAAATGTCACTTTAATCCGTAATTATCGAAAATATGTCAATATTTATTTCATTACTAACGCAGCCCATTCCATACTTGAAGTAAAAACGTTAGTTACATGAAGGTTAGAAACCCGTATTTGAAATCGGTAATTGTCTTATTGTGTTCATGTTATACATGCATCTTTTAATTCTTTTCCCCAAAACGTCTAGTTTTGATATCCCAAGCAGAAATTGCTTTTGGAAACTGAGGGAAAGGGACAAGCTAGCGAACTTGAATTGAGTTTGAGTTTATTGGGGTTTTACGCCGTTTTCAACTACCAGGGTCATATCGCGGCGGCTGGAGCACCTAACCGAGGGTTCCTGGTATTTCTCGCACCAGTACAACCACAATATCCAAACCGAGCCTCCAGCTGCTCTCTCACATAGATGATTCACACCCATTGGTGAGAGACAAATGACTTTTGTCAAATGTCAGAATGGATACTGGCCGAGCCGGGGTTCGAACTCGAGACCCCTGGATTGACAGACTCCGACGTAACTGACTGAGCTATCCGGGCTTGGCTAGCGAACTTGAATGAATCAGCTATTCCAGAGTTTTGGTGTATTGGGAAAGATTCGTTTGACAATGCAATGATTGATATTTGTTACATTGAATCAACAATGTCGCTCTCAGAATGTGAATAAGAAATAATACAGATAATTGTCCTTTCTAAACTTAAAATTCCTGCTTTCGGATAAAGTCTCTAGATCAACATTGAGATCCCACATCGGTCTATAAGGATACTAGAAAATACTTTGGAAAATACATAAATAACTTGCCACGAGCATTTCTTTCATTTCCACATTATTTTCAAACTTCTAAAGCATCTTGTGGGTCGTGAAAAAGCGTGATTATAATAACAAGAGATGTTTGTAAAACATATATGCCCCCTTCAAGTGCCTACATTTGATGTAGGTCAAAGTCCAAGGTCAAGTTAACAAGGTCCAAGGTCATGGTCAAATATGAAAGGTCTTGGTAGGAGGTGTCTATGTATGAAATATCAAGGCTGTATATGTAAAAGTAAAATGAAATATAGGCCAGATTAAAGTTTTTAAAAGTAGGCCAAATGCTAAGGTCAAGGTCATGGTCAAATGTGAAAGGTCTTGGTTGGAGGTGTCCATGTGTGAAATATCAAGGCTGTAGGTGTAAAAGGACATGATATATATGCCTGGTTTAAGTTTTTTTAAAAGTAGGTCAAACTCCAAGGTCAAGGTTGCAATATTCAAGGTCATTGTCAAATGTTAAAGGTCTTGGTAGGGGGTGTCTATGTGTGAAATATCAAGGCTGTAGGTGTAATAGGACATAAGATAAAGGCTAGGTTAAAGATTTCTAAAAGTATGTAAAAATCAAAGGTCAAGGTCACACAGGCCAAGGTCATGGTCAAATGTGAAAGGTCTTGGTAGGAGGTGTCCATGTGTAAAATATTGAGGCTGTATAGGTAACAGGACATGACATATATGCATAGTTTAAGTTTTTTATAAGTAGGTCAAACTCCAAGGTCAAGGTCCAAGGTCATGGTCAAATGTGAAATGTCTTAGTTGGAAGTGACCATGTGTGAAATATCAAGGCTATATGTGTAAAATGACATGAAATATAGGCCAGAATAATGTATTATAAAAGTAGGTCAAACACCAAGGTCAAGGTCACAAGGTCCAAGGTCATGGTCAAATGTGAAAGGTCTTGGTAGGAGGTGTCCATGTGTAAGATATCGAGACTGTATGGGTAACAGGACATGAGATATAGGGCTAGTTTTAGTTTTTTAAAAGTAGGTCAAACTTCAAGGTCAAGGTCCAAGGTCATGGTCAAATGTGAAATGTTTTGGTCGTAGATGTCCATGTGTCAAATATCAAGGCTGTATGTGTAAAAGGACATGATATATCAGCTAGGTTAAAATTTTATAAAAGTAGGTAAAAGTCCAAGGTCAAGGTCACAAGGTCCAGGGTCATTGTCAAATGTGAAATGTCTTGGTAAGATGTGTCCATGTGTGAAATATCAAGGCTGTATGTGTAATAGCACATGAGATATAGGCCCAGTTTATTTTTTTTAAAGTAGGTCAAACTCCAAGGTCAGGGTCACAAGGTCCAAGGTCATAGTCATATGTGATAGGTCTTAGTCGGAGGTTTCCATGTGTCAAATATCAAGGATGTATGTGTAAAACGACATGATATATCGACCAGGTTAAAGTTTTTAAAATGTAGGTCAAACTCCAATGTCAAGGTCACAAGGTCCAAGGTCATGGTCAATTGTGAAAGGTATTGGTAGGAGGTGTCCATGTGTGAAATATCAAGGCTGTATAAGTAATAGGTCATGAGATATATGCCCGGTTTAACTTTTTAAAAGTAGGTCAAACTCCAAGGTCAAAGTCACAAGGTCCAAGGTCATGGTCAAATGTGAATGATGTTGATAGGAGGTATCTACGAGGGGTGATCCAGAATTAGCGGTACTGGCTTTATAACTTCAATATGAATCCATCTAAGTCAATCAAATTTTAATAGCATAAAACGTAATTTATAAATGATCAATCGACCAAATTTCATCAAATTCGGACCTAAAACAAAAAAGTTACAACAAAACTAGTTTTGTATATAATGCATATGCGGGGCAGGTAGACAATGAACGTCACGACGTCACAAGTTCGCAACGTTAAAATAATGACCTTATTCCTCCACACGGTCACCTAGAGTTGCAATACATTTACTGTGACGTTCAATTCACCCACTATACATTGCCCTGTACCATTGCTTGTCGATTGTAGAAAACATCCGCTGAATGTCTAGAGCTAATTCACCAAAGACCTTGAAACTGTGATATTTCAGTACTGATTTCATTCAGGGAAATACCCGCAATTCCACTGAAGCTTAAACTGATGTGAAGGAACGTTTTTTAAATAGCTTTCTTGGATTCGAGATGAAACAGGTGACGTCCGTTGTTGTGATCTTTAAGTGTTTTTAAGTCATACAAGTGCATCTAAATTGTTGTTAGGATATTATCAAGGAATTTGCTTCTAAACGAAATCTTTGCCCCAGAATTTCTTCAATGCCCGATCACGTTTTCCCATAATTATTTGTATTAGGAAGATATAAAATCTACTGACAGCTGAGCCTATTCATGTTTAAATGATCTGTCGGTATCCAAATCTCACTACCATAACTCAATTTCATGGTGGAGCGGCGACCTCAAACGTTGGCGCCCGTAATAGCTTTAGTTGACGTCGCGTCCAGATGCTCCTCTGGCTACTTCCCCCTTTCTTTTCCTACAGCAATGTTCGTCCCTTATTGAACATTCAGTACCAAACGATTGTGGAATTTCTAGATAAAGAATGTTTTGTGAGTTTTTCTACATTATTTTGTACGTATCGAATGGGGAATATCCATGTTTTACGCAAAACTTAAAAACCGTGCACGTTCGAATACTCGTCCAACGTCATAGTTGACTTGTATCACCAAAGCAAATTGGTCCATAGTTTTACCATTCAACCAGAAATAACGTTCAAATTTTGGTCATAGAATAGTACTAAGTTACTTTTGATGTTTCCAACGTCTCTTTAAAATTTGTTAGGTAGAAAGGGTTGAAAAACACGTAGAATATCAAAAAGCTAAGGAATTTTACCCATGCCCCGCCTAACCGTACCTTGGTTGCTATGGGTACGTTTCCAACATGGACGCAATTAAAAGACAGTACCAATATTTCCGTATCATGTCAAATATGAATAGTACTTGTATTATGCCAAATTGCATCAAGAAAAGCACAAAAATATTAATTTTAGAGCATCAGTACCGCTAATTCTGGATCACCCCTCGTATGTGTGAGATATCAAGTCTGTATGTGTAAAAATACATGAGATATAGGCAAGGTTAAGAATTATGTGTAAAAATCAACAAAGGGCAAAAACTCCAAGAAGTTGATCGGCAAGGTAATGGTTCTTGTGCACTGCACCTCTCCATAATGAGATCTATCCACCTGTAAAGTTTCATGATTCTACCTTACATACTTTTTGAGTTGTGCTCTGGACAAGAATTAAGTTATAAAATCAACAAAGGGCAATAACTCAAAAATTTTGATCGGCAGAGTTACGGTTCTTGTGCACTGCGCCTCTCCATAATGAGATCTATCAACCTGTAAAGTTTCATGATTCTACCTTATATACTTTTTGAGTTATGCTCCGGACAAGAATCAAGTTTGAAAATCAACAAAGGGCAATAACTCCAAAAATATGATCAGCAGAGTTACGGTTCTTGTGCACTGCACCTCTCCAAAATGAGATCTATCAACCTGTAAAGTTTCATGATTCTTCCTAACATACTTTTTGAGTTTTGTTCCGGACAAGAATCAAGTTTGAAAATCAACAAAGGGCAATAACTCCAAAAATTTGATCGGCAGAGTTACGATTCTTGTGCACTGCACCTCTCCATAGTGAGATCTATCCACCTGTAAAGTTTCATGATTCTACCTTACATACTTTTTGAGTTGTGCTCTGGACAAGAATCAAGTTATAAAATCAACAAAGGGCAATAACTCAAAAATTTTGATCGGCAGAGTTACGGTTCTTGTGCACTGCACCTCTCCATAATGAGATCTATCCACTTGTAAAGTGTCATGATTCTACCTTACATACTTTTTGAGTTATGCTCCGGACAAGAATCAAGTTTGAAAATCAACAAAGGGCAATAACTCCAAAAATATGATCAGCAGAGTTACGGTTCTTGTGCACTGCACCTCTCCATAATGAGATATATCCACCTGTAAAGTTTCATGATTCTACCTAACATACTTTTTGAGTTATGCTCCGGACAAGAATCAAGTTTGAAAATCAACAAAGGGCAATAACTCCAAAAATTTGATCGGCAGAGTTACGGTTCTTGTGCACTGCACCTCTCTATGATGAGATCTATCCACCTGTGAAGTTTCATGATTCTACCTTTAATACTTTTTGAGTTATGCTCCGGACAAGGTTTGGTCTACGGACAGACCGACCGACCTACGGACAGACGGACCGACCGACCGACCTTCCGACCGACCGACCGACACTTGCAAATCAATATACCCCCATTTTCTTCGAAAGGGGGCATAATTATGATCATATGGGAATGGGTTCAAGAGTAATAATAATTTCTGGCCTACCTGTACGCATATAATATTTCTAGGGTTGGATACCGTTAAGAACGAAACGGTACGATACGATACTGATACTAACGAAACGATACGGTACTTTATCGATACCGATACCGATACCAAAACAGCAATCAATTCCAAGCTTTCAATATTTAGGGAGGTGCAAATCAAACCACCATTGATAATACATCGGTTTCACTGCTTTAAATGCTTTTAAAATCAGTCAGCGTTCCCACACAAAAAATTTTTTGGGAGTACATGCACTCCCTGGAGTAAAAAGTTGGGAGTGCAAATTGAAAATTGGGGGTGCACTAAAATACAAAAAAAATATGTTTTTTTAGAAAGGCTATAATGATTAATGTATTGTTCATTGTGTGTTAATGATTCAGTTAAGTAATGGCGAGTGACAGGTGTTTGAATTTCAGAGTTTTGTTGACATGAACAGAAATACCATTGCTCAAACCATTTTACCTTTTTGAACTTGCATCTAAACTCAATCAGCGAACATCATTAACACAAGTTGTCATTCCCATCCATTTTTCAGTTGATATTATGCTTGCAGTTTGGAAAAACAATCATTCTGTTGACATTTTTGTTCCAATTATTTCTACAGCAAGCAGACAGCATGGTTTGTGACACAATAATCAAATACTTTTGAGATATGCTTGTTGATTGGTTTATTGAAGCCTATACACCCAAACACACTTTGAATTTTTAACCGTGACCTGTGTATGCATGAGAGCAAACAAAAGGTCACGTGGTCGTTTTACTATATAATTCATTGAGCGAGTCGTTATTTTCACGCGAGCATTTTTCAATTATTCTGCCTTAGTACTAGGAATATTTTATACAGTCATTTACGTTAATTATTAGAGTTTTGAGTTACAGAAATATTTTTGCAACTTTGATTGAAAAAAAGAGATTTTTTGGCTTGTAATCATTCGTACCCTGTCTCCATCGCCCGTTACCACCATGCAAGTTCAGGATGAGCTACTGCTTTTGAAAACCAGATAAAATCAAATTTGCAGAAGCATTTGAGCTCCTTAGTACTGTCCAAGTGTGAGCGGTAATATTTTGCATGTGTTTGTGCTCTAGATTAGAGCCAATAATGGACAGGTCACAGGATGTATTCCCAGCCTCGGAGCGTGGACAATTATAAATAAACTTATGGCTGAAATATTGTTGAGAGGTGTTAGATTAAAAAAAAAGAAATGAAAAGAAAAATGTTTTAAACCTTTACCAAACAAGAAATGTTAATGTTTTGACGGACGGATGGGCGGATCCAGGATTTTTTTCAGGGGGGGGGGGGGGGGGGTTGGGGGTCTAGCCCATAAGATGGAAGATGGCTTTAAATTTGTGAATTGTGTAACGATACATGTATAGGCCTACTGTACTAACTTTGTATAGTCAAAATTCGATTTTCGGCCTATTCAAGACGAGGTCCGAACCCCCTTCTAGATTCGCCCTTAACTGTGCTACAGAGATTTCGAAAATCATTTCAAGAGACAAATTAATGAAATAGGCTAATTTTAATCAGCAGTTTCCCCTTTTGCTTCAACGTTTTCTATACTTCTATGTACACATGCAAGGGTGGATCCAGGATTTTTTCGGGGGAGGGGGGGGGGGGGGGGGGGGTCCAAGCCCAATTGCCAGGGAGGCGGAGGTCCACGCCCAAATGATGACTTAAATATGTTAAATTATGACGCTTTGATTATATAGTCAACATTCAATTTTCGGCTTATTCCAGGGGGCGGGGCGAACATCCCGAACCCCCCCCCCTCAGGGGTTGAAAAATCCACTCGCCCGCTCGCATTGGCGAGTAGAAAATGCCGTAGGACGAGTAGATTTGGGGACGAACTAGTCCGACGGGGCGAGTGCAAATTTAGGACTTGAATCACGCTGATTGAGGGGAAAAATAAAGGATCGAAAAGAAACTATTTTAAACTTCATATCGGAAACAATAATATTCGCTGTAAAATACGACCTTTCCCTGTTTGTGTCGATCAATCCCGAAAGTGAAACTAAACAAGGAAACTAGAGTAAATCTGTGTTACTCATATGCGATGATTTGAGCGAGATCAAAGACACCGCAAACACAGTCAATTGATGACGTAGTCATTCCAGTTTCAATATAATCACGTGATTTTTCCTTACCCAAATAAGGTTACGTTTTACTATGATTTGTTTACAAAAGTCGCGCGTGCAGAAAGTGCGGGAAAATTGGGTGAAGCAATGAAAAAAAAATACTGTCTACGTCGTAGTAAATACACTGACGTTAGATGGTTTTAACACAGACGCGTTGTCTCTTTTCGTTATGCCGCCTCGCGATTACACAAAGAAATTCTTTCACATTTACCGGGTAGTTGTACATATTAAACTGACCCCAGTGTGCTTACTCGACCATTTCGACAGCTAATCTATCTTTCGAATCAAATAAAAAGTAAGTGTTTACAGTAATGTTAATCGGCGATTGATTTATGGTAAAAGTCTGAGCCACATTCGATTTATTGACCATCTTTTTTAATAAAATTATTGCCTTATTCGCCTATGACTTTTGAAGTGGCGATCGCCAGCGCGAGTCCTGTCTGTCATTTATATTGAAGAAACTTTATTTGTAGAGTCAAAGAGTTATGTTATTTGCATAATGATGCATCCGTAAGAGCCAACAGTCTAAAATTTTCTTCATCTTTAAGGGCGAGTTGGGTTGCCCTAAGGGCGAGTAGAAATTCAGAGCTACTAGTCCTACAGGACTAGTAGGTTTGAAGAAATTTTTCAACCCCTGCCCCTCTAGATCCGCCCTTGCACGTACAAAATCCTATTTAGAAAAGGGTTTTAAAAGCCGCTGTCAAACTTGAAAAGTCTAAATAATTTGTCGTTTGGAAAATGGGCTTTAAGAGCAATGCTTTTATTATCAAATTAATCTACCATAATGAATTATCTATCTACATAAGCCTTTCGGTACTGAGATTGTCATCTTCACACTGAAAATGGCATGTTTCGTACATTTTTTTGTTGGGGAAAGGGGGTTAAATACATGAAAATGACAGTTGAACCTGGCGGCTAGGTCCTCAAAAGATCAGTGGATACTACGTTTTCGGAGGGTCAAAAATGACTTAAAAGCCAGTAAAGACCATAATTGGAAGTCAGTCAATGATATCCCGTCGAGATTCACAGAGGAATCGTCACAAAACGGAGTGTGATTCCTCTCAAACTTCTTCTTTCCTCCGTTCATTTCCATTGCACGTTGGATGCTTTGCTCTCAATTGGGTCAGAGCCTCGATCTGGCATTAAAAAGTGTTACTATTTTTAGTAACAAATTGGAAGTGTGTTTGGGTGTATCAGCCAGTGTCTTTGAAAACAGGGTGCTCATAATAATTACTCATCATGAAAATTACATTCTGAATGTAAACAATAAAGTTATATGCATCAAGGGGCAATAACATACTTACTTAACCAGTTTAACCAACAAAATGTATTTTCATTGACTTAGAAATATTTTACCTGTCAAACAGAAAACCTTTTCATGAAAAATATGTTTTACAGCAGTTTCCATTCTATGAAACCAGTGCGTGCATGAACCCTTTACCCAGAATTTGCGTGCGTGAATTTTCTTTTCAGTACGTGAATTACGCACATATGTGCGTGAATGGGACCTCTGATCAGTAGTACTATTTTTGTTTCCTAAATGGTAAAGTATTTTCATTCAAAATACATTGAAAAAAATCTGATCAATATATGACCATACAACTGAATATTTGTGTTGCATTCAAGACATTTTTTTTAAAAACATATTTTATTGTTTGAACTATCTCTTGGTGTTAGAGAGAAATATATAATTTCATTATTTATTTTGTTGTCTGCAAGACAATTTGGGGAAAAGATTTTAATCTTTGTATGTAAAAATTCAGATCTTTATCTAGAAAACCAAGTATTCTTTATTTGATTTTTTAGGGAGGGGGTGATTTCGGCGTTTTAGCCCACTCCTAGTCCTACTCAAAGAACAGCCAGACAATTATGTGTAATTTACTTATTTCTAATGGTCAAAACTTGGTAACAATTGATGTAAATATCAAAGAATCCATTATACTTCCCCAAATTCATACTTACTGTCATAAACCGAGTGTATTGGTGGCAAAAAACGCATTTTTTCATATCCGGAAATTGGTATATGGTCGGTTACTGGTACACTAGATTGGAATTAGAGGGTTTCGAAAAAGACTTTATTTGGACTCCAAGGTTTGTTTTTATGGCATTTAAGCAAATGTGTGGTCAATTAAGAAATAGAATGGCTTAATTTTCGTATTTTCCTGTCAGTAAATAATTGTTTTTTTCTATAATCATGCTTTGAAATTGGTGCCGACGAACACTAAAAACGAAGAAGTTTGACAGCTCCCAAACTTTTCTGACGATAGAACCATTTGATACTTAGTGAAATATGGTCTCTATACATTTAAAAATCAATATCTGGAAACAAAAATTTCCATTTTAATCTCCCTCTTTCTTTCATTCCTTGTTGACATTGGTACTGATAACGGTACCGGTATTTCTCGAAACGGTATATACCGGTACTTTTTGAAACGATTTTCGGTCCGGTTCTGGTACCGGTTATCGGTATCCAACCCTAAATATTTCCCTATTATTATTCAATCAAACACGTCATCGAATAAGAAAACATTTCAAAAACAAATCTAGTTCATTTTAAAGCAAATGTGTAGTTAGCCGCAAATTATGAAAGATATGGTGTCGGTTTTTAATTTGCTGTGTTAATTAGATCCATCACGTGTTATCACTCCGTTCTTTAGATCTGTGCGGTACCCGCTCCGTGTGTGCTATATGACGGTCGGGGCAATTAAAAGATTGTGGCAAATTGATTGGGATATCGTGTCAATCGTCAAACAGTTAATCCCTTTTCAAACAACATACTTGAAGTACACTAACTATGACATGGTAAATGGAAGAATGTTACGAATTTAGAAAGAAACATATTTTCCTTTTCTTCACAATATTCTAATAGTATTTTTTTTTTATAAAAGAAATGGTAGAATTGTTTTGAAATGTACATATTTTTTTTTTATTTATTTATTTATTTATTTTTTTTTTTTTGGGGGGGGGGGGGGGGGTCAATGTTGTTAAATCATAGATCTAAATATAACCGCATGTCTGCAACACATTTAAATATTCGGTAAAGAAATGTTAAGGATACCGATAGAAAACGAATACTTTGATGATGAATATGATCAGCAAAACGGCTGTTTTCAACCCCATTTTGTTCTTAATTCGCCATGTAAAACATTTCATTATGCAAAAAAGTCAAAATCTGCATCTTATCATTGATTTGTTTACCAATAATGCGCCAGAGATCTAATATTTTTTTTTTATAATCTTACATTTATTTAAAAACAAGAGCTGTCACTGTAAGATGACAATGCCCCCGACACCGCTTTGATTTTAAATTATGGCCAATCTATGTTCAAGGTCAAGGTCATCCAGGGGTCAAGGTCACCAAAGTATGTGCCTACAGAAAGGTAATGTACCAAGGAATGTTGTGGTAAAGTATGAAGCGAATATGTTAAGTAATAAGGAAGTTATGGCCAATGTTAAAGTTTTTGGACAGAATGACGGACGGACGGACAGACAGACGTACGGACAGACAGACGGACAGACGGACAAGTCAAATTTATGATGCCTCCCTATCGGGGGCATAAAAAAATTGTTGATTTTTTGTAAGGTTTCAGACAAGAATACATTGTCACTGGATAGGCATATTCCAGATTTTTTCTACGGGATTTTTATGATTTGTCTGAATTATTGTAGCCACTCCACGTGACAAGAGATCAAAGACTTAGAGGGGATATATCCTTCGGGTAAAGTTGAAAAGGGTTAAATGATTGACCATGCTCATTAATTGCATGGGGCTTTCAAGAGGCCACACGTGTCATAACTATCTGTGTTAAGATTGGATTAACGAAAGGTGCCTCAATAACAAGTCTGAAACAACCAAACTTCATTCATTCAAACTTATGTCTATCAACATCAACGGACTAAGAGGTAAAAAGTTAGAATTACAATCATTTTTATCGGTGGAAAACCCGGACATTGTAGCCTTACAAGAAACCAAAATCGACTCATCTATTACCACAAGTGAACTCTTCCCTGAAAACTTAGGTTATGATATTTATAGAAATGATAGAACATTACACGGAGGTGGTACTATTACTACTCATCAAATCATACCTCAACTCAGCCCCTCTGAAGGAGTTAGAGAATACATCAGAATCAGTCTGGAGTAAAATATCAGTAAACGGAAAAGAACATTACATAGGAAGTTGGTATAGAGAACCAAACGCACCGTCAGACCATATGAACCTACTGAGGGACCAATTTAACATCATTTACTCGCGTCACAAAAAGACTCGACCAAACATTCATGTATTAGGAGATTTTAACTACCGACTCATAGATTGGACAACAAAACAAAATAAAACAACAGGCCAAAGTCTCTCCGATAGTGATGGGCAAATACTTATAGACATTTTAAATGAAAACAGTGCAGAACAGTTAATAAACTTCCCAACAAGGAATGAAAACACATTAGACCTATTCATCACAACCAACCCGGATAATATTAAAGACATAAATTCACCAGATAAATTTAGTGATCATGACATAATCGCAGTGATTTTGTTACAAATTGATGCGGAAGAGTCCTGGGACCCACTTGTTCCCAAAACAATGAGTCCATTATTGAAACATAGAAGTCTTTGATAGACAACGTTGATTATACATTGAAAATGTTAGCATCCTGGGACTCACTAAATATTTTTCAATGAGTCCTGAGAAAAAAATGTGAGTCAGGGACTCGGGACTCGCAGGTAACAAAATCCCTGTAATCGCTGGAAGCTTCACAACATACAAACCATATAAAAAACAAAACAAAAGATCATTTTTAGTGTACTCCAAAGGTGACTATGATGCAATGAGAACAGATATTCTTAACTTCAGTACCAACCAATATTTTAATGGACACCAGAATAGCAGAAGTTTAGAGAAAAACTGGAATATGTTCAAAACGGCAATCCTAGAATCCACCAAACGATATATACCTACCAAAACAACAAAAGGCGACAAAACACTCCCCAGGATCTCAAACAAAATAAAACTTTTAGTGAAACGCAGAAACAAAACCCATTCATTATTTAAAAAGACTGGTAATAACAGACTTAAAAAGAAATGGCAAATTCTCAGACAAACAATAAAGAAAGAAGCTAAGGAAGCACATGACATGTACGTGAACAATTTAATTGGTGACATCAAAAGTGACTGCAAACCTTTCTGGAAATATATCAACAGTAGAAAATCTGAAAAATCAGGAATCCCCCCTTTGAAGACAAACAACGGTTTAACAGTGGACTCTGATAAAGACAAAGCGGAAGCCCTAAATATACAATTCACTAGCGTATTTACAAAAACAGAATTCACATCAGTGCCAATTTCTACTGAAAACAGAACACCTTTAATGGGCGACATCATAGTTACTCCCCAAGGAATTGAATCATTACTGAAAGGTCTAAACCCGTCTAAAGCAATGGGACCAGATTCACTACACCCTAGAGTTCTCAAGGAATTAAGCCCCAGCATAGGAAAAATATTAGCTCACATATTTCAACAATCTATCGACCTGGGAAGTGTACCAGAAGATTGGAAAACAGCCAACATATGTCCATTATTCAAGAAAAACGACAAATCCATACCTAGTAATTATCGACTGGTGTCTTTAACGTGTATATGCTGTAAACTTCTCGAACACATAATATGCTCAAATTTAATGAAGCACTTCGATATGTATAACGTAATCAACAACAGACAACATGCATTCAGAAAAAACCACAGCTGTGCAACTCAACTTACAACCGTCATAAATGATTGGGCATAGTCACTGGATTGTAAAAAACAAGTTGACATTTTCATCCTGGACTTTGAGAAGGCGTTCGATACAGTGCCACACGAACTTTTGAAAACAAAGCTACACAAATATGGTGTTCGAACTAACATTCTAAACTGGATCGACTCTTAGTAAACAGAAGTCAGTGTGTAGTCGTAAACGGTGAAAAATCCAACACATCAATAGTTCAATCAGGTGTACCCCAAGGGACAGTTCTCGGACCAATACTATTTTTAGTCCATATTAATGACATCTCTCAGGATATTTCTTCAGACATTAGACTTTTCGCGGATGATTGTGTGTGCTATCGTGAAATCAACAACTTAGATGACTGTCACGAACTCCAAAAGGACATTGACAAACTAGAACTGTCACAGGATGTGACTTGATACCCCCGCACAAACTTTGATTACAAAAAGGGCAATAAGTGTATCAAGCTTAGTTGCTAGCACTTATGGTTTAGAAGATAAGGTCTAGACAAAAATGCAAGGGTACAAACAACAAAGGGCAATAATTCTTAAAGTTGGCATGACAGAGTAACAGTTCTTTTACTTGACACTTCCTGACAATGAGATCTATAAGTGTACTTATTTCGAAGTTGCTAGCACTAATGAAAGATATGTTCCGGACACAAATCCAAGGGTAAAAACAACAAAGGACAATCACTCAAATGGTATGCATGCCTGAGTAATGATTCTTGTACAAGACACTTCCCCACAATAAGATGTATAAGTGTATCAAGTTTGAAGTTGCTAGCACTTGTGGTTTAGAAGATATAGTCCAAACAAAATGAAAGGGTACAATCAACAAAGGGCAATAACTCAAAAAGTGGGTATGATTGAGTAGCAGGTATTGTACATTACACTTCCCCACAGTGAGATGTATAGGTGTACCAAGTTTGAAGTTGCTAGCACTTGTGGTTTAGAAGATATGGTCCAAACAAAATGTAAGGGTACAAACAACAAAGGGCAATAACTCAAAAAGTGGGCGTGACTGAGTAACAGTTATTGTACATGACACTTCCCCACAGTGAGATGTATAAGTGTATCAAGCTTGAAGTTGCTAGCACTTGTGGTTTAGAAGATATGGTCCATACAAAATGTAAGGGTACAAACAACAAAGGGCAATAATTCAAAAAGTGGGCGGGGCTGAGTAACAGTTATTGTACATGACACTTCCCAACAGTGAGATGTATAAGTGTACCAAGATTGAAGTTGCTAGCCCTTGTGATTTAGAAGATATGGTCCAAACAAAATGTAAGGGTACAAACAACAAAGGGCAATAACTCAAAACATGGATGTGGCTGAGTAACAGTAATTGTACACGACACTTCCCCACAATGAGATGTATAAGTGTACCAAGTTTGAAATTGCTAGCACTTGTGGTTTAGAAGATATGGTCCAAACAAAATGTAAGGGTACAAACAACAAAGGGCAATAACTCAAAAAAAGGGCGTGGCTGAGTAACAGTTATTGTACACGACACTTCCACACAATGAGATATATAAGTGTACCAAGTTTGAAGTTGCTAGCACTTATGGTTTAGAAGATATGGTCCAGACAAAAATGCAAGGTTACAAACAACAAAGGGCAATAACTGTAAAAGTGGGCGTGGCAGAGTAACGATCCATACACAGGACACTTGCCCACAATGATATCTATGAGTGTAGCAAGTTTTAAGTTGCTAGCACATATGGTTTAGAAGATATGCTCTGGAGAAGTATTTTGTCCACGGACAGACAGACAGACAGACAGACAGACAGACATACATACAGACAGACAGGTTGATTCCAGTATACCCCCTAAAACATTCGTTTTGCGGGGGTATAACTAGGAAACTGGGCAGATAAGTGGGGAATGCGCTTCCAGCCTGTGAAATGCAACATCATGACCTTATCCAGAAAAAAGAACAACCTAATCTACAAGTATACCTTAAAGAATACACCGCTCATCGTACTTAATTCCATTAAATATCTAGGAGTCCATATAACAAACAACCTTAACTGGAATAAACATATTGACGAAACCTGTAAAAAAGCATATAAAACCCTAGGCCTACTGAAAAGAAATCTACATCAATGTCCACAAGACGTCAGACTACAAGCATACAAAGGCCTCATATGACCCGTTTTAGAATACGCCAGTGCAGTATGGGATCCATACCAAACTACTCTACAAGACAAACTAGAAAAAGTCCAAAAAAGATCAGCTCGTTTCATCACATCCAACTACAACTACACGGAAGGCAGCATGACCGAAATACTAAAAACACTTAAACTCGACAACCTAGCAAATAGAAGAAAACGTAACCGCCTGATACTGCTATGTAAAGGTCTAAACAACAAAGCATCACTGCCTCTGGAAAATCTACGCAGACCAAAACGATCTTCGAAAAACAACCATAAGGAACATTTTAACATTGTTTATGCAAGAACGGATACTTTTAAATCGAGCTTCATACCAAAAACTGTTCGTGATTGGAACTCATTACCTAGTGACATTATAAATACGTACACCAACTCCAGTGAGCCCGTTAAATCCTTTATTCACTTAATGAAACAACAATATTAAAACAACACTTGACGCTGCGCGGTGAAGAAATGTCGCAAGATGTATCACCGTACCTAATCAAGATCAAGATCAAGATCTTTCATCATCAGTGGCGGATCCAGAGGGGGTTCGGGGGGTTCAAACGAACCCCCCTCCGAAGCGTAATTCTTTCATTTTCATGGAGAAATTCAGTCAAAAGTATATATTAAAAGGAAAACGACCCCCCTAATTGTAAATTCAAACCCCCCTTTCAGAAATCCTGGATCCGCCACTGATCATGTAATGTCAATGGATATACAAAAAGTGAAATTAAAGTCGTTTGGATTTAAATTTTCGTATTCAATGGTTTGAAAAAAAGTAAGTTTATGTTTGTATCGAGATAGCAGATCATGGCTTAGAAATGGAAGACAGTTCTAAAGGCCAGTGAGCTGCAAACAATTTCTCCTTTTCTCGTAAATAGGCTATTTTGCGTGTTATAATATTCTATGCACGAAGTCAGCGGTTTCGATCATCGCACAACATAAAATTTTTTTTGTGAAATTATTATGCCAGATAAATAGAGAAAATGCATAATTTATCACGGTAGGTTCACTCGCACGTCTACGGGCCCGTTAGCTGGAAACAATTTCTCTTTTTCTCGTAATTATTTTGCGTGTCATAATATTTCATGCACTAAATCAGCATTTCCGATCATCATACAACAACAAAAAATTGATTGTGTAACTAAAATTATTATGATATTTTAGCAGAGAAAACGTTCAATTTGTCACTGTTGGTTCTCTCGCTATTGTAATTATATTGACTCGGTCGGCACAATTCTTTCAGCCAATCAAAAACGTCGTCAGCGGACCTGCACTCATTCGGTGGAGGTGAAAGCTTCGGTCTTTTTCGTTGAAGCATAACCAACTTTCAGCATTAATATCTCGACGACTACGCCTGATTATTAAAAATGCGTTGGTAGTTAGAAAGTTTAAATCACATTCTTTAAAGAAAGAGTTTTGTTTATGAATTTTAACGATGGATTTTTGAAATACTCTGCCTCAAAGTTGGTATCCCGTAACGATAAAGACCGAGGTTGTACCCTCGATGAAAAAATGAAAGTGAGGCTATGACGTCATCCCGACTGATTCTATTGGCAAGTAGATTTCTTACTCGCACTTTTTCTGCGCATGCGCCACTTTCGGCTTCCGGTTTAAAACTGTTTATCGGTGTATTATAATAAATTTGTCAGATTAAACTTTATCCAAAATGTTGGTACCAATCAAAAATATGAAAAATACATAACATAACGCCCAGTAATTGATATTATTCTCATATATAAGGCGTCCCGGGGTGAATATTATTGACCCGGTCGGCACAATTCTTTCAGCCAATCAAAAACGTCGTCAGCGGACCTGCACTCATTCGGTGGAGGTGAAAGCTTCGGTCTTTTTCGTTGAAGCATAACCAACTTTCAGCATTAATATCTCGACGACTACGCCTGATTATTAAAAATGCGTTGGTAGTTAGAAAGTTTAAATCACATTCTTTAAAGAAAGAGTTTTGTTTATGAATTTTAACGATGGATTTTTGAAATAATCTGCCTCAAAGTTGGTATCCCGTAACGATAAAGACCGAGGTTGTACCCTCGATGAAAAAATGAAAGTGAGGCTATGACGTCATCCCGACTGATTCTATGACCGTAAAATCATCAAAGACATGGAGAAAATTCTCATTTTGCTTCAAGACCAGATGTTAATTTTGTTGTTTGTGAAAATTTTCAGTCATGTAAAAAAATCAGTCTGGTGAAGTATTTATTTCATCAGACCGAAAGTCAAGTAATCATTCTGCAACTTTGGGAAAGACTGGCCCAAGCCCAAGGCGACATTTTATCTAGTCGCGAAAACCAATGACAAACGTTCGAAAAATTGTCAATGATACTGTCATCAAATAAATTTCACGCCTTTATTGAGACAAAAATAACTGGATTCTAAAGAAAAGTTCTAAATGAGTTACCGTTATTTACAGATTGAATATATATTGCTGAAACTGCGTATTTTGACAGACCCGCGTTTGTTTTGAAAATTTCTACGTCACAAAGGCGGTTTCGACTTTGCTGAGTCAATCTTGCGAAACTCAAAGGAAATGAAAAGTAGTAATTGATGATTATTTGGCCAAGTGGTGGCATTTAATTTCAGTAGTTATTTTTATGATCAAATATTACTAAAACTCAGATCTAAAACATTGACATAATGACTAAATTATATAAAAAAAAAATATCAGCATATACATGATGATATTGAGCTCGAAATCACACAAAAAATAGACGAGAATTGTCTTAGATTAGACGCGTACAACCTAGGCCAAAAACGTCCCTGACTTCAACACTGCAAGAAACTATATATTTAACCCATTATCGCATCATGACCCTGTTTTACTTCATACAAGACAAAGGCTGGGGAAAAATTGTGGGAAAAGAAGAAAATGCTTGTGACAACCAAGAAAGAAAAGTGTTTAAAACCGAACACCCAGCACGCAAACAACATGCGAATAACAGACATTTTAGACAGCAACTGTATGACCCAAATGGTGAAAACACCCACCAGAAACCAAGCAATCATTGATCTCTTCATAACAAATGTACCCATCAAAGTTCTTAAAGTTGAAACAACCCCAGGCATCTCAGATCATGGCATGGTATATCTAGAATTTGAAGCTAACACTAAACACGCTATGGGAGCCTGACCATCGGCATCTATTTTTTCGAGCAAACAAAATGGCGGACAAGGAAGTGGATTCTGACGGTCCCAGCAATTACTTGAACGTAAGTTGTGTTTTTTGTCCTATAACACCAACTTCGAAGCATAAATAGGTCGGCTTATGATTCAACTTCGTTATTGTCTTTATCTTTAGCTCATCGGACTGGCATACATAACGTAAACGATAAGCAAACGTGATAAAGAGGCGTTGCTCGTGAATTATGCATATATTTGTCCACCCTTTAAATAATTAAAAGAAATAAAAAATATATTTAAGGTACACGTTATATTATCAAAATTACACTGACTACATTATTCTTTGAAAATCCAAAAGCCTAAAGATGATCGCAAATGTTAGAATTGGAATATTGATGTTTTTATTCACTGTACGAAGACCAAAAATTCCCCCGAACACGTGCATTACAGTACCGATTTTTTTTAGTCTTACTGGACGCGTATTCGGATTGAATTAATTTCATTTACGGGTGATTTGAGTTAATTTCTGTACGAGTGTTCGGAGCGTTTTATACATTTGTAGAAGATAGAAATCTGTGGTGTAAATCAGTTTAGATATTTGATTCCATATTTGTTTCTCTTTCCACCAATCCTTATGATGATAAAATGATACAGTGATTGGAATTCATATCCGGGTTGCCAAAAAAAAAAAAAAAAAAAAAAAAAAAAAAAAAAAAAAACACACACACACACACTTAAAATCACACAAGTGTATCTTTTGTAGCAAGCTCTAAAATCAATGTCTAATCTGTCAATTTTGCGAATTACCTCCCTTTGACATAAACAAATAGGGAATTTGAAATGTTTGATATTCACAAATTTATCAAGGTTTTCGATTGGAGGTTTTTGCAACATCATGCTTACTTTACAGGGCATTTTTGAACCCTTTCTTCGACTAGGATTGTTCCCAGATGTCCATGCAATAGCGATTTCAATTTCCTAAGGAGATTACATTGTAAAATTTTCAAGCTTTGGAACACAATGAAAAGTCTGCTTTCAAAACATCATTTTCTTAACGTTAATACAATGTTACGAACGCTTATTTACATTTCCTGACTGGTAACTTGACGGACTACCATTCCATGCAGTCCGGCATGGTTTGCATTCTTCTGCTTGAATTTCTGAAGGTTGAAATTGTGTAAAATTTCCGTTCAAATTGTACACCTGAAAAACGGACCCCTGTCACATTGAAAAGGTCCGTTTTTAGCTCGACTTTTCGAAGAAAATGAGAGCTTATACTGTCACCCGGGCGTCGGCGTCGGCGTTGGCGTCGGCGTTGGCGTTGCAACCAAGGTTAAAGTTTTTTCAAACATCAATAACTTCCATACTATCAAAGGGATTCAACCCAAACTTGGTATACTTATTCACCATCACACCCTCTACCTTACTATCAGGGCCCATGACCCTGGGACCACTTTATTTGGAGTTATGTCCCCTTTATACTAAGCAACTTAAAAAGTCGAGCGCGCTGTCTTCGGACAGCTCTTGTTTCATCCACAAAACGTAAAGCACTAAGCACAACCAAGTCAATGAACAATGCGAAACACTTTCATTTGAATTTTTTACTTGTTGTAAATTTAGAAAAAATATGACAAGCGAAGTAGGTGTAGCGTTTTCACTTTTGTTCAGTATAGAATTTAAATCCTAGGTAGACAGAGAAGAGAGGATGAGATGAAAGAGAGACGGACATACACACATAAGAGAAATATATAAGGACTCATAGATTTAATAATGTTGGACACGTGTATACCTTTTGGTAACTTTCTGTCGTATTCAAACAATTGAGTACCCACACGCCAGCTGAACAATAAAAGAATGCTTCTTATTTGCACGTCAAATAAAGATTTCACGAACGGAAAAATTTGGATCGCGTAAAATTACACCGACTATGGAAACGAACTATGCAAGACAATGATATATACATAGTATTTTATAGGTATTTACAACAGTCTTCCATCAGCCCATGTCAAAAATACACATGAATGGAAACTTTTACGCTCGTGCAATACACGGTTCACTGCGTACGAAATCTCATATTTGTATTGTTATTGGAGACACTCCACAACGGGAAATGCTTCCGGGTCGTAGTATACAAACATAGTTCCGTCAAAAATGGATTCGCTCCTTTTGATGCATTGATCCTGTGTCTATAGAATAGGCAGAAGCATGTAATGTGGTTCTGCATACTGGCAGACCATCAGTGTACTGCTGGGGTGTGTTTTAATGAATTTGTCGGTAACTAGTTTCTTGCGCGGTCGTGACCTTTCACGAGGGTGTGTCACATGCAGATCCCGAAAGAGATGGCAAATTGCAAGGGTGGCTGTGCTCACGGGTGCGTGATTTTGCTGATGGTGCTATTGATACCACTTTCTTGGTAGTAAATTAAAGACCAATAAATGATCTATCAGGCAGACTAAGTAAAATGTGTCACAAAGACCTCTGAGAGAAACCAGAAGCTGCCAAATTGACCCATCTTACTATATATTTAATAGGCCTGTTTCGTTGAGGAGTGACACCTATTGGTTTAGACATATCGATGGAAGGAGTGGGATTTAAGGGAGAATGCTCCAGTTTTTCGGAACACTCGGTCATTACTATAGAAAATTAAACATTTCGTACCATATATGATTCGCTACTATATTTTCAATAATATAACACGTGATTAGAATTTACAATTTTCGATGGTAAAAGCGTATTTATTATGCGAAACTGATTTCGTCAAGATGGAAATCGCGTATTTAGAGCAAGACAGTTGTAAGTGTATATACAGTTACCACTGTTTTACGTCATTTTATTCGTGTGTAGCTGATAAAAATTGCTGTAATGCACTAAAAAGTGTACTGACCTATACATTTTCTTTTTGAATTATTACCAGGACACGTTGCTTAATACAATGATGGAGTTTTATCAAAGTCTATGATGTAGAACTTGAAATATTTCCAAAATATGCAAATTTTGACATAAAACACTTCAGCTTCGTTGATCGAACTGAACACGCGAGCATGCTGTTTTACACATTTGTGCGTTTATAATAGCACATGTTTTGGGGTTTCTGTTCTTATTAAATGTAAGAAGTTACTTTAAATCCGTTTTCGGGACTAAACGATGATTATAGAGCATTTATAAGCATTTTAGTGACCTTGGGTAGGTGCAAGAAATTATGCATTTTTTCGCTGTAGGGGTATGTTATACGAATGCCTATAAAATTCAAACAATATCGCTGACCATCCATTTTTATTTCATTTTTGAATTGGTAATTACATATAGTTTCAGCATACAAAAAATAAATGAATTCTTTTATTTGGAAAAATTTAGGAAACTGGAGCATTCCCCCTTAATGCTTATTTAAACTACATGGTAATATCGCTGCGACTGTAGCACCTGACTGCGCTATGGCCGCGGCCTGGTATCTACAAAATGTTCGATTAGAATGGGTGAAATGCCTCTTTCGACACTATATTACATGTATGAAAAGTAAAGCTAAAACGACTTACCAACATATTCCTGTATTTCTCTCAACATCTCTAGCACAACTACATTTGATGTTTTCGAGAATGAAGCTACTCATGCCACTTAGGTTAAAGATTGTCCACCCATTTGGTAGGAGACTGGCCAGTTTCATCAAAGGATTTAAGGCGTATTTATGTCTTAAGTACCAATGTCTTACAGTCTACACGCTTAGGAAAGGAGTCAGGTATCGCCCCTTCCATCAAGTCCTAGGTAATTTGATTGTTGTTTCGTAAGACATCAGTAAGTCAGAAATACGTCTTCAATGTTTTGATGAAACAAGTACCAGATGTCATAGAGGATATATGCCGCGCCCTAGGATCGAAACCGGGACATCAAATTTGAAAGTGCAACGCGATGCCATTTTTGTGATAACCGCGGTCATAACCAGCCAATGAGAGAGTGTGCGCAAGAAAAACAAGAGACAGTACTAAGGCAGACAGAACATGAGGGGTGTTAGGAGAAAATATACATTGAATACTATTTCAAAGACATGTTTCATTTTTAAATCAATATTTAGTGTCGATTTCGTGAATCATATGCTTTGATGAGTAGGTTCTATATTAACCATTTAGTTTATTTGTTCATTTATTTCATCATCAAGACAGTGCTGTAATTCCTTTGACTCGAGATAGCTTAATTTGCATGAACAAGTTCCAAAAACTATAGTAACCCTTTCCCAAACACGACCTGGTTTTATCGTTCCTAACAAAAAAAGACTTAAGCACACATTGGGGCAAAAGAGGAAATATTTATAACCAGCATTTCCTCCTTTTGCATCAATAATTTCAATGCTTTATTTTACACTAATCCAATATTTTTTCAACATCAATTCTGTGGTAAACAGCTACTTTTGAATTGAAATTTACGCTTTGGAAAAGGGTTAAAATAATTTAAATGCGCATTTAGATTGACTCTGCTTAAAGAGATTTAATCCTTCATGCAGTTGATTAACTGAAAATGTTGACCACTAGGATACGTCTCTAAGTTTTCAATTGCTCGATTAACGCGTTCAGAAAAAACTGGAATTTCCAAACTAAAATCGTGTAAACAATGAACGAACTACCCATACAGTGGATTGTGACATTGCTCGGAAAAAAGTTCAGTTTTTCTCGTACAGTAGTTTCGTTTTTTCGTTTTTTTTTCTAATAATACACATCTCTCACGACTCAGAGTTACACAAAGGTTCTGTCATACAGAAATCTATGTCCACACACGAAAATAAAACCAGTAGAAACAGTAAAGTGTGATTTTTGATTGATTCATTAAAGCATTTCTCGCTTAAAATGATGAGCACAGCACATCGTGAAGATTGTCGGCACAATTTTAGATATTCTAAAGATTAATAAGTTCATTTAAGAGTCAAAAGTGGTAAAGCAATATATGAACTCAAATATTAATGAGTATGAACGTGCAAAATTGAGTATAAATGTGACAAATCTTCCTTTGTTTGCAGTATCTATTTCTTGCAGGTTTGTTATGTCCGCCATTTTTGCTCGAAAAAATAGATGCCGCTGGTCAGGCTCCCATAGCGTGCTAAAGCCACCAGACAGAAACCAAAAATTAAACCACTATATAAATCAAAGTACTGATAGTACTGAAGGCCAGGAAAGAATAGATCAATTTTATGGAATACGACCTTGATAATTGACATTGACCTTGTCAGGTGATCTTGATCTTAGTAGATAGATATCAATAGATAAACCCACATACTCCATTCGAGAAACAGACCTTCAAGACCGAGTAACAGGGAATTTATCTTGGTTAAATTTTGACAGACTGACCGACAATAGTGAAACAATATACACCTGATTACTCGATGCATAGGCATTAAAAGAGGAAAAACTTTTTTTTTCAGAAAATACTTTATTGAACACTTGGAAAGAAACAATTTAGAGAAAGAAACAGTTGAATCATAACTAAATTAACACTACCTATTTTCTTATCACTGCCCACAGCACTGCCATTTTAAAGATAAATAAGTTTTAACCCTTTTCCGAGCAAGACCTGGTTTTGGTGATCTTTAAAGAATAGACTTTAAAAAATATTGATGCAAAAGAAAAACATGCTGATGATCAGCGATTTCTACTTATGTCTCAATATTTTCCACGTTTTAATGTACAACTTCCATTCACTAAATAACACTCATTTTGACGTCTGCAGCTCCTTTCAAAAGGGAGCAGTCCCAAATTTGGCAGTTTGGGAAAGGGTTTATGATCTTGACGGACTAGAATTACACTATAGCACATTTATGTATAGAGAATTTCAAAATAAGAGCAGTCATACATTGTTCATGGCATCAATTTGTGTGTTTGTCAAAGAAATGTTGTGCAATACAGATTTAAATTATGTGAACATAGTAAAGATTGCTTTTACCTTGAAATTTACAATGCAATAAAGTTTGAAAGAAAATGAATAAGACCTGTTAAAGATTCACTTATCCCTCTCTCTCTCGTCAGCAAATTAACTTTTAGGCAGCAGTAAAAGAACATTAAAATTTAACTAACATGATATCTGCCAGAGGACAGACACAAATGTAAAAGAAACCTCTTAGAATTATAAATTTTCTGGGTGCAAGGAAAATTGCTTTTGCAATAGAGACCAAATCCAAATTCAATTTTCGAAGGAATGTCTTAAGACATAATATTATGCTTTGTAATATTTTTATCTCATATTTGAGAAGAGCCCAAATTTTGTTTTTTCTGTCATAGAAAAATAATTTTTAAAAGATAAATGGTGCCATTTATCAGGTTTGTCAGACTGATAAACAGTTACTAAAACAATTTCTTTCTAATGTTCAATATGTCTATGTTCAAGTATATCAGACCAGAATTATCCATTTTCCTTGAGAAGAAATTGACCAATATTCATGGCACAAAGCATACATAAATAATTTCGGTTTGTGGATTCAATTAGTAAATGACAAAAGTAAAAGTATTCAGTTTTTAGACCCTTTTAGGGCCTTTTTCCACTAGTGACCTGTTATTCATCAGTTCTCTGCATGCATACAGAAATACCGACAAAAAATATATCAATTTTTGACCGGGACATATTTTGGGATTACGACCCAGAATCACATTTATTTGTGGAGTGACACCAACTGTATCAGGCGCAGTAATTTATGTCTGTAATATGAGAGCAAACACACACTCGTTTATGATTAAAGGGTAGTTGTACCTTAAATTGCATTTGCTGATGAAAACTTTGATGAAAGGAAAGTATTCGGAGCATTCGGACTGTGTGATAAGCATTCTCTGTCTACACTTGGAAAACTAGTTGTTTAAGCGGACTCAGTGGCATAGAGTGGACACATCGGTCGCCAGTTTTCTGAAAGTAGTCCGTCAAATTTAGCTTTGGATACCTATAGGCTTGAAATCCCTTGAGAGGGATTTCCTGACCTAAAAAGCAAATTGGGACAGTATAGCTAAGGAAATAAAAGAACTAGAGAAAGAGATAGACAAAAACTTAGAAAACTAAACAGTCGCCGAAATATGGAATAAAATTCAAAGAACAACTTGAGAAAAGTAGGCTACAACCAAACATATCCCAACCAAAACTGCTAAAAGTAAAGAAAACTACCTTGGATATCTAAAGAAATCAAATCACTCATAAAAAGAAGAGACAGTGCATACAAAAAGAAGAAAAAAACAACAGTGAAGATATAAAACATACAAACATCTCAGACAAAAAGTACAAAGACACACTAGAAGAGCATACTGGGGCTACATCAGAAAAAAATCCAAACGAACAAAAACAAATACCAACGGAATAAGCAAACGCTCTTGGACATAAACAAAACACAAGAAGCCAGACAAATGTGGAATAGCACGTCTTAAAAGAAACGGAATATTAGAAACAGATTAAGCCCTTCTTCTCCAACTCAACAAGAATAACCAAAGATGAATTCGAAAACGGGAACTACATGCAAGATCAGATAACACACCCAGAAGCAAGCGAGATACAGATCACAACGAATGGAGTTGAAAAACTACTAAGAAATCTGAATATACACAAAGCCTGTGGACCTGACAACACCGAACCCATAGTGGCCTAATATCATCAACTGTAGCTCCAATACTTACAAAAATCTTTCAAAAATCTCTCGATAGTTGAAATACGTATACCAGAAGATTGGAGAAAAGCAAGAATAACACCAGCATACAAAAAGGGACAAAAATACCTGACATCAAATTATAGACCAATCTCACTTACTTGTATTTGCTGTAAACTGATGGAGCATATTATCACCAGCCACATAATGAAACACGCAGAATCAAATAACATTCTATACCCACGGATTCAGAAGCAAAATATCAAGTGAAACCCAACTAGTTGAATGTATTGATGACCTCAGCAAAACATAGACAAAACAAACAAACAGATCTTCTTATCCTTGATTTCTCGAAAGCTTTTGATAAAGTCTCACACAATCTCTGATACACAAACTGAACCACTATGGAATCAAGGACAAAACACTAAACTGGATACAAGGCTTTTTGCCAAACCGCACACAGGTGGTAGCAGTGGAGGGTGAAGAATCTGACCAACGAAATGTAGACTCGGGAGTGCCACAAGGCTCAGTGCTCGGCCCCAGCCTATTACTGTTCTATATTAATGACATACCAGATAGTTTAAAATCCACTGTCCGACTGGTTGCCGATGACACTATAGTTTACCTGACCATAACATCACAATCTGACTGCAAAATCTTACAACAAGACCTAGATAAACTTGCTGAGTGGGAGAAAAATGGAGAATGGAATTCCACCCTGACAAATGCTCAGTACTCTAAGTTACAACAAAAAAGAGGCATTTATGGCTGACTACACCCTACATCACCAGTGGCGGATCAAGAGGAGGTTCGGGGGGTTCAAACGAACCCCCTTTGTACCCTAATTATTTCATTATCATGTAGAAATTCAGTCAACATTGTGCGATACTAGTAAAACGAACCCCCCTTTTTGTAAAAACGACCCCCCAACACACACACACACACACAGAAATCCTGGATCCGCCGCTGATCACGGGGGAGATTGTGCATGTTGGGATGGATAACGAATACGGACAAAATAATCTCGATTCTGGTAAGATATTTTGCAATAACTTCCTTATTTGTGCGTCAATCTTCAAAAGGTTTGTTGCATGTACCCCGCCTTACCGAGCTCTTTCATCGGATGTGTGACATATTAGATAATTCATGGTACTTTTCCCGATATATTGTCCCAACCGACAAGAAAGCAAAATGGTAACGATTACGGCCGAATAGCGAACAATTTTCGCGCCAATTTGTGCTAAAAATAGATTTCTGGTGGGAAAACCCCCAACAACGCTTGCCGGGTACCAGTCTAATATTTTGTTTATCGGTCATGAATCGGACAATTTTTTCGTAACAGTGTTAGCGAAAAATTATCATTTTCAAGCGAGATATTAGTCGATCGTAGATAATGCAGGCGGGAACTAAAACTACGAAACATTGCGCATATTCAACATGCAACATTGATTCCAGATACGGAGACAGACTAGAAATGACAAACGTTTTTTCTTGAGGTTCCTCAGCAGCTTAACCAGAAAAAACATCGAAAAGTGTGAAAGTAAAGTAGCTATGATCATGAAACTTCGCGGGTAGATAGATCTCACCAAGGAGAAGTGCAACGTACAAGAAGCGTAACTCTACCTTGCTTATTTTGTGAGTTATTGTCCTTTGTTGTAGTGGAAGCCTGTGGGGGTATCATGACAAATCACATTCAGCGACAAATTCTAGTTTTTTCTAGATTAATCATTTCCCAAACAAGACTGGTTTTGTCGTCCCTTACAGAAAATTATTGAAAAAAACATTGATGCAGAAGAAGAAAATGATGATCGATCAGATTAAAAAGACCTGCACAGCAGACAAAATGAGATTGAATAACTTCTTTGGATATTGATGATCATTTTACTTTTGCCTCGATATTTTCTCTGACATAAAACACTAAAAGTATTCACATCCGTTTTGTCGTCTGCAGACTTTTTTTCAATTTGGCCCAACATGACATTTTGGAAAGGGTAAGCGAGTAGCACGAGCGACACGACGAAGCTAAGGTAGGACCGTATGTGTAAACATTACTTGTCAAATGGTTATTTCATAGTTACCTATCTTAAAAAGTACACGACAGTGCAGCAACCTTCTCAACTCTGAATTATAATGTTTCTCAACAAATGATTACGGCAATCCAGCTCTTAGAACGTCATCTTCAGCAAGTTGAACGTGGAAAAACTTCGCGATGTTGACAGCCATATTTGTACGATAGAGGATTCCCAATCTATTTTTAGACCAGTGAGGCGTGACGATGACGTATTTGTTCAACGAAAAAAGCGAGTCCTATTAACCACGCTTCAGGTAAGAATTTGTGCAATAACTTTCTTATTTCTGTGTCAATCTTCATGCGGCTTGTTGCATGTACTCCGTCTTACTGAGCCCTTTTCTCAGATGTATTACTTGTCTGAAAACTCCTTTTACTTTTC